>JAWWEE010000010.1:18618382-18773153 GCA_035221455.1 Xenops minutus
CCCCCCCCCCCCCCCCCCCGCCCCGGGGGGGGAGGGAGAAAGGAAAAAACCCACTAAAGGAATGAAGTCATTTTAGAGACTGCACAAATACAACTCCTTTTTTCCCCCACAGCAAATGAACTTGAGTGGTAGCTTTATTTAGTACTCTCTTTGGATATAATAAGAGATTTTCAGAGCACCAAGGAAGCCAGAACATAGTATCCATAGCAAGACACAAAACCACAAAAATGGGAGGCAAAAATATCTCTGCTCATCATTCTTTTCACTTCTAAAACATGACCAGAGCGCTGCAAAGGTTTGTACAGAATGCTCAGCACAAAAACTATTCAGTGGCCAGTGGATGAGGCTCTACCCATTTCAACAGCAGCAAAATGCCCAATGGACACCTTGCACATCTGCAGGACAAAAGTCTGACGTCTCTAGATGGAAATACAAAATGAGCTACATGTTGGCTTTGTTTTTATAAAACTCCCAGTTTACTGTGTGGTCCAATATGAAATCCTCATTCCTGTGAAATAACTGTTTTCTGATCTCTCTCCAGAAAGAAACCCAGAGAAACATTTTCATGGCTAGAAGGAATTACCAAAAGATTTCATCATGCCTTAATTTATGCACATATGTAAGACAAAGGATCACTTAAATCAACCCTTTCATTCATTTAAATTTTATTGTGCCCAGCAGAAATGGTATTTTTTCTTTCTGAAAGTAGTGTCACACAAACTGTTTAGTTTTGGCTTAATTGAGAAAACATAACCCATTTTTTAACTACATTTAGATATAACACATATGTCTAAGCATTCTTGTTTGCTTTTAATTTTTCAGTGTAAGGGTTTTTAGCATTTCTCTGTTCCCAACTGCATATGATTCAGCCAAAGCCAGTCAATCACAGCTCCTGATGTGGCTGGATATCCCAAGGCAGTGGTTTCTTATTTAGTTGCACTCTGAGTGCTATCCCAGCAAATATATATTTATGTCAATATTTTACTTGCATTTCCTCTTCCCTCACAATAGTTTTTACCTGTGTAATCCCTTTATTTTAGATGGAGTTACTCCTGGGTTTTATTCTGACATAGTCAGAGGACAATCAGGCTTAATGCCTTTACAATTAGCTGAAAGACTGTGTTAAAGCCACTCGGGAAGAGTTTTGCTGAAAATGCAGTAAATGCATGACTTCCCATGTTGGGGGAAGCACTGTGTTTTGAAGGAAGCAGTGTAATGGTATCTCATGAGAGCAGTTCTTATTAATTGCAAGTTTTTTGTGGCTTGGATTTATTAAAGTTCTGACTGTATTGCCAGTTACCGCCATATGTAGTCTATAATTCGTGAAACACAAGACAGTACATTTCCCAAAGACAGTCCCTCTAATCATTTGCAAATCTAACAAATTTAGCACAAGGAGATGCTTCCTCATCAGGAGCAGCAACCTGACCACTAGCAACACCAGCATACAGACAAGAAATTATAAAAGCCTCAGTGCATCTACCTATAAAAGGTTTTGAAAAGAACAGAACAGACTATTTCAGCTGGAATGACCACCTGTCCAGCTGCCTGCCCAGCTTGGGGCTGAGCATTGTCCACTGAAAGGCTTGGGGCATCAACCACCTCTCCAGAAAGCCTGTTCCAGTGTTTGACCACCCTGCCAGTAAAGAAATGCCTCCTAATACCCGGTCTAACCCTCCCCTGGTGCAGCTGTGAACCATTCCCAGGTGCCCTATCACTGGATATTAGGGAGGACTGTTTTCTATCAGGTAGCTGACTTAACTCTTTGATCTCAATTGTCTGTAGACTGCAAAATAAAGGACAAATTCTTTTCATAGTCGCTCTTTCCAACACAAGAGATTACAATGATTAGTGATTAGGGTTGCCTGGCTCTCATGGAGGGCTCTGCCACCAGGAGCCATGGAAGTGGACTGGAAAAGATGAAAGGGAAGGATATAATTTTGCAGCACAGACTGCCCACATCTCAGTGAACCCTCCCTTTGGTACTTCCACATGAGGAACTGTCAGCTTTTCTTCTGAAAGTGTTGTCTTATTTCTTTGTTCCTTATGTGCCCTGATGGTGTTAACCAAAAGCCAGTTCTTTTCCATACCTTTCAGTTACAAGTGGTTTCATTTGTTCTTCTAAAGCTTCCTTCTATTAGCTATCACATATGAATCTAAGTCAGTCTATCCCTCAAGCCTTCAAGTTATCAAATTTAACTGGTTACTGAAATTTAACTGATTGAACTTGTTTTTTCCCCAATTAATTTAACTTTTTTTTTTACATTGACAGGAATTTTTTGTTACAGTGTAGCATTCTTTAAGCACTTCAATACTAGAATTAACATTTCATAGCAAGAGATATTAGAAACAAAATTAATTAACTTTCCTCCTTCATAATAAAACATCTCTTTCCCCAACTTCTGTTTAAAGTTTTAACATGGGGGTGACAGTGAAGGAAAATGTAAATGAAACGTAGCACTTGAGGGTTTTCAGAGCATTTAAGAGACCACGTAGCCACCTCTGCCATGGGTATTTCTGATAGCATTTCTCCTCAGTGTGCTTCACCACTCCTCAGACAAGGTTACTTAATGTGGCACCCCCTAATGCTGTTCAGCAGGTTAAAGGCTTTGTTCTATTAGTTTACATGACTCAGCTCTTAGGTTTCTGAGAGCTTTCGGGACCCAGTAGTAACCTCACATTTGTTACAGGAGCTACAGTTCAAACCACAGAAATATCAGAGCATCCCACATTCTGGCCACATTTAGATTTCTTTGTAAAGACAAGGGTGTCTCTGCCCAGCCCACGCATAAACATCCACAGCACAAAACTCTGTTCATAAAATAAATCTGGGGGAAAGTCTTCTCAGGAGATCAAACATGTTATCCTTCTAAAAGGAGCAGTTTCTCAGCCTCATGCACTGCAAGCATTCATTAGAAGGAAAGCAATTATTTCATAATGAAATCACTCGAATATTTAATGCCTCCTCAATTCCCAAAAATGAAAACAACAAAAACATAACCAATAACAAATTCAACTAATAACATTTACAGTGAATATTTTTTTAAAATTAATACCTTTTTAATTTCCTGCAAATAGATTAAATGTCTATCCCTCCTGGACAGCCCTCTGTACAGCATGTTAACAACAGTGCCAGTGAAGGACACAGGGAAAAGACCTTGGGAACCCCAGGTGGGAGTGACAGTAAGACACAGCAAAGCTGCAGCCACAGGAGGTTCACACCTGCCTTGTGTGAGTGCTGCACTCCACGACTGTGAGCAGAAGTGAGTCAGTAACTCCAGCTTTCCCAGGAGGAAGCCCCACAGCGTAAATTCTGCACAGTCATACATTATTAATAGATGCAAAAAGATGGCAATGCTCTGTATGGGTGTAATATTTATGATCAAGCTTCAAATCCTTTACCTCCTCCAAATTTTTTCTACCTCAATATATATAGCCCAACATGTTCTCTGCTACATCAGCTGATTACTTTTATTATTCTGCATTATTATGAACTCATACTTCTACATCACGTGGCACAGCACATTGAAAAATACCTTTGTTTCACTGGGAGGTACGTGAAGCATTTCTACATAAGGAGTAAATATTTTGCATACATTTTCTAGATACATTTGCAGTATATATCCACAAGCACAAGTATTTCTTGGTGAGCTTGCAAAATTATAAAACAAAAAGCAGTTCTTTGAAGGAAAAATGCATTTTCTTTGTAGTAAGCAAAAATACATATGCTGATCTGGTAATATCCTTTGGGGGTGTGGGGGGGGTAATACCAAATATGCTTAATCTACGTCTAAAGGGAAATGAAAACAGGGAAAAAAGTCTAGATTGCTCTGGACAAGGGCATGTTTGATCTGCATGTAAAGGGAGTACTTTACAACCTCCACACCACTAGTCCATGTTGATGGACAGGATGCTTAGACTTTGAGTTGGACCTGGAGGAATTTAGCTAACTAAATGCATCCCTTTGCCTCAGAGATGAAAGCCACTGCTTCTACCACATCAGCTCTCTATGGCTTTCTTACAGTGCTGTCAGCCATTTCAGTACTTTTATGTGTCAGAAAGGCAAATTTGCATCAATTGTACAGGGCTGTAAAAAAGTGTCAAACCTTTTTAAATTTAAATAAATAAATAAACAGATATATAAAGAAAAAACACCATAAAAATTCACCTACATCCTTGTGAAATGGTCAGCCTACTTTTGCAACCTCCGGTGCATCTGTTTTGATAAATATTGGGATGTTTGTTAAATATTCCAGCTATCCAGACTCTGTACTCAGAAGTCCCTGAGGTTTTTTTTGGTGTGCCTTCTGAAGCTCTCACTTCAGACTGTGCACAGGATGTCTTGAGGAACAAAAAAAAAAAGGTAAAAATCCAAAGTCTTGGCAATTACCTGACATCAACTTTCTTTGTACCAATCACTGCTTTTTGGTTAACTTTAGTACTTTCCTTTGACTTTTGAACTCTAGCACTGGCATCTGGAAAATTACAATGGGCCCTGCTGTACCTGGTGGAGTAGAAACAGCCATTTCTTCAAAATGCTTAGGATCTGGAGAGCCAAAAGGACTGAAATTAAACATGATTATATGGCAAGACTTGCCTACTTTTCTCCATTTAAAAAACCAGAAGACTTTCTTACTGGCACTCAAGCCTCAAATGCAGTGATAAAGATTACCAATGCTTTATTACTTTGTAATAACTTATTTACAACAAATTGATTTAATACACAATTCAAACAGGGAAATTCAGCAAGTTTTTTGCTAATATATAAATTTTTTTCTAGAGAAATCCTAATCTATGCTTAGACAAATATGATACGTGTACAGCACTATAACACACTGTGCAATAGGAAGTTGAGCAGCAGCTCCAGGTTATCACTGAAGATTTTTAACTAATTTAGCAAAGAAGCAACAAACATTGCTAAGAAGAGAAGACAAATCTTAAGCCCACAGTATTTTATGGTGGCATCACATGGCAGTGGGAATAGCTAAGGGTACATGAAATCTTCTGTCCTTTCACTATAATTGTCACTATGATTGTAGCACAGTAACACAAGGCGACTGTTCTGGTACTGCCCTATTGACTTCAGGCCAATAATGCAACATAAACCAGGAACTGATCTTGTGGCTGCCAACAACATTCTTCATATTTACATTAGAATAGAATATTCTCAGCTTTCTTCTGCTCCAGTTGTGTGGACACAAAGGCCTAAGAGAGTACGTACCCAAACTGGGGTGATTTTTGTATTGACTCCGAAGGGCTTTAACTCCAATCTATTAATTCAAACCACACATGTGATTCCTGCCCTCCCAATAAGAATTGATCAAGACATTGAACACATGTCATTAAAAAAAAAAAACAAACAAACAAGCAACACTCAAAAAAGTAAACCAAAAAATCCTCAACCCTGAAATAGCAACTCCTGTGCTTGAAGATGGAATTGGGACTGTTGCTCCCAATAACAGCTGACCTTCAACACAAGCTATGGTGTAATATAGTCTACTGCCCTGAGACCTCTGTTGTAGTTCCTCTGGGAAGAGATATCAAGCTTGACTGACATTTTCTGTTGCGTTGGATTACCTAATGATAATGGATTTAGTGTAGAAAGATTCAGGTTGAACATTCAGGATGCTGATGAAGCTAAATCAAACAAGCTACACAAACAGAGAGTCATTCTATTTAACTCTCACCCAGCCCAGAGCATACCCCAGTGGTTCATGAAGTCTGTTATTTATTGATCATGGAGAATAACCAAAAACTCGGTCATTTTCAATTTTACCTCTTATAAAACTTAAACATTAGATTCCTAAATTGTGTGGGTCCAAGTCAGTCTAAGCACATTTCAGGAGAAAACCATCTGCCAAATTCAGTCACTCTGTACACAGAGGTTTTAAGGTCAGTGCAATTAGCTCAAGAAAAGACACTTTTAACAGCTTAAATCTAGCAGAACTCAAGACTTCCAACCACCCAAAAAATACATATAGAACACACAAAAATCCCTTCATCTGACTTCAACAAAATCAAACTAACACCAAAAACTCCCTTTGTAATTTCCTATTACAATAAACTTTCTAGCCAGCCATATGTATGGAAAGTGCCCCAGCAACTGCGTCATTCAGTGGATTCAGCACACATGGAAATAATCCTGGAGAACAGATACAACAGGAGCATATGGAATATTTCCCTTTAGATACTGTTGCTTTTCAGCAATTGGTATGTGAAATTATAGCGAGGGACGAGCACTGGAGGGTCAGAAAAGCTTTTGTGTTAGTGGAAGACTATAAACTACGCAGCTTAAGCTGACATACAAAAGTATATATATATGGTGCAGCTTTGAACATCTTCCCAGTGACCAGCAGCTTGCTCCAGCTGGCTTGGAGGGCCCATCACTCCAACACCAAGCCTGTCCCCAGGGCATCCCTCTGTGCAGAATCACAGGTTACAGCAGTTCAGAGATACACACATTGAGCAACAATCAGCTTGGTAGATCTGCTCAAGGCTGGTTGCCAGATATTTTACTGATATAATGTCAGCCTGTTCTTGGAAGAAGACTCAATCAGTATTAAATTTTACAAATGGAAAAAAAAAAAGTTTGTTACAATTGTCTTTAAAAAGGCATATCTTAGGTCTTCAGCTCCCACATGCAGATCTTCAATACAGAGCTGAAGACAGTGTTACTGACCTCAGACCTACACTGACTTATCCCAGTGGAAAATGTGGCTCACAAAGTGATGTCTGAAAAAGATTCTGAAGAATTTAAGGATAAGATACAATGTACTTGGTCTGGAACATAGAAAGGTCATACCATTTCCAAGAACACCAGCCTCAAAACACATTAAGTGGGAAGTTCCTGGCCACACAGTTCTGGTGACTCTTTACATCTGGAATGTCATCACTTTGGGTATATGATGTATTAATTTGATTCTGTAATACTGGCAAATCAGTATATCTTCAAAAAGTAAAAAGCATATCAACATTCTCTGTGCAGTAACTGTGATTATAAATAAACATTGCAAGAAAAGAAATGTCAGAAAAGCAACAAATGTTGCTCTGGCAAATTTTGTTCTGGCAAAAAACAGAACATCTCACAGTAAAAGACACAAAGAGCTTCACCATTGTGTTAGTTCATCTGAAAGACTGAGAGGTGACAATCATAGTGGAGAAAATCCTGGCCTTAAGAGCTCTTTAATTTTGTAGAAAGTCATAACGGGGAAACAAAAGGATGGAAGAAGTAGCCAAATTCAGTATTAACACCAATTGTTAATAGTTTCAGTGGGAAATTAGAAGAAGCAGGTACCAAGAGACCCTTCACCATTTGATGTCTTCCACTATGACTGAGTGCCTTTTTTAGATATATATTTCAGCCAGACTGTATTGCAGGTCATAAGTGGATAAAACCAACCAGTATGCAATACAATGTTCTTGTAGAGCCTTAAAAAAACCCCAAACCCTAAAAATCTATTAACTGTACTGGCCAAGCAGACAGAAAGGACTCCAAGTACACACAAACACAGTGTTTGCACTGGCTTTGTACTAAAGCCAGAAAGCCTGGCCTCTGGACAGAGATATGTCTCATACTTCCAGCTGCTCAGAAACTAGAAATACTATAAAGGAAATCCACAAAATCCTAACAAATATTTATATAGCTAGTTCTTGACTTACACATTTCCCAGAAGTGTTTTTCACAAAAGAAATGACCTGAAATCAGGTTAGAGATCCAATAATTCTGAGTTCAGTTTATTAATTCTAAGCAGTAGCAGCAAGATTACTGCTGGCCAGGAGGGGCATTGCTCAAAACACCTCTCTGGTATCACTGCATGCTACTTTTACTGGGTTGTCTTTGGCCTATTAAATAGTAAACATTATAAGAAGTTACAGTTTCATGTATCTCCCATCAGAGCCATCAGCTCAACCTATTTATCACCCAAAGTGCCTTCATTCCCTAATTTAATGCTTACCACACCACTGTGCCCATGGCCGGAAGAGAGCATCCATTTGAAAGAACGAATTCAAACTGTGCTGCATTCCAAAATGAAACTTGTTCTGCCCTCAAACATCCATCTTATTTATCTTAATAAAACATCCATCTCTATTTATCTTTGAGGTCTTATTATTAATGTCTGATCTGGATGAATCTAAAGGGAAAGAGGTTACAAACTAGGTTAACTGTGATAAGGCCTATCAATCTTTAGACTTTGTGGTAAGGCAAGCTTTGCAAAAAAGAATCTTGTTAAGAAATAACACACACCCCTTTATGCTCCTGTGCTTCCCTTCGTTTCTTTAAACACAGGGGAGTCATGGTGTCAGGTTTTACCTCGACTGCTCTCCCCCACAGGCTGCTGCAGCCTCACTGCAGGGATTCTCTGCACTGGGCTCAGGGTGGGGGTGATGGAGGCTGCATTTGCCACTCTCTAAAGCCACAAATGAAGATGGAGTGTGAATTGCACAATACCAACCTCTACTTCTTCACTGTTTCCAATTAAGAGATGGAGGCATCTCCCACATCAGTGGAGTCTATGCCACCAGCCTGCCCCAGAAAACTGAGCTTACACAGATGGGTGGGGGAGAAAAAGATGAGAGCAATCCTGTAGAGGGGATGAAGGCTCATCTCCTGACATATCCTCAAGCCTGGGAAGAGAAACACAATTTCCTTTCCAGTGAAGTTTGCCAGTGACACTCAGCACTCCACAGAGTGCACAGACCTGCAGGTCAGCACGACCTGGCCAACAGGGCAAACTGCAAACCAATTTAACCGGCTCCACCACACAGCTGCAAACAAACCACTGTCCTAAAAACAAACCCAAATCCAAGATGTGTCTGTGAAATAAGAATTGAGGATTAACTAGGGGGGAAAATGGTTAAGCATATTGGTGCATTTTCACTTTATCACAGTAATTTTGAGGCAATATTAAAAGTTCATATGAGCATGAAGATTACTCAGCTGTTCAGGTACAAAGATGTGTCTGGCAAGAAGCTTTAAAGGTAGTGAATCTCATGATGTCTAGAGTCTGGAATAACATTACCTGTATTTTTAACACCCCCTCACTCATCCTTCTGTCATCAAATATGTGAAATATTTCAGGAGATTCTTGAAGATAATCTTAGTGCCCAGGTGTGGATGGGGGGAGACAGAAAAAAGCCCAGAGAGAGCAAGAAGAGAGGAAGCCAGTTTTGCTCAGGCTAAGCTGGATCACACAGCAGTGCACTCAGTCTATGCACATATAATCTTTGGCTCTGCTTTTCTCATGAGGAGGCAGCAGCTCTTATCCTTGCTGTTTTGATCCCAATTATATGACCTATGGCATATAGGAACTTTCCCTTTTTTTCTCTAATAAATTAAAGGTAATAACGTGAAACTAATCAATGAAACCATAAAGCCATATGGTATTGTGGCCCTGGATGGTAAGTTTATACTCTGAGAATCTGCAAATTAGCTGTGAAAATAAAAAACATTTAAAAATAGATCAAGCAGAGATAAAAGCCTTGGAACACATTGTAAAAATTACAGATCCCCAGACCCATTAAAGTGAACTAAAAGCAAATGACAATGTGACTGACTAGCAACTTTATCAAATTCAGTAAAAGGTCCATTTCTTTCTCTGTAAAAATGAGGGTTTGTGATCATGAGCACCCCACAATGTCATGTGTTATCTAGAAAGCCATACTGTGTCACCAGCTGATAAACATCATCAGGAGTCCAGTTTCCATCTCAAGGGAAACTTCTGGGACTATCTTTGGTTCATGGCTGGGTCAGGTCACTAAAAGTTTTCACTGACCTGAACCTGATCCAAACCAAAGAATTGAAATTCCCGACCTGCTCACCCCAAGGAACAACTGTAATGAAAAACTGATCCGGACTCATCGAGCGCAGCACGAGCATGCCTGGAGAACAGCATCTGGCTGGGACAACTTCAGGAGAGCACCTGTCCCTTTTTATCAGCAGATCCCCTGTATTTACCACGGTATTCACTTCAAGTGAGTTGTGTAGTCAGAATCTATTCTGCTAATTTTGTTGAGTTAGGTTAATAAAAGTATGTGAAACTGAACTGCATTTCCAGGACATTGCTGGTAATTTGTTTGTAAAACCTCACTTCCTTAATGTTCCTCCTTGAAATCCGTTTTTAAAGCAACCTGAAACCACTTACATTAACAGAGCTATTATTTTTGATAAAAGAGAAAGAGCTATCAAACTAAAATTCTGGCAACTTCTAGCTCTCTGTAACATATAAATTTCCTAAAGTGGTCCTGAAATTTGGCATCCTAGCTGACTCAACAGCTCTTTACTGTCAGTAAGAACTTACTGAAATGTCCTTTAATCTCATACAGACCTAAAGCAGACACTGCACCAAAATTTGTAAAGCATAGTTCTTTTTAAAAACAGCACAGGAAAGCACTCCAGCTGAAACAACACTGGAGCATCCATAAACAATTTTGGCAGTTTCATACTGAAGAGGATTCAAATATTGCTTATGGATGACGTTTCTGTGGCTTTTGTCCCAAGCTGGAAGACAACGAGGTGGGTGGGAAAGGCTGTTTTCTGTTTGCTTATTTAAACTCTGCCTCATAAACACCTGACTCAACGCTATGTAGAAAATGAAAGTGCTACAGAATTAATCTCTTCTGGCAGCCTTTGGCATAGCCTCCACTCCCGTAACAACATGCCCCAATTTAGAGTGCAAGAGGAGTTCTCAGGTAATTAAGACAAAGCACAAAGCTGTGGAGGGAGCTGGTACCTCTGGCCAGCCGGAGCACGAGAAGCAGTGCAGAGACCAAACCCCCGCTAAACCCGCCCTTTGCTGCCCTTGAGCAGGCAGCACAGAGCACACACCACCCTGAGCCTGATGTGCCACAGCTGGCTGATGCTCATCACAAAAACACAGCTTGGAAGTAACTGCTCTGTGCTCCTCTCTGCAGCTTTGAGCTGCCTCCCCACCTCGAGCTTCAGCCACCTGAGGACATCCGTGCTCCAGAAGCTCTAAATCATGACTAACATAACCACATAACTACATAAATCAGGACTAACACAATCCCTCCTGGTGCAGGAAGGTTGGACCAGGATGACCCACTGTGGTCCTTTCCAACCTTGCTCATTCTGTGTTTCTGTGATCCATTTTCATTGCTGAACTTGAGGCAAAACTGGAAAATTACTAAGATGCTTTTATTTAGATAAAACATGCACGTGTGAAATATATAAAATATAGGATGTGATTTTACACAAAATACAGTATTTAATGTTCTATAAGGTTTCTTTCTCTTTCTTTTAATTGTATTCTTCCTGTGCCACACAGTAGGGAAAGGCAGGTAGGAGCCATTCCCAGAACACTTATTTAAATGCTTGGCGGGAACACACAGAACCCCCACTGATTTACAAATACAGTGACTTTAGTTGGGCAACAGTAAGAAATATCATGCTGCATCAGCAAGATTACTTGAAACTTCTCACCCCTTGCTGTAATCGATCCTCTGTGGTGTGATCTCCAGTGAAATTTGAGCTTTTCCTTTTATTTATTGCTCCCCTTTCAGTTTAGTAATTTATTTGTCTGTGTTTCTTAATTGGCTCTATTTAAGCTTCTTATTCCCAGGAATTCTTCTAATAACTGGTTAGAATTGGCTTTCAAGTAGCTTTAGAATATGTATTTATGACTGTGTGATCATTAGACTTGTTTTCTTAGGTCTATCTTATACCAGGAAAAGTGAAACAAAACCTCCATGATGTTTGGCACTAATGAATTTGTCCTCTTTGTTAACAATTTAACACAGTTTTCTTTAGGGAAAGTTCAAAAATTTACTTGTAACAATAATATCTTTTGCTTAGTGCAAAGGCATGTGAGCAGCCTAACATTTAGCATGGCTACTTAACATATGCTACAGATACAAAATAGTACATAAAACTCCTTCACTCATTAAATGGTATTAAAAGAGTCCATAGACTCTCCAACACAGAGTCCACAAAAATTCACCATTGTATGATGAATCTGACTTTTACTTCCATTTCCAGCAGCATGTCAGTATTAATTTCCTCATTGTTTCATCCATCATTCATGACCAGAACCATATTATTACTTATTAAGTGAATTCATTCTGGGATTTATTTGACTGAAAAGCTTTAAGAGCAGCCTTATAGCTGCTATATATATATATCTATCTACTTATAGCACATATAATTTCTTGGCAACGGTACATGTTTTCAGATTTGCAATCATACAAACAGTAGCTCAAAAGATGTGACTGCAATGAGCACTGTGAAAGCTGAATTGATTTTCATGGCATTCTCATCCTGGGATTTTGGAGGGCTTTGGAAGTGCCAAACAAGTGAAGTCTGAGCAAGGCCTACATATTAGGCTACAAAAGCAGAGAAAAAACTACAGCACAAAGAACAACACTTGTATGAAGAAGATTGGAACCATTTTTCAATGTGCAGTGGAGGAAAAAAACAGCAGAATTTTCCTCGAATTCTTAGGGTAGATTTTGGAAAAAGAAAATTGGATAACACAGCATCAAGGCTTGGCTAATGAAAGGAAAAGGACATTTTTAACCATAATAGACAAGAAAGCAATGGAATGGAAAAAGAAAGTTCTGATGATATCAACCATTTTTGCTTTTCTAATAGTTAGGAAGAAATTAGCAAAACTGTAAACTCCAGAATGTCAAGAGATTAAAGCTTTGCAGGAAGAGTAAAGTAATTTGGGTTCTCATCTTAGTTCTGACCTTCACTTATCCTGTACTTTAATTCTCTTGCTAACAGTCTTACAGTGGCTGCATCATGCTGCTGTTTGTCATTGCTTGAGAAAGCCTTCAGACTTCTCAGGAGGAGCAGAGAAAAGAACTTAAGGGGGAAAAAAGCACCACAAATATTGTGAGACTGAAGCAGGGGAAGGATCCAGCCAATCTAATAAAGTTTTTTTGAAAAGTAAACAAAAAACTCAACAAATTAACACACACAAAAAAAAATGAAATATCTTCTCATCTTTTACTGTTACTTCTTGCCACGAGCTTATATTGACATAGATTTGTTGCCCACTGCCTTGGGAAACAGTTCTCAGGACTCTCTGCTTTTTCTGGCAAACAGATGTAGACAACTTGCATTCACTGCTTTAACTATAACAGTCAGGGAAACAGTGACTGAATTTATAAAGCAAAGGTTTAATTTCATACCGTTTTAATCATATTTAAAAAAATAAATAAAAGAGGCAGAAAAAAAAATAACTGCTGTCAGTTTAAATTCTTGTTGCATTTGATACACCTGCTAGGTATGAGTCTCAATGAAACCATACCAGCTGAATGAAAATGTTCCCTGAATTAAAATTCTTATAGGAAAATGTGTATCTATAGAATTCAACTCTCCCATCATTAAGATGATGAATGACACCCTGAGTAGCAAAATCAAGTATGTTTATTTGGCTAGTTAGTTTAATGGACACATGACAAATTCTGCTTGTCCTCACTGGAAAACACTGCCAATACTTTAAGTTTCAGATTCTTTCTGCCAGAATATCCTCTGCCTGATAAAACACGACTGCAATAATTAGAAAAACATCTCTGCTGATCTCTTCAGACTGAGGGAGTCATCCTGACTTGACTGGCTGCTGATTTTTATGTTAACAGTCGTTAAATAAACTTTGACTTAAAATACTACTCTCATTCAAGTGGTTTAACAAGATTGGACTGATGTTTAGCAGTGAAGAAAAATGATCTTTGAATTCAAGTTTAAGGTTTGGTGCCCATTACCTGTTATGCTGCTTTTTTACATTTTATAAGAACAAAAAGATTTACAGTAAAATAGCTTTACCTTCTAGCTCTTGTTATCCTCAGCAACTTCCAACTTTAACAATGTCCAAAGCAAGCCCTGCAAACCAACAGGTTTGAGTTTTATGACAGCTTTTGCTCTTGGCAGCCAAGCATAAGGGGTTCTTGGAACAGGACACACTGCTCAGCCCCAGTGAGGGCACCCCCAGAGTGCAGGATGTGATGCCCAGCACCTCATCACAGCCCAAGGTATCAACACAACAGTGTCACTTATACTACCCAAACTCTCTTCCTAGAAACCTTTGCTCTTACAGTTACACTCCTACAAAAAAGCTGCCAGCTGCCACCATCCCAGTATGCAGATACACCAAGTTTTTCCATCCCAGATACACCAAGTTTTTCCATCCCAGAACTTTTCCTCCAACAGTTCAGCACATCACTAATTGAAAGTAAATAAAGGTTTTAATGATTCAAGCCTATATAAACCTTTTTCAATTCAAAAGCTAGAAGCCTCTTAAGGATAAAAAACACTTGCATAAAATCACTGCAGCAGAGTCCAATCAATCCCTCTATCTCCATTTGTTTGCTTTAGCACTTTACAAGGCTCCCTCAATTCTCAGGTCCAGATCAATCATTTGTTAAAGAAAGAAATGAACAGGCTTGGGTGCCTCAGCAGAATACTGATAAGAAATAGTGTCAGCTCATTTTAACTCAGGACAACAGCCAACTTAGAGAGATTTCCTTTTTTTGCCTCTTCTCATCCTTGGTAGAAGACCTCAGAAGATCTACCACCAAGGTGAACAAAACAAAAGAAAAAAGATGTTTCCTAGCAACTCATTTATGCTTCTTACAAGGCTTTTACTGAATATTTCAGCTGTATTTTTTTAAAAAGATTTGTTTTATTGTCATACACAGTGACTGCATATTATTCTTTTAATCTATATTCAAGAGTACACCATTGCAAACCTACTCATCCACCTTAACTGACCAGGCCAAGGAATGCATGAGGTACAAGTTCATTACAAGCAGATGAAGGACTAAAGTAAAAAACACTGTTAAGAAAGAGCAACTTGATTCATATTTGGAGTGCAAATGTGCTGAGACTAAAGGACAAGCATATTATGAGTAATTTACCCAAAGCAGTAAATAAGTACAGGTCTTTCATCATTACAGTAAGGGGAGAAAATGTTCTTCCCATGATTAAACTTCTTAATTGCTTTCATTCACATACATTGATTTCCTTTATGTCAATGATCTCTCACTTTGACATCTGCACCCAGTAACACCCCAGTGCCACCCATAACTCTCCAGCAGCCACAAAGCACTGCTTCCAGCCACATTCACAGAGCAGCTACAGAGAACTGCAAAAGCAAAGAGCACTATAAATAGAGTTGGGAGCCTGATGATGGGGTCAAATACTATCTGACTGGGAGTATGTGAAAGGAGTTTTTACTCTGCAATTGATAAAGGGAATTATCTAGGAAATGGTGCAATACACACTGAAAGTCACTGAAATTACATCCAGGGGCAATGCTTAAACCAAAGCTTTACTGGTATCACTTTACTCTTTCTGGCACACATTGCCAGCTTAATACCTTATCTCTACTCACTCCTTTCCACTACAATTTATTACCCTAGTCAAAGGGTGACAAAACACATTGGCTTTCCACTGGAATTTAACAAGTGTTTCTCCTGCCTTTCCCACTAAAGCTACATGGAAGTTGCACTTGAACACTGATTAATATGCACTAATTCTTTCCCATATTACAAAGACATGTCATATGCATTTGGAGGAAAATGTGCTATTTTCAGAAACACCAAATGATTGACTGCAATTGTACTTGAAGACACCAGAATGACATGAGAAATATGATTTCTACCAGTTAACAAATTCCCCCAGGTCCTGGTTTCCCAGCAAATGTTCTTTTTCTGATCATAGGGGACGCCAGTTTAATCTTCCCTGACACAATAGCCCAGGAAAGCAGGCAGCTGCAGGGGGTGTCATACAGAGCCATGTTCCTTGCCTACTCCTACCAACATTCTTCCTCTCTCTACAGTGATGAAGGCTAACAGAGTGCTGCTCTCCAAGAGCTGCATCTCTGAGGCACATCTCTGTGAAGTGACATCTGTGCTCCCCAGAAACATCTCTCCTTTTCCTCAGTCTTCTCCCAGGCAGACTGTACAGCAGATCCCAGCCAGCAGTGACTCAGCCCTGCTCTGGTTCTCCCCCCTCTCAGATGGTGTACATGACCCATCTCAACTTCCCAGCACCCATGAGGAACACTCCACGTAAAATTTTGTTCTACATACAATGCAAACAACAGAGTACATTTCAAATGCCTGACATTGCTCTAGAGCACTTACTTAATTAGTATTCATATTTAAGTACCCTAATGTTTCAGTCTAAATATTAGGTTAGATTCTTCTTAGGAGAGTCTTCTCCCATTTACTGGATTCAGCTTCACTTTCTATCAGTATACACCAGCTGCAGGAAAAAGCCTCAGACAACTTTAAACTGCCTCCCTTTTCTCTCTTTCTTCCTCCTTTTCCTGCCTCATTTCCATTTTTCTGACAACTCTATCACTTTCTTAGGATTATAAGAAAAATATTAAAAGTATTCATTTGAAAATGTGGAAACAAAATTAATTAAAAATTATACTTTGTTCTACACACACACAGAGTCACTACCTGTACATCGAAGGTGTGACAATCAGAGAGGGAACTGGCTCTGGCACCTCAGCATGAGCAACAAACACCTGCAAGAGCCTTCCACCTCACTGAGCTCCTGGTGCTGATGTTAAAACCGGGCTGAGGGACAGGAGACTCACTTGCCACACGGGGGTTGAATTTGTGTCTCATCCAAAGAAAACCAAAACCCAACACCTGCACAAGAAGACAAAGCTTCTGAGCTATGATAGCATTCTTTGGGAGTTAAATTGAATTTAAGGCTGAATGACACATTTCCCAAATCTCTGTTCACCACAACTACAGCTGTGAGTTGCCATTAGTACGTAACAGATCTACAGAATTCCTACAAATGTTCACCTTTGATTATTCATGGTTGTTTTTCTACCTCCTCAAACTGAAGCACAGAGAATCCAAACTCCTGTCTAGAAAGCAAACACATGGACCCAATTCTTAATTAAAATTTTAAAAATAATAAGTAAAAAAAAAGGCAGAGTCTAAAAAGGTGTGAACAAGAAAGTGACCTGGAATCATTTTCATGACTGAAATTTTGATGCTGGGGCAAGAGGATAGATTGTGTTGACAGAACATATCAGAAAGTAGATATGTATACATAAACATACACATATATACATATTTTCTTTGACATCACTGTATTCACAGAGTTAATTTTTAGGTCACTCATGAGAAAATTCTGGCCATCAATGCCTAATGCAATGAAATTAATGCACTTTGCTTTTGGAGAGTTGTTCAACATAGGAAGCTGCCATCCTCATACACTAAGGGTTTTCAGGAAGAGCTTCAGTGCATCACAGCCACTGCAGCCCTTTTTGGTAGAAACCAGAAATATGGTTTCTTTGTCAAAATGAAGATCCACTGATCTTTATACCAGATGTTTGCTTATGCAAACAGAAACCAAGGCGTTTTCCCCAGCTGCCTGCTCTTGTTAGCTAAATGGACTTGTAGGCTCAAAAACTTGTATGAGCTCTGAACTCTGTCTCTCAAAAATGCTGTTTTAGCCCAAATGTCACTGACTATTTGTTCTGAAGGTCACACATTCAAATCCAAGACAAGGACAACTTTGCATGACTGGATCTTTTTCAGCCAGCTTTACAGGCAGCGTGTATGTGCCTCAGTGCAGCTTTACAGGACATTATCCAAACAAGCCAGTTCTTTCTTCAAGGCTATAGGCAATAAGAAAGAACTACCCATAAATCAACCAAAACAAGCTTTAAGAAATTTATGGCAAACAAACGGATGAGTTATGTCAGTAGCGATCTTATTGGTTTGGGTAATACCCATTTCCCAGAGTCCTTATTTCCTGTTATGAGAAAAGCACTGTCTATTCACTGTATAACAACTAGGGCTGCTTTTCCTTTTTTTTTTTTTTCCACAAGATTGCTATTTCCACAGAGACTTATAAGATTAATGAGGAAAAAAACAAAAACAGTAGAGCAAGCAAATTAGACAACATGAATGAGTCAAACATATTTAGTGTATTCCTCTCTTACTGTCAGACCAAGTCACTGAAAATCTGGCAATCACAGCCAAGTTATTATGAAGAAAAAAAGCCTTTATCCTTGTAATGGACATTAATTGATAGGATAGCTAATTTAGTGGAAATTATGGGCATGTAAAGGTGTTCAGAGAAGCAAGACAAAAGCTTAATCTAGCTAAAAAGCAGTAGCTGTCTTGTTTTTTTCCCCTAATCTTCCTAGTTTGAGATGGTGCTCACACTTGCCTATTTAGGAATGAACATTTTTGTTTGTAACCTACATTCTACTGACAGAGATACGCTTAATTCTCTTCATTTCATCCATTTCATTGTTCATTTAGAATTCCATTCACTGTAAATATGGGCTTAAAGAAACTATACAACTATTAAATTGCATTTATCAGATTTCCAAGCAAAGACACTCAAATCTAGAAAAGTGCAGCAGAGATGGAAAACATGAATTTATCTTATTAAATAATATATACATCTGTGATGGAAGGGAGAGACACCAGAGGAAGAAAGGGCTCTGTGCACAACTTGAACACAAGAAAAACAAATATTCTCTCCTTGAAACAGTGACCTGACAAATAATGACAAAGCTACAAGTTATGTCCCCGACCAATGAAGGTCAGAGAACTTAGAAACCCAAAGCTCTCCTTAGTCTTCACTGCATTTCCCTTGCACAGATCCTCTCCATTTCTCCTCCCCGCCTCTCTCCTCCTGCCAGTAGCCAATTCCTGTGCTCTGCAGTAACAAGAGCCCTGTTAATTGTGCTCCAGTGCCTGCCTGTTCAGCATTGCTGCCCCTTGATTGGTGCCCCCCGGTGTTACACCCTCGGAGCAATTAGCCAGTCTGCTGATTTCCCTTTCCCCTGTGTGATGGGTTTTATGGGGAGAATCACTGGCTCTTACAACACAAGATGTGGCAGCTTTGCTACATCCCATACCAGCATCACCACCTGCTCCACCAGCGCTGTGCAACTCAGTGTGAAGAGATATTAAGGGCTGGTATAAAGTGCTGCCAAAGCAATTTGGACTGAGCCCAGTTTTCAGGCCTTATCATTTCCTGCAAATCTGTCCTCTTCCTGAAAATCTCAAAGTCCACATTTTGGGTCGCTCTAGTTTCTGCTTTGCTACAGAGAACTGTATGTACTGCTTGGAAACTGGGGTGGCAAGTCCCAGAAAGGCTGGCTGGGTATTAATGGCACCAGAGAGGGTGGCAGAACTGCCTGGGTTCCCCACTTCTCCCCCTGAACTCAAGTTCTTGACACTGAGCTATTAACAGAAAACAGGGATATAACTGCACCTTAGCAGCCTTCACTCTATCCCCCTCTATTCATAATGTATCTGGAAGATACTTTGTCCAACGAGATATCAAACACAAAGCACAGCACCACTGTGGAGACCACGCTTTCCACTCTTCTCTACAGCATTCAGGCCCAGGACATCAGACTACCTAACCCATGGAAAACCCAGGCTCTCACAAGACTTCTGTCTTCCCTTGTTCTTTAAACCACAAACCTCAAAAAGTCCCTGCACAATTTCCTGCAGCCTCTGCTGTGGTGGTGTCTTAAATCAATTACAGAGGAATCAGACCATTCTCCCTTTCGTTATTTTTCTTTGCTCACTTCCAGGAATGTACATGTAAGTGGCAGAAGCATTTCTTTATAACCTAGAAACCCAGAGACAGTATTGTAATTGGAAATTACACCTCTGAAACAGCTCTTGGATTCACAACTGTCAAGTCATGGTGTGGAAGAATTAACTCATTAACACACCACTATATTGAACTACCACTGGCTGTAGCAATTACCAAGTGCACTATTTTCAGTGGCTCCTTCAAATTTAGTGGAATTGCTGCCTTTCTGTTAATCTGGTTATTTACTTAAGATGGACTGACTTCTCCATCTGTTTCATTTAAATTCTTTCAGCTAATCCCCTTGTCTTGGATAATCAAGCCTTTAACTTACAAAGTCGTATATTCAAGTTCAGAGTCTGAAAATAGCACTTGTGCCTCACAACAGCCATTAATGCTGCACATGGGGAATATACCTACCTGCCCCTGTCCCTCCATCCATCGTGTACAAACACACACACTCCATAAAAGCACAGAGTTGGAAAAAGAAATGCCTTTTACTCTTAATTGAACCAGACAATGAGAAACCAAGGAAGGGGGAAAAAACCTTGACATATTGTAACAGAGGGTGAAAGAATTAGGCAATCTACCTAATATAAAAACAGACACCATGAAGTTGCCACAGCCTGGCAGCTTCACCCCAATGACACACTACACTCTCTGTCACTCAGACATCTGATAATGGGCAGAGCACACCCTCAGGTATTGCAGCTCAGCCAATAACCACTTCATTAAAGACAAGTTACACTCAGAACAAATATAGTTCACATTTATTTCTGGATAATAAGTCTAATTGTTTTCTGTTTTGTTTTCTTTTACAGAATAGCCCCACAAAGTTTGGGGTGATTTTCTGCTTCTTATCATGACTACTTTGTTGTGTAAATCCTGTTCAAAATTTTGCGAGAAGATGACTCCTCCAAACCCAGTGTTTCTCCTCAAACAGTGCCAACCCATCAAAACTGAAGAAAGCAGAAACATACCAACTGAAAACAGATAACACAGGCTATTTCCATTGATACTGCAATAACAGATTAGAGCATCTACTCCACCAAAATTACATGCATGTGAAAAAGTCACTAAATTCAATTGTTCCTACTTACAATATATTACAAAATTACTGACTCCTCCATTAGCAGATTTCTGAACTATGGTAGGGACAGTAAATATTAAAAATTAGTCACATATTTTAATGCACTGTATCATTGATTTCAGAGTGAACCAAACATTCCCATGTGAGAGGAAAGGGACACTGTCCTTGCTTACTACACTCTGTGTCAACAATTTAATACCCTGTCCATCACACAATACTGCGAGATCTAGAGCTTTCAGACCAACCGTAACACACTCTTCTGGAACAAAATAAAACAATGACCAGAAACAAGCCAGAAAATTAAGTCCTCCATCAGTAATATCTGCTACACAGAAAAAAAATCCTAGCCTTTTAATTGAATTATTTTATGACTTCACTTGGTACCGATCCATTTCAAATACCAAAACTAAAAGACAACATTGAAATGAGCATCTCAAAAAGGACAAGCCCCTGCTGTTAATAAGGTCACATCTAGATCCCCATGAAAAATAAACTGCAGGGGATTTGATCTGACTTGGATCTTGATCTGACTCATGCAACTGCTCCACATCACCCCTAGAAAGAGACTAACAACAGAACTGCTGAAACCATACTCCACCACAAGTTAGGAGATCTCCAGACAAAGAATAACTCAGAGAAGAAATAAAAACACACAAACAAAAAGAAAGAAAAACAAATAACCTGAGTTCCTGAGCATATGACCTTAGCCAGCCATGCAACAGAATCCCAGAGACACCAACAGCTTGATTCAAATTCTGCTGGAATCAATTGAGAAACTCCCTTCAGCTTCAGTGTCTCTCCTTTAGGCTTGCACTGACTTTTCTGCTCTCCCAGGATTTGCATCATTCCGAAGCACTAATTTTGAGAGGATTTCTCCAAGACCCACAAGTTAAATAAAAAGTAGAGTTCTAAGACAGTAGGGATCCATGCTCTGGGTTTCACAAGTCAGCTACTTCTGTGAGTTCTCACATAACACAAGCCACATCTAGAAAAGTTTGAAGAAGCCCTCGGAGAATTTCAAACTCCTTCAAACCATGTTTTTCAGCTGATGCCACCGTATTTTGCAAGAAGTGATTCAAAGTGCCCAGGCACAGACATTAACATACACCACCTCAGGCAACAGCAGCTGTTGAGCATTTCAGTCACACTGCTGAGTTCTATTTAAAAAACCTGACAGCAAAGGGGTTTGTTATACATTTATTTAATCAATCAATAGTGGGCATTCAGATACTGAAGCTGTCAAAGAGTAGTCATAAATAGAAGTGTAACTGCACTTCATTAGAAGGTCTCATCAGACTTATGGATGCTACTGGAAGGAGTGAATGTACTTCCCTTAGTATCCTGGTAACAGCAGCTCTAAAAACACATATTCTTTAATTTGAGATAAGCTTTTTCCATGTAGGAAACATTTCACCTTGGAAGAAGGAAAGGAATTTTAAAATAAATTCTGCCGCACTCTGTAAAAAAAGGCACAGTAAGGTCTGAGGTGTTTACAGCATTTTGAAGTATGGATTCCATTATGACAAAAAAAATCCCAGTTACAGTATCTTCATCACAACTGTGGCCTTCACCCTGAGAGCACTGGCTGGAATTGCACAATTCCAGTCAATCCAATACAACTACACACATCCAGTGATAGATTTTGAGGATTTAGCAACAACTCGGAAAAAAGTGGTCTGAAATTTTCCACTCATAGTAGGGGTTTAATACTTCCTTCCAACTCAGATAGGAAATAGTTAAATTATTTTTAATCATCATGCAGTATTTTACTTAATAACTCGATGTAAACACCAAATTAAATTCTCTGCCAATGAATTAAATTGAAACAAATGAAAATGCTTTGATGAAGGGAAGTTGGATAAGTCAAGCAGGACAAATATCCAGACTGAAAGAATTAAAAGCGAGCAATAGATTTTGGTAGGCTATTAAAGCTTTAATTAATTGTCAACTCAAAAAGTATGTAATACTAAAACCATCTGTAATTCTGTAAAAAAAAGAAAGGAAAGGGAAAGTGTAAATGTCAGTAACTTTTTCATTAAAAACAAATCCCTGCCATATACACAGAATTAAACATTTACAACTAAACCACACAACACAGCATTTCCATCTGTGCCAGTGGTCCTGATGCAAGTGTTGAGTTCCTGTCTATATGAAGAAATAAGCACAATCAGAAAAAGAATGGAAAAAACTAATGTAAACACCGAGTGATGCAGATTTAATTGAGATAAGAATTTCCCCTGAAATGCCAAGGCAAAGGTCTCATTTTGGAACAGTTTTTTTCAAATGGCAGTGTGTGCCTTCGAGCAGCTGACACAAGCCGTGCCAAATGCTCCAGCAGGAGATGGTGGTTCCCACCTTCATGTACAGCCTCTGGAGATCATTTTTTCCAAACTGAGAATGCCAGAGCTATAATATGCACCAAATCCATTGCCCTTTCCCCTCAGCCCACAGAAGGGAAGTTGCAGGATAGAAGAAGCCTTTTAGATCACACTGACAGCTGACATAATGGCCAGGAAGGGTCTTTAAAAGGACATGGTTTCTGATGCCCCTATAAACACACTTCCTTAATACCTAATATCTGCTGGTATTGATCAAAAACCTAATTTGACATAAATGCTTTTACCACGAGGTTAAGGGTGATGCAAATAAAATAAAAAGAAATATAAATAAGCAGTCCTTCAATTTACTTATAACTTCTGGATTTTTTGCTTACTAGATTCTCCACCAGTGGTTTAAAACCTCCAGATATTAACACTCCTGAGCAGGGAGGACCATCTATTAAGAAAACTGCATTTATCAAACTAACGGTAGACCACATTCAAGCTTAATGCATATCTCTCTGTGCTTGTTAAAATAATTACCTGGTCTTCTTACCACTTAATTGATCATTTACTACTCAACAGGGATATTAAGAGTTACGAGAGCAAACACTAAGAAAAAGTATCTCAGATGATAAAACCTCTTTTTTCTCCAGGCCTTAAACTGCTCTGTGAGCAGAACAGACCAAGACCCAAACATTAAAGGGAGCAACTATTGCCAGGTTTTGCCACCTCTACCTATTGAGACTTTTTCTATATTGTTCTTTAGAGGCAACTACCTACATCATAGAGCGATTCGGTAAGACAACGTCCAGTAGTTTTTGTACTAAACAGCTTTTGTTTAGTACAAATACTTTGCCACGGTCAAAAGCAAAGCATTAGACTTAATCCAAAATGATACACAAAAAGAATAAAGGAGCTGCACTGCCAGCTTTGCTTTTTCATCTTTTATGTCTTCATTTCTGACCTCTGTTCACTGCAGAGAAAATCCATTTTAGAAAGGATGAACTGCCGAGGCACTGAGAGAATCCAAAGGCAGCAGCCCCTTTTTCTCCTCCAGAAGGGCAGAGGGCACAGCGAGAAAAAGGGATGTGCTGCTGAGGTATCTTTGTGGCTCCTTGGATCTGCTGTCAACTCGAGTGTGCTGCCAGCAGCTGCACCTCAACACTGGAGATGTGTGAAAGAAAAACAAGTGTATCTCAAACTGCTGAGCCAAGCAAAAAAATTCTAAGCTACAGAGATGCTCACTGGGTTGATAAAATACCCCAGCCTTCTGCCCACAGAGGGGAAGGAGGAAATCTTCATTCAACTTCTGCAAATTCTTTCTAATTTACCTGCCTCTTGAATGTAATATATTAGCCCTCTATTTCAAACACAGGAAAGTGCTCATAAATCAAGCACAAGTTAGCAAAGAAATATATGTTGCTCTTTTTTTTTGTTGTTGTTTTCTTTTGTTCTTTCCAATGTCTTCCAAAAAAAGGGGGATAAACTACTCCCTTCAGTAGCTATTGGAAATGATCCATAATAGTCATGATCCGCTACAAGGATAAATCTGATCCAAAAATTACCAGACTTCACAAAACCTGAATTGGAGCAGTTGAGCTGTGCAGTCCACAGCTCCCAAATAATTCTTTCCGTGCTCACAGGGTTTGTAACACATAACTACACAGCTGATCCTTAATCCTCATTTCTGCCTTCCATATACCCTCTATATCCTCATCTTCCATATATCCTCATCCATCCTTTACCATGAAACTACAGCCTGTAAAAGGGCTGCTTCTTTTTTCGGGTGAAACATGGCCTAAATCACGGTCTTGTTCTCAGCATTTTATTTCAGGATACAGAACTCAAAAAAATAAAAAACTTTTATGACTACTACATCTGGAGCACAGGTAGGGGAAGGAACCAATGGTAAGACTGGTAAATTCCCTTTCCAGATCCCTTGGAACAAAACTCTTACATTCCAACTGAACCAGCTACTGTAAATGAGAAATTTCTCCACTTAGGCTGTAATTCCTCTGGCAGGTTTCTGCATCCATTGACAAATATGCAGATTATTAACTTTTTTTTTTTTTGAACAAAATGTCCTGGAATGGAAATTCATCACTTCATTTATGTACAATAGAAACATGTTCAAAGGGAAACACCACCTGTTCCTAGCAGATGGTAAATTACCATTGAAAAGGATCACCTGTACTGGAAGCCCCATTTTCTATTTCTACCATCAGGAGGTAAATCAGCAATATAAGTCATAGTGAAGCCTATCTGATTTAGCACTTCTTTTACTCCAGGAGCACACCTGTAGTGCACACTGCTATGTAGCCATTCTCTCACACTGGTGCCCATTCATCAAAATTAAAAGAGTTGTGCCAAGCCTGCAGCATGGCAAAATGAGCTTGGATGGAAGCCACAGCATTTACTTGTATTAATGACCCTTGCTGAGAAACTTCAGTACATGATACACTAACCCACTTCAGCATTCCTTTATAACTATAGACAGTTTTCGTCCCATTTTTTCACCTTTTTCTTGTGTTGTTTTGGTTTGTTTGGTTTTGTTGTTTTTTTGTTTTGTTTTGTTTTTAAAGAAACATCCAGAATCAAAATTGAGATTGATGCAATTGCTGCTCTCATGCTTTGTCTTCATCTGTAATGCCATCTGACAGTCACACATGCAACAAAGATTGAAAGTAACCATGAATGATGTAAACATCATCAATATTTAATGAGGCCTTAATATGTGACGCTTGCACTACACTCCAAGGCAGAGACCGTACCCTTTTCCACCAATCTCCAGCCCACAGTGAGTTACAATACTTGGAATTTTTTCATTGCTATCAAGGCTGCAAGAAAGGAAGGAAAGATGCCTCTGCACTTAAGGCACTTTTACTTTATTAAAAGCCTTTCTAATGTGAAAAATGCTCACATAGTCACTCTTGCAGGGGCTGCATTACCATTATTTTTACCACCCCAGGTACAAAATGAGATTATGAAGAGGGTTCAAGAGCTGGATTTAAATCCAATTCTGCAGCTTCTGAACGTGTGTTAATGTAATATTGTGAGATTTGGAAGTACAGGCCCCAACAGCTTAATCTACGCCTTTTTCAAACATCTGGGTCATTGGCAATGTCTCTGGTGCTTTTATTCTAACTAAATCAAAGGCATAATCACAAATATAATCCCTGATCAGTTACTTGCCTGCAAGTCACCAAAAACACACTTACAGCAATGAATCTGTCTTGCTGTGGAAGGCCTTTGTACAGCAGCTTGCATTAACACTTCCAAAATGTGGGATGCACTGCTAAAAGCAAATGCTGATGGTTTCAAATCTACCTGAATGACTTCACAAGGACTAGAGATCCAAAGGGGAAGCTGGACACCCACTACCACAGCAAACATGTGCCCAGACTGCACTCAGGAAAGGCAGAGAACTCTTAAAAATCCTATAGGATTGCACATGTCATTCTGGCACTAAAACGAACGGCTGAGCCCAGGTTTTGCAAGATGGAGGGAGCCACGAGGTCTGAAAACCCACCTGTGTTATAAAGGAGCCTTGTGCTTGCCACCTGGTGGCTCACTACCAACTGCACATCTCCCAGGTGTAAAACTGCACCTGGGCTTACTCACAAGAGTAAGCAGGCAAGAGGAAGAGAGCTCCTCGCTTATGGAAGTTCTCCTGCCTTGTTTCATAACATCCTTTCAACAAACAATGTGTCTGCATCATTCTCTGGGGTTTTTCCTACCTGATCAGGGAGACTAGCAGCATATCACTGAGTTCTATGCCCAGACATAGGCACAGAGTGGAAAAAGCACATCAGTTCCATTGTAATGCACCAAGCTGAAGGACTAGCTAGAGTAGAAGATGAATTACTCAACCACCACACGTCTGGGTGTTTGTGCAAACACTTCTGAAAGAAGTGAGCACACCATTCCAATGCCAGGAAGCTTAACAACCATTCTTCCTAATGTTAGCTAGACCACAAAACCCTGATGAATTCTATAAACACACAAAAATCTTCCCTCGACCTATCTCAAAAGCACACCAATTACACTTCAGAGAGTAAGCAGGTACTGCTGGCTCCTTCCTCTCTTTTACTCCATCTGGTATATTCATCCACTATTCTTCTCCAGAGCACAGGGAAAAGAGTGGTCAGGCTGCCTTCACTGTTCATGTCATTCTCTACCATGTTTTTTCTCCCTGTCATTCCTCTACCACCACCACTGCTTCTTCCAAGACCTGTCCTATTAATATTTCAAGATTCTGTAAAGGTAGAAGACAGGAGCAGAAACAATGACCCTTCCAGCAGGGTAACACAGCCATGCCATGGCTCTGTGGTTGGGCAGGGATGGCCCTCATCTGGGGCTCAGCCCCTTCTTGCTCTGTCCAGGAGCAGGTAACTGAGAAACCAGCAGCCACCGAGACATTCTCAGTTCAATTTCAATCCATTCTGTTTGCCATCTTTCACTTCAGGGTCCTGGCAAAGGATGCCTCACTGATCACATAATTCAAAGCAAGATCTAGCCCGCTGCCATATAAATACTGCCATCATATTTTATGCTTTATCGCCGTTCTATGATTTTATATCAGCCTAGACTCTTTCTGGGTTTTATGGTCCCTACAGTACATTGAGGTGCCTATAGAAATGTTCATGTCTTCCCCATATGAAGTTAAAATTGATTTGCTAATGTATTTGTACAAATGGTACTTTCTGATATGCAACCTTTTGCATTAGTCCATGTATCTCACTGCCAAAGATCCCACTGTGGTTTTTTATTTTGAACATTCCCGGTGAAACCAAGGTTTCAGTAGCACCTTAAAATTCCTATTTTATTGGGGCCTTACAAATTTCCTTGCTTTTCTTCTGCTATTTGGCAAATATAAATAGCATCTATTTATTATTTTCCAGGTTAGCAATGCCTTTACAGAACAGCAGCCTACATGCTGCTCTCCACCTTTCAGCCCAAGGAAAGGCACACAGCATGCAGAGCACACAAGCTGTCTGATGTGACGTGGGCTGTGCTCCTGCTCACAGACCCTTGGGCATGGCAAACAACTGTGTGCACTGCCTGGGGAGCCCTCCTCAGCTGCACCTTAGAGAAATAAAGCAATGCCCACGCTATAAAAACTGCTGCAAACTCCACAGCAGTCATAGCTTCCGTGTGTGTATGTAAGTATTGCAAGAGGCTAACAAAACATAAAACCAGGAAAATTAAGACTGTACCATAAAGGGAGCAATACCATGCCTTGCTCTGAACACAACTATTGTTTTCAAGGCCTCATGTCTCTGCACTCTCATCAGATATTAGCAATTAGAGTTGACATAATTGACCCTTCTAATATACTTCGTTAGTGAGCCAATATTACCAAAACCTAAAAACTAGAACATATCAGCCTGTAGACTTTTACACAAATCTCTGCACTGCCATGGTGTCTCCCAAAAACAGGTGAGATAACATGTTAGACGTGCCAAAATTATCTGACTGCTCAAAATAATAACAGAAATCAAAGGACACAAAAACTATCACAAGGAGGAGGGAAACAAACAAGATAAACCCCAGTCTTTCAATTTGGACTACTAAGAAACATGAAAATGAAGTGTACCAGAGTGATACATACAAACTATGGAATCAAGCAAGTGATCCTATAGCAACACCATATTTCATTAGTCCAGCCCCAATAGAGCAGGTTTTAATTGCTGCACCACTCCTTGTCATCGTGTTAGCACCACAGATAACATTGAACTGCTTGGATTGCAGAATATGACTTCATTCCTACAGAATTAAAGGGGTTTGGCAACAACATTCTTAATGTTTTATCTTCTTTTCCTTTGGTTTATGGGAAAAGTCAGCAAACCTGTGATGTAGAACTTTTTCACATATAACTTTTCCTTCCATTAAAAACTTCAAATTTAAGCCACATGCATCCCTTTCTTTCATGAAGCACAAATGAGAGGGCTGGAAATTAAAATCTCAATATTCCATTTATCTCATTTTAATCTTAATAACAAGGCTTAGGCATCATATAATCTCTCCTGTATACATTTCATTGGCTTCATATGATACACACCAAAGAGAACTCACTAAGATATCTCTTGTGGATTCAATAAGCCCTTTATTGCCTACTAACAGCATATTGTTGCAACTACATGTTTAAATAAGAAAATATCCAATACTTGAACAAACTGAAGATAGCAATGCAGAAATCATGTAATAAGAGGCAATATTTTTTATGTTTGAGAGATTGCCCCTTCATTCAAATTACTATCATTTTATCAAGAACTGTCCTGATAATGCAGTTGCAAAGTGCAGTTGCAAAGCCTGGACCACAACTTGAAATACATCGCAGCTTTTACTTTTTTAGGAAAAAAATCCCTGAAGTTTTGCCTTTTGCAGAAGTTGGTATAGAGAAACACTTCAATGCCTGCTTCACTCCCTCAGTCACTGCTAAGGAACCATTCTCTTCCAGCTAAATTCCTACAAAAGATGTAGTCAGAAGACACAGAAGAGAACTGTGCTTTCCTGTGGCATGCCTTGCAAGTTTGGGTTTTTTTATTTTCAGAGGCAAATAAAGTTATTTAATCAGTACAGTATGTTATCAGAGACTATTTGTGGGTATTATCTGTCCCTTCACTCCTGACTGACATTAAGGGAAACAGACTTTCCCTGGTTGTTCACTGTGCTCAGCAAGGCACTAAGCTAAAATAAAAACATTAGGGAAAGTAAAAAGCCTTCCTGATCTACCTTGTCAAAGAATCACAGAAGGTGAAAGGACCTCTGGAGATCATTCGTTTTAACCAATGCCTGTGCTCAGATCACAGAATGTTACAGAACCATAGAACATTAAGGGCTCGGAACAGACCTTAAAGATCATCTAGTCCCAATCCCCCATGCCATGGGCAGGGACACCTCCCACTAGACCAGGTCGCTCAAGGCTTTGTCCAGGTGTCAGAGCTGGGGCA
Source organism: Xenops minutus (assembly GCA_035221455.1). Classification (NCBI taxonomy): domain Eukaryota; kingdom Metazoa; phylum Chordata; class Aves; order Passeriformes; family Furnariidae; genus Xenops; species Xenops minutus. Next base: position 18,648,305 of record JAWWEE010000010.1, read on the forward strand.
TCCACAACCTCCCTGGGCAACACCTGCCAGTGCCTACCACCCTTATAGTAAAGAATTTCTCACTAATGTCTAACCTAAGTTTCCCCCTTTCAATTTGTTCCCATTATTCCTTGTCATACCACTCCAGTTCCTGATGAAGAGTCTTTCTCTGGCCTCCTGGTAGGCTCCCTTCAGATTCTGGAAGGGTGCTATGAGGTCTCCATGCAACCCTCTCTTCATTCACTACATCAGGTTCCTCAGTAACATTTTGAGTAGCTCCAGATACAGAAACTTCATAATTCTGGACATCCTGTCCAGTGTTTGACCACTCTGCATAGCAAATTCTTTCTCTTGCTTAATTTGAATTTCTTGTATTTTAATTTGTGGCCAAACTTGAATACAGTAGTCTTCCCTTCCGGTGTACTTTTCCTTTTAAATGCTGTTTTAAAATTAACTGTATGCATACAAGAGAATTTATACCCCTTCAGGTCTTATCCTTCCTACAGGAAAATAGGTATTTAGGACTATAATAAAGGCTACCTGAGCAACACATTTAAATAGGTTCACACAGACTGTCACCAAAGACAAAGTTGCTAAGCCATTACGAGTAGGGTAGTTTTTTTCTGAGGCTTGTCCTAGGGCAAGCTGAGCTGGCAGGTAATTTAGGAAGGCCCCACAGAGGCACAGATACCTGTCCTAGACATACAGGCGCCTTTCTCAATATGCTGGATCTCATCTGAAGTCATTCCAAAACTTTAATGGAAAGCTTGTCTCAGCTATTCACTGACATTCTGAGGAGTTTTAGCACAGGGTGTCCACATCACCACTCAGTCTGGGTCATACATGTTGGCATCAGCAAGTGTGAACAGTGTGAGGACTTCACATCCTCTTGAATAGTCCAGTGACCTTAGTCCAGATACAGAAATACCCCCCTTTCTGGGAGAAAGGGATGCAGAGGGGGAAGTTGAGCCCCTCTATTCACTCCTCCTTCTCTCTATGGAGTTTTGTTTTACTTCTGATGAGTATTCCAATTAAAGCTGCAACATTTTAAGGATTCAGTTGAGATCAGCAATGTATTTCCCCTTAGCCCAAGAGCTACCTCATGCTGACTGCTGAACACTGAGCTTTCAGCTCGATTCAGACCAACATCTGCCATCCTCTGATCTCTACTCTTTCTCTAAAAGTCTAAAGATACAGAAGATTACAAATACCCTCTCAAGATGAACAAATTTAATTTCCTTCATGCATAACCCAATACTCATGTATGAATGAAATACCTCCATAAAGAACCAGAGGAGATTTCCAGTTTAGACTGCTTATGTCCACCCACTTGCAGAAATGATGAGAAGTACAACTTGTACATCTATACTCTGTCACACAGATCCTTTTATCTATAGACATTTCTGTATTGTAATTTTCATCTCCAGGATCCTGCTTATCAGCCTGTCCAATATTTCAAATAAAAGGGGTTTTTTTGTATTAAAGTGATGCAAAGTTAAAGAAAACCGTGGGGGGAATTATCCCACTAGTTCTCTTTTGTGTAGCACAATGCAAGCGTAACTCTGGAATGCCTTCCACCTACTCCATCAGGGCTTTGAGTGGCAGCTGCTCCAGTAAAACAATAGCAGCTATGCAGATGCTGATGCCAGACAATGGCTTGACATGCTGAACCATAGTTCAGCACAGTTACATTGTGCTCAAAATCTGATTGAAGTGATAATATTGGAACGACAGTTGGAATGCTTTTATCTCCTCTTCTTATTGTGTTCCTACAGAACTTTACTAGGTTTCCTAAGTTTAAAATGACTGCCCATCCTGTAGCATTGTAATAACAAAGTGGTTTTGCAAGATTGCTTGCCTTGCATTGTTAATCTCTTTAATGTATATTTTCAAACCCCCCACCCAAGCAGGCCTTTTTTTTCAAACTGGTGCTTAAATGTCTTTTATTTTTTAGCATTCTGAGACACTAGAAGGCATTACATTCAAATCATGGACTGGACTGGGCAGGAAATACATACATATAGGGATAAAAAATCCAAGCAAGATCTGTTCCACATTCAGGTAACGACCCCCTCTAATGAAACTCTGTACTATCACTAACTGAGTCTCTTAAGACAAACTTAAAACACATCTGCTTGTACGTGTGTATATATAGTTACTGCCCCAAACAGCAAAGAAAATATTCATCCAGTATATAGACATTCAGCAGTAACAGAGCACTAAATACTAATTAAAAAAAAATAAAAATTGTAGCTTTATCTACCGTGTTTATGTTGACTTTAGATACTTCTGATTAGAGTTTTCTGTTTATCTTTTCATAAAAACGCTATTCTGGAATACTGAGTTACACAAGTCCCAAATGCCACTTAATAATCATAATTATGATGAATAATCAACCAAAGATACAGTGGTTTGACTTTCTTGAAGAACTGTGCATCTTGGTTGAAAAAGGGCTTTTTCATCTAACCTCCCCATTTCAAGAAATCTTTTTTCTTTTAGTTTGTCCATGAACCTTTTTTTTCCTTTATTATGGTTTTAAGATCACATAATCAGCTTTCCTCCCACTTCAAAAGTTGATTTTTTTTTTTTAAATGTAACTTTTTTGTTCTGCCTACCCAGTAATAACAGGCTTTGAATTTATGACCTTCAAAAGTCCTGGCACAAATTAAACCACAAAGCTTTCCCTGATAAAGGTAATTAAAGAGAGAGACCAATACGCTCAAAGGAATTGAGACCCTAAACTACCACCAAAACTAAAGGGATTTAACAAATGGGTAGAGTTAGCAATTCTGGACCTGCTTATCCTTCGAATCACTGATGAAGATAAAAGAAATGAAGTCATTTACCTGTGTATTCAAGTCAGCCAGTGCTAGAATTATGACCCAGGTCTCCTGACATTCCTTCCAAGCACACTGCGTTTCAATACTCCTTTTCCTCTCCATTTCTAAAATAAAAATATACAGATTTAAATAGCTGAAGAAACTTGTAGGCATTTTCTTTTCGATACATGAAGATCCCCAGAAGGATAAATGATGATAATATACGATAATGAAATAATAGATGAATTTGTACAAGGTTGCACCAATTCTTTAAAGCATGAGTTCACAGGGAGGCACAGCCTGGCTAGATCCTGTTACAGCTGCTATAATGGAACTATCAGACCAATAAAAATCTAAGGCACAAACATAACTTCTTGTTGCCTCAGTGTTCCCAGGTTCATTTACCATCAGACCTGACCACAGGTTCCACTTACTCACATTTTACTGAGCAATCTACCCGAGTTTGGTACTGAAAAATAGATCATGAGGGGGAAGGGTTACTTATTCCTACAGGTTTTAAAAGAAACCAAAACATCATTATTCCTAGGAATTCCTAGGAACTTTAAAAGGTACATACTGTAAAAGAAAAAGGCAAGCAAGGAGCTGTGACTTGCTTGCTTTACAAGTTTGTGAATCTATTATCAATATCTCAATGACCCAGAAGACAAAACTCTTACTAATATGGACATTTCTAACTGGAGCAAAACCAAGGCTACCCTCTGGGTTTGTAAAAAGCGAGCTGGTGCCACACCAGGCTCTGCTCACCCCGACACACAAGGCTGAGTTCCACATGTTATGCCCTTTCACATACATTTGGAATGCTCAATATGGCAGAAGCAGCTTAATTGTGGAGCTGGACTACCCTTTCCTTCTCCTCTCACACACAGACACATTTTTCTCTTCTTTTTCCCCAGTATTTGTAGAAAGACATTACAATCCTCACACCACTGCATTCCTCACAGCAAGAATCCTGTCTGCTTACAAACGTCAACTGGTCTGTTAGCACAAAGAGGAAAAATGCAATACCATCTGACTAGCTAAATAAATAAGTGCCTTTTCCACAATTCTAAGTCATCCATTCCATGTGAAACTACAGAGACCATCCTTCTGCTTGATTTATGATACCCTGTTAGCCACAGAATTACTTAGTAAAATCAGTTTGGCTTGATGTAAAATTCTGTCTCTTCACCAGGACAAAAAAATAATGTAAGCCCCACAAAAAGAAGACATTAATTTAGGAATAGTTGAGCTATCATTGACTTATCAAAATAAAGCTAGAGACATAAATCAATTCTACTGCCTGGACAAAGATAAATCAATAAAGCTCAGAAAGACATTATTGATTCTGTAGCCATCACTCAAAGGCTCTTCATTAGATTCCTCAGCCATCTGTTTAATTGAAATGATAATTCTGATAACTTCTGGTGGGACCTCTGCATGTTGACTTTGATACAATGTTATTCAATCAAATACAGATGGCTCTGACCTCCTGTCAGTGAGAACCCTAAATGTGTTATCCACATGGATTAGCTTGGGTAGATACATTTTGTATTAAACAAGATGCTTCTGTCTCAACTTTTTTCTTACATGACCCTCAGCAGGCAAGTCTTTTGTTCAAGCCATCCTTTGGTTCCAGCTAATTTCCTCCCTTCAACTCCCCAGTAGCTGACAAGTGAATTAAACAGTTAAAATAGTATTTGGAATTCACCCTTCAAATATCCTTCCTATTTTAATTTCTGCACAGGGACTGAATCATTTCCTTGTATCGTCTCCTTGGGCTGGACCTATTCAGTGTAAGGACAAAAGCAGAGAAGCTGTGAAAAGCGTCTTCAGTACAGACATTTTAGTGTTTATGGATTTGTTATTCAAAATCTAACAGTATGAAAAATACTATTAATCTGCAAGCTAAGATGGTAGTGCATCAGGATGTGTGCACTAATTCATTACACCTAGGAGAAACACTATACCACATTATGCAGTGTCTCTGGAGTGAGAATCTATAACCAATATTAAGCTGTTTCCTCATTTTAGAGAGGTTCCTTGTCAAGTAATAAAAGAGAGACTCAGGTTCTTTTCTGTGACAACATATGAGGGAGATATTTTCTGGTTTGCTCAAAAAGCACCACAGAGCTCCTGGTGCTCTGCAGCATCTTCCTCCTCCCTCATTAAGCCAAAGACACTGTGCAGTCCTGCAGGAGGAAAGCAGCAACATATTGCTCACTTTTCTACTGGTGCTATAATTAGACAGCAGAGCAAAAATGCACATCAGAATCTGAGGACATCAACTGAAAATTGTTAAGCTGTCAAGTGCATTTGGCACAAGTTTTCCCCACCACAGGTAACTTCCTCCTAAACTACAAGAGCTCAAAGACATAAAATAACATACACCATAATTACAGCAGAAAGGACAAAACTTGCAATTCCACTACTTTGTTTTTATCATACTGTAAGTGCACAATAAAAATCACAGCTACACTAGCCTGAAACCTATGGAAAATAAAGATATAATAATTCTAAAGGAGTTAACATAATAATAGTTATGTTACTTTCCCTACTGGAACAACAGTAAATTCATGTATTACACCAGCACTGGGAAATACAGAATGACACAAAGCAACATTAAGTTCTAGATTAATGGAATATATAAAACCAGAGCCTTTGATAGTGCAAATGGTATCCTATTTCCAAATAAAGAATCAGGTCTAAGGTATTGAATGTCCAGCTACAAACAACTGTACCACTAAATTGTACCCTGGCAGCAGTCTCCTAACAGGACTGGAATTTGTGCTTTCCATATTGCAGTGCAGCAGAAGTGGGGAAATCTTCCCAAATATACACACTTGCTCCAAGAAACAAATTCTGAGCATCAAGACAGACGCAGCACTGAGCTCTGAAGCAGCTGCCCTTCCTTCACAAGAGGACTCATCTCAGAAAGCACTTAGCAGTGCCTTCAATGGGTCAGTGCCTGCCTGAGCAGCCTTGGAGAGAACACCCTGGACTCCTCCTCTGTTTCAGATTGTCCATGAAGCATGCAAGCACCTGCTGGCTGTCAGACAGGGAATGCCTTGTATCTGGTCTGAGCAAGCCAGGAACTGTGAAGCAGAGAGCTCTATGGAGCTGGGGCTGCCAGAGAATGTTTTTGACCAAAAGCTTCAGCATTTTATTTGGTTGCAGGCTGGTCATCCCTGCTCAGGAGAAGTTATAGTGAAATGAAAGCTCTGCCCTCTCCAAAAGCATTGCTATGAACAATATATTCCTTCCAGAAAACATGCAGGAAAGAATCCACGTGCACCTGAGGACTTCCACTTCTGTCAGAGCAATAAATTGGGTGCGAGATAACAAGCTCTTTACATGTTTTTTTTCCCTTTGCATAGCCATGAAAAAGTCAGGAGGTACCAAACTTTCAAACTTTCATAACATTCTTTAGAAGAGGACTGAGAGTTTTTTCCTTGTAGGAAAAGGGCTCTAGCCTATTGGCAGGATTTCAGCCTGCACTGGAGCCAGCTATTAGATACTGTTGGACTAATCTCACTTTCCTATGACACTGCCCACTGGAGAGCACAGTGTCAGCACAAATGGGAAATTATACTTTCTGCACCGATCCTACATTTTAACAGCATTTCCCGGTAGTGGTAAATACAGTTAGAGGAGAATTTGCTTAGAGAAGCAGGGAACGAAAAATCCTGCACACTTTTTCATCCCCATTTTCGGTGTCTGTAATTGAAGTAACAACTAACATTTCAGTGTATAATGCTGGCCCAGCACACCAATAAATTTTGTAGCTGGAGGGCAGATGATAACTTAGAACCATACTGCAAACTGTTTGCAATACAGCTACATTAATTAATGCTATGTACAGTAAACAGTACGTTTTATTTAGAGACCTGAAATAACTAAACCCAGTCATGTAAAGATGCATTTTTTAACAAAGAAAATAACCTGGAGGGTTTTTTTTTTATTTCAATCCTAATTTATGCACCTATTATGATGAAAAAAACTTGAAAAAAGGTATTTTTCCATATATGAAGCCTATCAGCTCTCTACTACCGACACAGTTTATTTTTAGTACTGCTATAGTTTGTCAGGGAATAAAATGTCTCAGAGATGGGAAGGGGACAGAGAACACCATATAATCAGTATTCTAAATAAGTATCATTGTGTTAAATAGCTTTCTCACTCTCTTTGGTATAGAAAATTGAATTTGAAAAGCAAATACAGAGGCAGAGAGCAGCAAAAAATTGTTCTGCCTAGGATACAGAATGCAATCATATCCAATTAAAGTCAATAAATACCATTTGGTGATGCAAGCCTAGGAAAGAACAATTTGTACAACAAACATTTTGCTAAATAATTTTTCATATAAATTTACCTTTTTCCTTAAATATCGATTGCCATTACGGAGCAGAGAATATTGACATGTGCATGAAACCATAACAAATCAAAATCAAGTTTCAGATAGAGTATCTCTGGTTTGCCTCCGTGCTCAGAATGAAAGAGAAACGCTCCGGGTCTGCAGTGATTCTGTAAGTGGCTCTAGCACAGACCTGCCAGGGTTGACTGGCCATCCAGGACATCATTGCCTGTAATCTCAGAGAAGCAGTGACAGGGCAGAGGTGCCAGTCCTTGAAGGGGATTGACCTCCCAGCCAGCTGCTGAGCACTGGCCTTCTGGGCCACCCTTGCTTCACATAGCAGGAAACAGAATCAGAGCAGCAACTTGAAAACACACCATCTCACTGGCAGAGATGGAGATGCCCAAGTCCTGAGCTCTACTTCACTTTCCCCACTTGCTCCAGAGCAGGGGAGCTGTTCCTCCTCCACACCATGAAGCATCTTACAATTCAAACCTGAGGTAATAATGCACCATTTCAGGTGAGATACTTTGTACACACAACCCAGACTCCCTGACAGCTCACTGAGGGAAAGAGCACATGTTTGCATTTGTTATTAAGTTCACTCCTAAGTACTTTGAGACCCCTAAACAATTGGTCAAAAATCTAAGAATTAAAAAAAAATTATTTGACAATTCAGTAAGAATTATTTTACAAAAAAATGTGCAGCTTTTATTTTAAAATGGTGTTTCATTTAGTGATTAATCTAAATTAAAATTAAAAACTTGCATTTTACATAAAAGGAATTAGTTTGATTAGGGGGCTCAAAATTACTCTGTTTTACACGGTAAATAGAAGCCATAAAGGATTAGGCCATTCAGCAACTAAACATGCTTTTTGTAACTCTTCTGTAAAGGTTATTTATTATATTTCTCATATGAACAAGGAAAAAAATTACCTAATCCCCACAATGGGATGTGGTTTTATTTTCAAAATCCCTAAAACAAATTTACAGAAAGAAGCAAACTTTGGACAGGAAGACCATGTCTTAAATTATACAAGCTAACCAAGCCCACCAAAACATCTGTCCCCAAGTCAAGATTAAAAACGTCGATCAAATTAGTGTCTAAAGTGTACATCAACTCCATCTTTGGCTGGAAAAATTATACCCTAGTAAAACAAATGAAGGAAAAGACAAGCTCCCATCCAAATGTAAATATAAACATTTGAAATGTACATTCCTAAAAGCAACAGTTCCTCTGCCTCTCAGATATCTTCTGGTAATGATGCAAAACTATACTATCCACATCCAAAAATAGTGTTTGTTTTCTTCTAAACATTTTTCAGTGCATACCAATACATTGAGAATAAATTTTTACAAATACCTCAATGACCAAAAAATTCTTAAGTGCCTGTTTTTATAAATATTTTGAAGAAGCATTATGAAAAGCCCTCCAAGAATGTTGTTTCAAAACAAAGTAATATTTTGATTGTGAAAAAGCACTTTTTAATTCATGTGACCAGATGAACAGTCAAAAGTGTATCATCATGCTAGTCTTAATAATAAAAACAAATAAATTATAAAACCCAACCAAACAAAAAACCCCAGCCAAACAAACAAACAAACAAAAACAGGTGAAAGAAAACAGAAGGCACTACAGAAGTGGTGACTGGCAGAGGAGCAGCCCAGTACACTGTTTAAGGAAAACGTGGTCAAAACTCAGTTTACAGCAAACATTCTGATGGCTTAGCAAATGCAGCTCAGAAGCAAAGCACAACCAACCTATTCAATATTGTGGCAGTCTTTTGATGAAGAATAATATTCTCCAGCCCTACCTATGGGTCCTTCTCCTCCTTCCAGCTCTTCAGCAGGCCTGGTAAGGGAGTTAGGGAAGGACTTTTGGGACCCTTTTGGAAAGGGCACTATCAGAATGACAGAGGCCTGCAATTCATTTCATGGATGAACTAAAGCATGACATGTTCTCATCCTACATCTCTCCCAAAGAAACCTCTCACCCCACCAGTCATTTTGCCTGAGCCAAGTGATATTCCTCCCTGGTTCTACCTGCTGGTTTGACAGCACAAGAGGAAGGTGAGCTATCACAGTGCTCACAGTAATCACATCAGAGAAAGGTACCTAGAAGGAGAACTGCAAATCCCAGCAACACAAAATGGTTCAGGTGGGAAGGGACATTTAAAGATCATTGAGTACAAATGCCCTGCAGTAAAGCAGGGACATCTTCAACCAGATCAGGTTGATCAGAGACAATGGATCTGCATATGACCCACTTCTGCTTGAAGTCACAGATTTGGAGGTTCCCCTTCTATCACACCAGTAAAGGATTGCAGGTTTGCTCTGTGTTTCTAAGTAGAAGTCAGAGTCACCTAATTCCATCCCTCCAGCTGCTTGGTAGGTCTATTTGGCAGGTCACAACAATTAAATAAATGCTTGCTTATTTAATCCATGCTTCACAGTGAACTTCCAGAGATGGAGTACCCAATGGATAACCCCAGGCATTCACAAACTCTTGGATAGTTTACCATTTTACTTGAATTAAACATTCATTTATTCATGTCTTAGGCCTTAGGAAGGTTCTTATTAACAGGAACAATAAATGCAAGTACAAGTTGTACTGAGAAGTACTGTTAAAATAGGGGCATTTTAAGCTTTTCTCCCATTTAAATATGCCCAATTTATGAGTGAACTCTGGAGTTTAGTCTTTTAGAATGGGCTCAGTATTATACACAGGTACTGCAAATGTCTGCAAATACAAATATAGAAGTGTTCAGAAACACATTCCTGTCACTGCTGTGCATGGAATTACCAGTTCTATAAGAATGCTTGGATTTTAGGCTGATACACTTCTGGGGGTGGCATGGGGTGGGAGAGGAACATCCCACATGGTACAGCAAAAGACAAACAGGAACAAATGAGGAATTGCTGTAGGCTTAATCCTCTGCACTGGCACACAGAGCCTGGCTCAGCTCCTGCCTATACAACAGATCTGACAAGTTACTGAATCTCACAGGGGGAGAGTAATTGGGGAATTGGCTGGCTAGAAGACAACAATTCCATTGGCAGCAGAGGCAGGAGGAATAGTGGCAATTTTGCACTTCTTTTGCTCCATCAATATAGAACTCAGTTTATTTTAAAGCCATATAAAGGCCGGAAGGACACACCCATACGCTCCACAACAGCCTAGTGTGTCTGGCACTCGGGCTCATATGGAAGATGGAAGTAACATTTGATCCTTGAAACTTGAGTTTCAAGATATCAGTCTAGTGATATCTTAATTACTGGATTCTGGGTTGTGCTGACTCTCCCTTTCCCACTACCAGCATCCCACCTTGATATTGAGAAGCAGTTTTGTTTCAATAAAGCAGCACTAGTAAAGGAGAAAACACTGGGAGAGAGCCTTTTTAACCAGCTCTATTATTATGTCTCTGCCTCCTGTCCTTCCAAGAGCCCTCATACCACCAGAGTACAAACAGGAGAAGATGCCCAACTTCCTGAGAGCATCCAAAAAAAAAATTAATTCTACAGAACACTGAAAAGGTAGACCCAGTAGCTGCAAATAGGATGAGCCTATGTAGAATCTTGCAACCGAGCAAGTCAAAATCCTTTGGATACTGTAGAAATTATATACAACTTGATGAGAGTTATGGTGCGCCAGATTAATTCTCAGAGTGTACAGAATAGGAGACAAGAAGGCTGCTGTGTGGTGTTTGAGCTTCAACATCTGAGACTTCTCAAAAACATAAAGCCTCCCATCGAGTTCTTTCACAACTGTTTATTCAACCACAGTCTTTTCAGATTCAAAAACTGGTTTCAGGACTGGGTTTTAAACTTTTAGGCCCTTTACAATACTCTTTCTCACAATGACATTTCATCTCTCAGAATCACAGCTCTCAGTAAAGAAATAAAAATTAAACTCAGTACTTACTTCGTCTAATTCTTTGAAAAATGCTGATTAAAGTCCTCTTGCTCCCCATACCTCTCACACTTAGAATTATGCTGTCCTGAACCATAAATGGACAGAAGTTGACCAAATCATGCTTCCTAAAGCTCTTCAAGAGGAATGATGTGTCACCACTTTACCATAAAACAGGCCACCCACAGATGGAAGTAGGGACATATGCTTTAAAAGCACAGTTCCTCCTGGGGGAATATACAGGTTCTTAAGTGCTCAGATTTTCAATTATTAGCTGCCCAACATCAAGGACATTTATTGTAAGCACTCAATAAGCAGCATAAAATAACACTAATCAAATATATCTTATGCCACAATATGCCTTTAAGGCCAAGCCTGGCAAAGGACACATGAAACTCTTTTTCATACAAATGTGACATGTGGCAATTCTTCTTTAGAAAGTAATGTCCTAGAAACAGAAAACTGCATAACGAGCTGTTGTGGGGTTTATTTTTGGGGTTAGTTTAGGGGGGTAGGTTTTTTAGAACATCTGTAAGGTATGCAATATTGAACATGATCGAAAACCCACCTTAGAGGGAAATTTTCTCCTTTTTTCTTTGAGAAAATAAGAAAATTGTTTCATCCTTTGGAAGAAGCCCCATAACTTAACAAGTGAATAATTTATCTCAGAGAAACCCAATTTCCCAGAAAACAAAGGCTGAATGTGTACATGTGACACTGCCTCATCTGTTCTAACATTTTCTTCTTTTCCATAATTACACACCACTTTTCAAATAAAACAACATGATCTGTGCCTTTCTATATCCTCAGATAAGAGCTTAGTGTCTACTGCTGGGTACTATGCTGCTTGTTCCAGACAAACAGAATTCATTAGAGCTGTTTAAACAAAAAGAACACAGTTCAGTTCTAACTTACAGCTCAAACAAAACAAAGAGGGTAAAAATTTGCAGCCTTTTGTCAGCCACCTAATTTTGAAGCCAAGTTAAGTCAGAATTGGAAATGAAGGTGGCTCTTCTGCTAGCTGAAAAAATAATTTCACCATGTGACTGCTAATTAAATTATTAAAATAAATACCTTGGAGAAAAGAGATCTGATTATATAAAATGTTTAACTTAATAAAAATATTCTGGACTATTATTATAATGTAAATTATATAAAAACACAGGTTGGGGAGAAAAATTACAAGATGTGGCATCTTAATTTCTATTAAATGGATGTTATATTACCTTCTCCTTTGTTTAATCTTGCTGAGTAATAATGTTTGACAACACAAGACACAGCTTGAGATTTTCACAGCAAGTGAAGTTTGGGGAATTTTCCTTGTCCTCATGGAGGTGATGCCTGACACCTGTGTACTGGAAGGCTCCCAAGGAGCAGGAGAGCCCTGCCTAGAGCATCCTTGGCATAATTTAGGGCAAACACGGAGCTGTTTGAGCCAGGGGAGGCTGCCAGGGCTGCCCGTAATCCTTGGCTCACGATGTTCTGCAGCACCTTTCACCTGCAGCCCTGCCTACCAAACAAAGTTTCTGAAGCAGATGGGAACTAGGATTCTTGCAATTTCCCATTCCAGGAACACTCTCAACCGAAGAACTAAAGAGCCTTAATACCAGCCCAAGCCATTTCACCTCAGCATCCTTGGCCCTGGTCCTTCTAGCCCTCTCTCCCCCTCCCCTTATCTGCTCCTGCTGCACAACTCCCCAGCGGGCCAGGAGATATTGCTGCTCCTGCAACCCTCACCAGGACAGTTAATGGTCCCCTTTCCCCTTTCAGCTGCTGAAAGGATTCATCTTAAGGCTCAGCCCCACCTTTTATTTTATCCACATGACCCTGACAAAGACCAGAGCCTTCAGGGGCATCTGCCCACCTCTACGACAGGGCAGGACAGAAGGAAAAATATCATGTGCAATGTAACATTCAAGCTTGCTTTTCTTCACTGCCTCTGTGTTGTTCTTGCTTCAACACATTTGCAGCTGATACACGTGAAATATTTAAATCAAGATGTTTAGGGAACAAATACAAAAACAAGGTCTTTCCAAAACACAGAAATCAGTGTGACATGAATTTCTGCAAATAAACTTAGCATGTGGCCTCCTCACATTACAACATCTGGAAAAAACCTCTTTTCTAAGCTCTTCTGAATTTCCTGATCTTTATTAAATATCCCCCTTCCTCCCACCATGCTCCCTTCCCCAGTCCTTAAAAATTCTATTTGCTAAATTTTCCTCTTCTTTGGGTCTGACAAACATTAGTCAAGGTGGATTATAGATTACTTTAGTCCCTTCTTTTTTAAGAGACTTTCCTGCTGGCACTTGACTGATGTAATAATATTGCTCGTTTTAAAGCTTTAAATCTCTAGAAAATACTGTAAAAAAACTTTCAAAAAGTTGTATTTAATAAAAAAGAGGATCCATCTGAAGGGCTAAATTGAATGCTGAGATCCAACCCATCTCCTGAGAAGCTACAAAGCTGGTGTCAATCAAACAAGAGTAGGCACAAGGGCAAAAATATCCATCTAGAATATTAATGATAACATATCTACTGCAATGAGAAAATATGGTAACCACCAGCACTGCTTAACTGTGGATTGAACAAGTTTTCTCATGCTCAGGTTCTGCTGAGGATTAAGGTGTTAATGGGCATATCTGCCAAGTGAGGTCACTGCTGGTTTGTACCACCTGAAGGGGGTGAAGCCTTTCCCTTTGATTTGCAGGTATTATCATTCAGCAGTAAATGTCCCTTAGTCATTTCCTTTCATTATGGCCTGTGTGATGTGACTAAAAGGAATGTTATCATAACTTAAAGACAACAAGGATTATGTGAATGACAGTTGTTTGAAGGGCCTTGAGAAACTGCTTTATAACAAACAAACCTCCAAAGACTCCTAAAATCTGCTACACCAATATACCCATCACTCAAGATGGTAAGGTATGACATACCATACTTATAAGCTTTAGATGGGTTATAAGTAGAAAAAAAAGCTACATTGATTATACTTTCCTTCAGTTTCTATGTTATCAAAGATGACTGTGTGTCAGTCCAAGAACTTTAGCCAGCTGTTAGACACAGTGAAGCCCAAAACTTAAGTTCTCACAGTTTATGTTCACACAATTTGTATTTTAAAATACACAAACAGTGATTAGAAATTAACATAAATTGCTTTGAATCATTCATTGTCACGTGACAGTCAATTGAATTGGGCTCAACTTTGAGTTCACTTATGCTGATTGACCCTGGGCCAATATTATTGCCAGTGGTGTTAGCTCAGGTCTTCGAGGCTGGGAACCAGTCACTGACACAGTGGCACACTGGGATGACCCACAAAAAGATCCTTGGATTCTATACAGGTGACCCTCCTCATTATCACTGTCAGCCCTCGAAGGGCAGATGCAATGTAGGGACAGAAAGCCAAACAGAAATTAAGAACAGGCAAATCTTTCTGTTAGGGTTTTTTGTTTTGCTGGTGAATAGGAAAGATGCTTACAAGTAACTCAGTGCTCTTAACTCTACAGAATCAGCCAATTTCCCCTCAGAAGAAAAATAAAAGAGTAATTACTGGAAGTCTAAACTATTACTGTTAAGTTCGGCAATTTTTGGAACATGAGACATTCCAGAGAACAGGGAAGAAAAGGGAAGGAGAAGAAGAAAGCAACCAAAACAAGATTTCAAGGTAAACAAATGAAGAATGAACAAATAATGCAGGTTGGTGTGATCCCTCAGCTAAATAATGGAAAAGATGATAATAGATGCATGTTAAAAATAGTTTAAAATTAATAATGAGAGCTAGCAATGCTTTATATATCCATTTCTTGGTCAGACATGACTTCACAACTTTCAGATACAACTCATGAGACATGTAATGATACTTTTATATAAACTTACAAAAAAACACATTAACTAATTTTTAAGAGTATGTTGGGGGAAAGGGGTGAGATGAAGATAACAAAGAAAAAACAACTAATAATACATCACCCAGTAAGAGGATTTAGCTAGTCAGTTAAATATGAGTCCTTCACTAACCCAAGTGAACAACTCTCCCACTGTCATACCCTCAAGTCTTGACAGAATTCTTTCTTTTCCCTGTAAAGTCTGTGAACTTTGTCTCGTTGCTGGGAGGTCTTTCAACAGTGTCTTTGAGAGCACAGATGAAGCCCATTTTCATTTTTCAGTCTAGGAACTCTCTTTTCCTGTTTTACCACACTGAGACTGATCTATGACTGATGAAACAAAGTCTCCTGAAATTTCAGTGATTTTTTTTTCATTCTGTTTAAAAGGCATCACTCCACGTCAAACATGGGTGTAACACAGTATTCCAATGTCTCCCATATGGTTTCATAATTAGGCTACTCTACCAGAATGAGGAAAATATATTACAGATTTCCAGCTGCTTAAGAATCTGCTGTCATCAAAAGTTAAGCTAAACTCTGACTACCTCCTTTTTGTTGGCCAATAGTGCCTATAAATTAAAACTGAAGCTGTATTTAACTATTCTGTACAGCTCAGATGAGACTCCTGACTGTTTGGTTCTTCCATTCTGAGTTTTATTTTCTACGTTTGCTTTACTGCTTTCAGCATATCATTCAGAGAGTAGTCGAAGAGATTTGGTGGAAGACAGCAGCTTTCTCCAATGTCTAAATTCAAGACAGCTTCTGCTAAGTATGAATTTCCACAGTGCACATTTACAACTTGCACATCCTAGACCCACCACAAAGCACAGGTCCACAAGTCCTGTGCACTCACTGCAGGAAGTCCTTTCAAGAAAATATTATCTCCAGTCCTGTGTTAATTTAATATACATGACATTAAAAAAAAGACAGCTTTATGTCACAGCAAGAAAAAAATTGACAAGTGTCATGCATCTCATTAATCATGAGATAGGTGAAAAGCATTTAATAATAGAAAAAACCCAGATGGTTCTTTAAGGACAAAAACTAGGAAAAACAAAAGCTGAGAGCTGAAGTGACACAGGTTTCCCTAGAAATAAAATGTTTCTTTTCAAATTA
Organism: Xenops minutus; assembly: GCA_035221455.1. Lineage (NCBI taxonomy): Eukaryota > Metazoa > Chordata > Aves > Passeriformes > Furnariidae > Xenops > Xenops minutus. The sequence goes on from JAWWEE010000010.1 coordinate 18,664,365, forward strand.
GGCATTGAAACCCTTTTCCTAGAGATGAGGGAGAACCTTGACCATTTCAGGTCCATACAAAGAGAAAGGAGCAGCCTGGCAAATGCTCACTGTTACACTTGGCGATCACAACTATCACCTACTTCTGCTGACCCATCCAAGGGAAGGGGGGGGTCTACTGATGACTTCACACAATGTTATTCATCAAGTTCAAAGGGCCACTTTGAGACCCAAGATTTACAGATGCCTCTAAAATACTGAGACAAACAGTTTGACAGCCAGGTTAAGGTTGCAGGTAGGTTCCATTACAAGCTTCTTTACCAATTTTTTTTCTTTTAAAAAGGGACTGCAGATTGATTTGGGGCTTGGATCAGAATTATTACTGATCTAATGCCTTTAAACTTGTGCAAAAGTCACCTAAAATATTCCAAAGGAACACTAGGATGGCAGGGTAAAAGAGTAGGAGAAACAGGACTGATTTTGCAGGCAAGTTCTCCTTGTTTTCAGGGTGATGAAATGAATGACAAGTGTGTTCACATATTAGCATTCCCCAACAATGAGCCAGGGTCTTCAGTTGTTCATTATTTTCACCCTTGTCCTTAATACACAAAAAAAGTACTTTGGAGTACAAAAAAATTCATATCAAAATGATGCTCCTGGTTTTTCACATCAGCAGTAGAACTGCCCCTTTCACAAAACTTTTTTTTTAATCAGAATTTGATTATTCTTAATCATATAATATCAGCTATAATAGCAACCTCCTAGTGCCACTATAAGAGACCTAAAATTCTGTCAAGAATTCCACTACAGAAGCAATCAATATGGGTTTATATCTTAGCTCTTTTTGACATGGGGTCACAGTTGAAATAAAACTTGTCAGCCCACATGAATGTTCTGTATTTAAAAAGAAAATTAAAAAAGGGGGGGCAGGGAGAAAAAAAGAAAGGTGGGGGTAGAATTAACTGGTCAAAACATTTCTTACTGTAGAATCCTAAAAAGACATTTTCAGGTAGTTGAAGTTATCTGAGTCATAACAAAACTAATGTTTAGCAGTTCTCAAAGTTCAGCACAAGACATGTCTTCTACACTTCAAAACTCACAAACATTAAACAGCAACAGGTCCAAACCCAAACCCTGGGTTCTGACATTCCTGACATGCAGATGTGTGTAACTACAGCTCAAATCTTTCAGCCAGAACCTGCCAGACCACCACAACTCTAACAGGTCAAATCTGGGAACAAGAACACAAATATTTGAAAATGTGGGGGAAAACACAGATCTAATTCATTGCTAGCATAAATGTTTGTCTTTATACAGATATGCAGCAGAACACTCTTATCTTAAATCTGTTATTCTATCACACAACAAATTTACCCTAATTGAGAATTCCTTTGATACTAGGAATTGTTCTATATGGAAACAATTAAGCTACTAGCCAAAGCAATTTAAGGCAGTTCTGAGACTAATCTCTGCAGCATCAAGGGCTACAAGACTGGTCTTGCTCAAAAGTACATTAAATCTATTTGACATATTTGAAAGATTAGCCTACAACCACTTGTACGTGCACAAAGAATCCCCAGGAAAAAAAGAGTTAATTATTTGTGCCCAAGTCACTTTAGTGATAACTGTGTTTTATTAGTAGTAATCGAGTGTGATCATTTGTGGGCTGTGAAAACAGCTTTTTAAGTGAAAGGATGAGTGTGAGACAGGACACAAAGCTGCCCTATTGGTTTCTGAGTCTTGGCTTTCCTCACACAGCTTCTAGAAGTCTAGAGAAACAGCATGGAATAAACCAGTAAAAAGACCATTGTAACAAGCACCATATTTAATAATTATTTTTCTTTCTCCAGAACTTTGACTAAGTTATGAAAGCTCTTGCTGACAACAGGAAAGTATTCTGGTATTTTACCCATAGAAGTGTCAAAATTTATCCTATTTTACCCAGACAAAAGAGTTTGTCATAAGTCAAAATACAGTTTGGAATCAGTTAAGCCTTTTACTGACTTTAAAAATTGCTTAAATAATTACATACCATCTACTGAGTAAATAATGGATTAAAAGGACTGCTTGTCTCCATATTTTATGAAAGCAATTATGGTAGATCCACCTCTTTCAGTTTCCTCACTCTCACCCTTAATACTCAAATATTTATTATGCCAGACCACACTTTCAAAAGCACAGGTCCCTTCAGACTGTGTCTGATGCTTAAAAGCAAGCTCAGTCTTTCAGAGCAGGCACAAATAAGCAGCTCCAGCTCAGAATAGCAGTGCAATTAATTCTCACAAACCCTGCATAAAACCAGCCTTCCATGGTTGTGCTTAAATGGTTGGATGAACTCTTTGGCCTGCAAATGTCTTGGCATCTCAAGATACAAGTGGACTTTAACCCAAAAATAACATCCTTCCCTGAACATTTGGACACTAATGTCTGTGAAGTCAACTTGCCATCTCCTAAATAAATACATTGGCAATCCAAAGCTACCAAGAGAAAGAAAGGGAGAAAAACATTTCACTCTACAAGAGGGTGCTAGGCTCCAATTGCCACCCAGCTATTAAGTGATCTTGGTGCCAGATCTTATGGTATCCATATGTTTTCCCATTGTCAAGACACTAGTATATTGCTAAACTCCTTTACAGAAAGTGCTTTGAGAACTACTGATGAAAAAGGCAACATGAAAGCAAAATGTTTATTACTATTATTTGAAAGTACATACAGTCCCTTAAGATATATTGGTTCCTTTTCAGAAATTGTAAATTCTTGCTGTCTGCTGCCAAATCTATGGCACCTGGGTTTTGTTTCTTGAGGAGGAGTAAGCATAGGAGTAGACACAGTATAGTGCCTGATTTGTACAGACCTAAATTTCTCACACTTCTGGATGTGGGAAACATTGGGAGACATGGCACAAGAAGGAACTATTTAAAACAAACAAATAAACAAACAGAAGCTGTTGGTCAGAAAACAAACTCCTTTGCTTTGACTGCTGCAAGTCACAGCACTCTTTTCAAGTGGGGTTCTCTTGCAGCAGAACACATTCCCCAAAACATCCATGCCCCACTGACTGCTGATGAGTCTTCCCAACAGGCACCCAAAGAGACAGCCAGCAATACCCTTGTGTGAGTTAAGCAGTGAGTGCTTTTTAGTGGGAAGATTAACCCTCTTAGACTAATTATCAGCACCATCTTACACAAGAACTCCATTTACAACCATGTGCCTCTCAAACAGCTGCCAAAATCAGCCTCTGAATTTAGGGGCCTAAACTGAGGTTGGGGGACCTGATTTACAAATGGGTTCAAAGCATCCAAAATGAACTTTGTTTATTCGATTGCACTTCTTTGTACACTGTGACCATGGGTAAAGGTGAGAAAAAGAACTATTTCAAATATTTGCCACCAGCCAGCTGCTTCTCCTCCACTGCTCTGCCAAGGTGTGGCTTCGCAGAATTTGGTTTGGGGGCCTCTTTCCAATCACATTTGCTTTAAAGTTAGAAACAACTATAATGAAGTCAGAAGTGCTACATAGATATAAAATGAATGTAAGATGAGAATTCAGGCAGTTTGTTCATTTCTATAAGATCAAAGAGGAAGAGGTGAACACAATTCCAGCATGAAAATATAAAGTGTGAAAAGAAATAAAAAAAACCCCAAACAATAAAGAAAATGATGATTTCCAACTTCAGGAAATAAGGTATAAGGAAGGACTGAAAAAATTCTAAAAGCAGGGGTGGCGAAAAACAACAGCTTTGTTAAATAATACTATGAAATAACCAGAGCATTCAGCATAGCTGGATTGTTTAGGCAGCAAATCTATTGTTCAGTGCTAAGTTCGGTGTAATTTGATCCCCAAAGCAGACCATGACTCTATAATAGCAACAGATGCATTTCGATTAACTCATTCATTTCTCTTCCTGAACTATTGTTCATAGGAAAGGGAAGATGCTGATATCCTTCCAGCACATCTCCTCTGTTTCATGCAGTGAAAGAAGTGACTGAATTCTTCCTAGATGATCCTGAGAATGCTCACGTCTGCAAGACCTCCTAATCCTCTAAGTTATGATTTCTTAGAATATATCAAAAAGCATAGCCACTAATTCTAGATCTTCCTAAACCATACAAGTATATAGAGCTATGAAGCTGAAAATTTTAATTTAAACATCTCAGCAGGGAAATAAACTTAATTCCAAATGAGATTCCAAAAGGTATTTCATTCATTTTCACAATTATTTTCTGGCTAAGGGAAGAGACTACGTTCCTCGAGACTGTTCATCTAAAAAAGGTTCCTGAGCCTTCTTTTGCTGCAGACTGCCTTCTCCTCACAGTTTAATAGTTATTGAAAGGATTGAAAAATTTGGACATTGAACCAAACATCAGCTAACACAGCCCACACAAAGCAAAGCCACATACAACTGAACAACTGGCAGAAGGGTGAAGTGATATCAGTGGCATGGAGGGACTGCCTGCAGACAATAAAGTGACTATTCCACTCACAGCCAAATCTTAAGGTTTCCATTACACATTGAAACTTGTCAAAACAAGAATGTGTGTGGCCTTGTGAATGTGGAGGGCTGCAAGTCTGCTCTGCCCAGTTCTTGGCAAGGGCTCTGTGCTCATGACTTCGAGTGACGTTACTCTGGCTGTCCCACATCCGAGGACAGTGCCCTTACCAACAACTTGTAAAGTATGAGTCACTCTCTCCTCACAAAATACATTTCTAAGGGCACCAAGCTGGAATGGAAACATCTCCATGAGATTGCTTCTGCTCTAAGTGCCCAGAGCAGATCTTAGTACTTCACACAGAAGACAAAGAAACATCCATAGTTTTTACATACCAAAAAACCCCCATGTTAAAATGGCACCACACTCAAAATGTTCCAGAAGTTTATATAGTCACTTGGGATTGGTAAAACATTAATAGTTTGAAAGGGAAGAACACACAAGGTGTGATGTCCTCAGGGATCAGTTCTTATACCATGTTAACAGGAAACATCTTGCTTGTGCACAAAGACTACAGTGGTGAATTAAGCAGCAGTTTATTTTTACTTATTTTAAAGTGAAGTCTTCAGCTGTACCTCAGCCAAGACTTGCATGTCTGCCTGTGCCTTGGAAGGTGGAGGGAGAGCAAGAAAAGCAAGCAAGCATCGAGATGAGAGTCAGACAATAAAGCCATTCTACCTGCATTTTTGTACTCGTGCCATTTTTTCAGGGGTTACCCTTAGCAGCCAGCAGGCTAAGTGCCCCATTTGTGTGGTCTCTGACTACCTCATCAATTGTAGTCAATTCATTGTGACAGCAAAAATGTTGAATCAGAAACTGCATTTGTAAAATGAGTGTTCATATAGAGAATTTTAGGGGAAAATGCCAAATACATGCCCTTATAATTGTTCCTGGCAATTCCTTTTAACTCTTTGTAACACTGTATCTGTGTGAAATGCTTATCTCTGTAAAGACAATTGACCACCCAGGGCTGTTGTATCTCCAACTTTCTCCAAAAGACACCCCAAACCTTTCAAAATCAATTCACAGTTAAAGGTCACTCTGGCCACACCTGGTGAATCATGTGAGGGTGATGAAAAAGTGAGGAGTCACCATATAAACTTTCACATTCCATACAATCAAGGCTAAACCTTCCCAGTCCCCAGGATAACTTGGACTGGAGAGATGGCTGCAGGCTCACCTTGCTGCCACGCTGACCTGTGAAGAGGGCCCAGCACACTAAGATTTCTTTCCTGAATCATTCTTCCACATAAAATGCTTAAATGACAACTCATCCCCTTAGGAGGAAGAGCTTCCATAAGAGTTTTGCACAGGCACACACACAATTGTGGCTGAAAGAATAATTCCAAAGCTCCTACTGCTTCTCACCTTTCCTAACAGGAGTTCTGACCTGGGATTTTCCAGGCAAAGCTATGGAGAGCCCTTGTGGCCTTTGGAGACCATGGCACAGTCCCTCACAACAGTGACACTGGCTATTTCCCAGTCCCACTTCTAGTACAGAAGACAGGTGACATACCCCATAGGAGGCACTTTGCCCCTCACAGTCTGCCTTTGTCATTCCTCTCATGACTGAAGGCAGAACTACAGCTCTTCCGGCGCGCTCATTGTGTATATATCCCATCTTTTTGGAACACTTGTGATTCCATTAAACTTCAAGGAATTTAACAAGCCTTTGAACTCTTCCCACTGCTCTTCCAGCCTTTCAGCAGAACAGAAAACACACTCTGCACTCCCCAAGTTATAAATGGATTTATAAGAAGGGAAACTGTTGCCTTGGTGTGGTAGAAGTGCTCAGACTTGGCAGTGGTTTTTTTCTTGCAGGGGAAACCCATTCTTTCCTGAGCTCCCCCATTGAGACTCTGCCCAATGTACAATCATTCTTCAGAAAATAAATGGTGTGTTTTCATTTAAAATGTTACCTTATGTTTTTTGGCAGCTTCCTCAGCTTCTGAGTTGCAAACACATCACTTCTTTCGCAGGAGAAGCCTCTCAGAGCTGCTTTTTGATGACTTCTTTGTGAGAAATCAGCAGCACACCATGTTGCTATAAATCTGGGACTAGAGCTTTGAGTCCATCTAAAATTACAAATAAAACAGAATTAGAGGATACAGCAATGAGAAAATCCACAGACATGATTCCCACATGTTTCCAGTTTGTAGGACAGACAGAGGAGGATACAGAGCACAGCATGAACGCAGAGCACAGCTATGGCTGTCTCTATCCCAGAGCTCTGTTCCCTTCCCATACTAAAGCTTCACTTATATCCACAGAAATGAAAGACTGAGTCTGTGTTCCATATGGCTAAAGGCCCCCATATCTAAGGACTTAACCTCATTATGCCACAATCTACTATTGCGTTTCAGCTCAGGAGAAACAATACTATCATTGTAGCAAAAATAACACCTTGGTCCTGTCACCTGAAAATGTGCATTCCAAAGCTGGTATTGCTCTCAGAGATGGGGGGCAGAACAGATGGAACAGTGGGAATGAACAAGTGCTTCTGCTTTCTGTAGGAAGAGCTGGAATATCAGCCACTTCATGAGTGTTTCTCCTACTGAAAGGACTACTTTTGTTGTTGCTGTTTGGGTTGGAATGGGGGGATTTTGGAGGATTATTTGTTTTTTAAGTAAGCAGCTTTCTCATGGTGGTTTCATATTCTGTCTTCTTGGTAATAATCTAATAAGAACATGCTGAATATCTGGTTAAAACAGTGCACTCAGTCATCTGCAAACACAGACCATTGCTGAAATAGTCCTGGTGCGCATTCAAATAATAATGGCACCACAATACATCAGAGTTCCTGTTTCTTCAATGATTAGACATAGATCTTAACTGTGGATGTGGAAGGTTTTGTTCTCTGAAGAGAAATACAGGGCGTTTTTTTAACCAACATCGAATGAAATGAAAACTAAAGAGATGAAGTGTTGAAATTTATAGAGCAGTAATTCCAGCTTTAGTCACTGACTTGTGAGTGGGAATCACAGCAGTTATTGGGAAGAAAGCCATTGTCTTTATCCCAATGTTTTCCAATTATCTTGTAGCTGTGTTGACCCCTGTAGAAAGAGACGTGCGAGCACATGGGAAAGAAGAGTCACAACTCTTAAGACAGCTGCCTTATAGATCAGAATGGCTTTTGAAGTGCTGTATGAATGCACATAAAAATTATGGTTATGTGAAAACAAGAACACATTAGAGAGGAAACCAGCACAAAGAAAAATCAAAATCACAAGGGGAAAAAAATTCACTACAACTTTTTGCACTGGTGTAACGCTTTAATTGAGAAGCTGGACGAGATTTTCATTAACTGCTTTGCCATCATCTTTTGCTTTTGGTACCTGTTTCTTTTCTAAGCTCTAAAGGAACAAAGGACTTAGAAGAGTGTTTCCATCCCATTTAAGAGCATTTCCATCCACTTCTGGCAAGTGAAACGATTTGTAAAGCTAACAGAAAGGGTGACTAATGCTAAACACCTAAGAGCCTGGTGCCTCAGGGAACTGTCCATCTCTAATTGTTACCAAAACACATTCCTCCAGGGGCAGGGGCATGAGAAACAGCAGCAATTCCCTTTCAGTGAAGCACTGTAGGACCAGAGAACAGCTACACTTTAAAAAAGAAATAGTTATTTTTTTTTTTTTTTTTAAAAAAAGCACATTCCTACATTGTTTTATAAGGTTCAGACTGTAAAAAAGATTGCTCTGAAATAAATCCTCTGGCTTTCACTTGCAACAGGCAGACATTAGGTGATGTTTTTAAAAGTAACTAAAAAATCAGGTTTCAGAGACACAGATAGACCCTAATGCCTAATGACACCAATAGACGTCTTGAAGGGGTTCAGGAGTGTGAAACACTGAATTTCCAAAACACCTGTTCATGTGGGTTCTTTTCAGGTGATTCCATATTTTGAAAATGTGTCCCCAAATTACTAAAACTCCAGATTCATTTAGAAACAAATGAAGCCTGATTCTTGGGAAGCTAAGCAGGCTTCTCATTAATTTTTTAAACCAACACTTGAACCACAGTTATTCATGCTTTTCCAAACCTCTTTCTTCATGGGAATAGTTCTACAGCACAAGCATTTTGAAGGGCAAGCATTCTTTCATATCAAAGCATTTAAAAGCTCATATGGGACTAAATTCCTGAAAACCTGCACTTAACCAATATAGAAAGTGCAATATTTATTTTTAAACTCAAAAAACTTGAACTGTTATTTAGCCCCCTGTACTAGAGGGTCAAGTATAAATCTAGAACAATTCACTGCTGTAGACTAATTTTGCATCTGTAGCTGTGTAACAATATTTTGACAATGAAATTGTAATACTAATAAATCACAATAAACTGTTCCTTTCTGATACTGACAATCTCAGACATCAGTGAGCTGAAAACTTCCTACATGTTTACATTCACCTTACACAGTTTAGATTTTTTTCAAATGGGTGACAGAAAAATATAAGTTGTATTTCACATCATTCAAACCAGGCGAGGGACAAAAGGAGAGCAAAGGGACAGCACATGAATTGTACTGCCTTTGGTTAACTACTTTGAAAACACTGAAATCCTGAGTGTAAATCTTTCTCCTGATACTCAACAGTCTGGTTTACAGGAGGACAAGCAAGAGGCACCATGCCTTGGTAAATCGACCATAGCACTGGGACTCTCAGCTTGCTGATCTCCAGGAAAGGTTGTTCTTGGCTAAGTAGCCTCCACGAGGCTACACATCATCGTGTTAAGCTCTTTAATACAATTTCTGGCAACAGGACTCCAGGAGATCAATAGTGCTGCTTCCTAGGCTCTAAACCTGCTTTTAGTAATATACTGTATCATCAATGTCCAATAAAACAAAATGCTGACTTGTCATCTCTTGCACATAAGATTTGTCACTGTGTTTTCCTTTTAGCCTGGTATGAAAAAAAACTTTATGAATGGAAAACATGCATTGTAAGTAATTCAGCCTGTCAGTCTCAAAGCAGATAAGGAACATGAAGGACACTCATTCCCTATGGAACTTATACCCTTCACCTTGAAGAACTTACAACACTAACAGGCATGGGTGTAACCCAACATCCCACTGCCCATCCTATTAGTGCCACCATCAGCACAAGGCAGTTCTGAATGGGTGGAGATCATGGGCCATATTACTGAGCATCTACAAGTATGAGAAATAAAATAAAAAAATAAGCTACACTAGCTTAGAATTCAGTCCCATTTCTGCATTTGCACCATGGCACAGAAACAGAAAGATAATTTTTTTATATATTAATTTTAGGAAGTTCAAAACATCACAGGATGTATTTCTTTTCTTAAAAAAGGAAAGTGTTCCTTCTATGTAGCACATGTCTACTTCATACATTCCTGAACTATTTCAGCAGAACTCTGTTGAGATAATGCAAAACTTGTGTGATGTGAAAATACTTTTAGAACATAAAGCTCCCCACAGAATTTAACCTAATCAGCTAACCAGTTATGGGTCTGACAAATGAGTTTGCTTTTGAAATGAAATGGTGGGAAATGTGGAAAAAAGTCATTTTCTACCACCCCTGTTCTGCCTCAGTGCTGTCCTGCAAAGGTGGGAGTGACAAGCAAGTCTGATGACCCTTCACATGGCAGCACTTCAAGTCCAGCATTCAGAACCCCTGTGCAACCTATTTTTCTTTGGTGAGTATTTGTCCAATGGTAGCTGACTAGTTTTTAACAATGTGGTAAGAACATGCCTTTTCTAATCAGGAGTCACTTTGTTAGTACTGGGCAGCTGCCACAGGCAACAAAAAAAACTTTAAAGTTGCCCATGGTCTGAGCAATCTTCCAGTGGGGCTTCTTTTTATCTCAACATCAATCCCCACCTGAAAATGAGCATCCCTGCAGAAACACCAAGGGGCACAGTGGAGTCACTTGAGGTTCACGAGGTAGATGAAGGCTGTCTGTCTTGCATTGTTTTCATAAGGCCAGAGTGTTTGCTTGGATAAATTACAGAGGGAGGGAGGGAGAACCGAATATCACAGTGAAAGACATGAAAGTAACTCCAATGTCCTGAGCACAGCCTGTAGCGGCAGGAGGACTTCCCTCACGCAGAGAAGCCGAGATACACACGTTGTCTTGGACGAGTCTGCACCAGTTTGTCTGTTTCTACTGAAAATGACTTTTCATTCCTACAGCACCTTCCTACCCTTCCAATCCCTAGGGAAAGACTCTTCTGCAGAGAACACAAAAAAAAATAAGGAATGCTCCCCCAGGTTTTCTGGAAGTGGGGAATTTACTTATCCTTGCTTATAGAATAAGTTAAACACTTTCCCTTAATCTTAAACAAAACCTAGGGATTGAATTTTTCCACAATGGTAAAGCCTGGCTTAATTCTGCTCCCTCTGGAGAAGTTTATTTCATTGTATCTAAACAAGGCTCTGTATAAATAAATACCTTTAAAATCCAACCCCCTGATTAGTATAGACATGAAAAGAAATGGGGAAAATGGAAGTAATCTACGGAAGCAATACATGTGAATCAATAATGCCAACCAATATTTATGGATCTCATTATCTCAACATGTGCTTTTTAGGATCATTTTAAATTACTATTAAAAATAGCCATAGGTACATTTAAAATTAATATTTTAGAGTTCAAATGGTCGGCATTTGCCAGTGCAGTTATGCATTTGTTATATGGCTCTATTAAATAAAGGAACAAAAGGTATTGCAGAATATAATAGTGTGCTGCGGAAGAAGAGATTTCTACAGGAAAATGATTCAATTATTCTAAATCAATTATTACAGGAACAGCTACATAGCTCTATATCAATCTCCTTATGTGTTTCTAATTCTTTTGTCTATTACCTGTGGGTAGTTTAATAGGAATTAACAGAGAAAAATATATCCCACTGGGAACAAGATTCAAATAGTTTGGATCACTCTTCTTGCTCTGAATTCTCTTTGTGAGACACATGTGAGGGATAAGTCAAACCCATCGCTTTGTGCAAGTGACAGCAGTTCAGGAATGAGTTTGAAACACAGCTCCAGGCTCCTCTGTATGGGACAGCTGGATGGGCCATGGCCATCATCGCTCTGTGGGAGAAACCTGCACCCAGAGCTTTGTGGCCAACAAATTTGACAACCATTATTTGATCAAGAGCTTTCAAAAGGGACAGCAAAGCCCTTTTCAAAAGAAAAGCAGACTGTTCAACTCTGTCAGCAAGAACAACAAAGGCATTTTTCTTAAGCAGAATAGATGCAGACCACATGATTATGAGGCGTAAGAGACACCTCAGACATCAGAGCACTTCTGCCTCTGCAGCCAACTTTGCAGGGTCCTGTCAGATTCACCAGCCACAGAGACTTAACATGTTAATCCAAAGTATTGAGAGAAATGAAATCCTACTGTGTCTGATAAGCATCTGCTAACAGACCACAAGAAGAAGAGCACAACAGTGAGCACTTCCTCTTTCTTTTATCAGAAAAGAATGTCTCCATGCCTCTCCCAGGCCCTCCACTTCTCTGGAAGCATCAAAGGAGTTAATAAATGAATTGCAGAGACAGCTGCTTCTTGGATAAGAACATACCAGGGTCCTGCTCTACCTACCAGCTACATACAGCATGTGGGATGGGGAAAAGGAAAAGAAGAGGGGAAAGTTTCATACAGCATCAGCTCATTCCATTTCTCTAAAGAGATCAAATTTGATTCCTGTTGGTCCTTCTCTCAGCCTCAAGGGGTGAAAAAGAGGCCTTGATCTATCCACTGGCAGACTTCATGATGAAAAGGCTCTGACAAATCCCTGTCAGATTCAGGACATTCCCAGCAGGCTGTACAGTAGCAATTACAAGTGGCTAAGAAAAGAAATTGGGAAAGAAAGAGGGAAAGGAAGACAGAGAAAAGGAAGCACTAAGGAGAAAAAGGAGATGATGGGACAAAGACAACATTACTCATTTTCATCCTATGCTGAAAAAATCTCAATCTTACTTTAGTAAGGAAAGAACAAAATGAAAGGACTTATGTTGTATTGTTAACATAACTGGTAACACTGGAAAAAAGCTTGTGAGAAGGGAGAAAACTGGAGACCAATATGTCTCAGTCAAGCTGAGTCAGTGCAAAAAAAATAGCAGAAATTACTATGTGACTCTAATGGAGCATTTCTAGTGGTCTCGTTTGCCTTCTGAAGGGAAGTTGGCACTTTAAAACTAGCATCACCCATGGAATCAACAGGGCTGCAGTGAGAAAGACAGGCTCTGGATGGAGATTACGATCAAAGGAGAGGCTGGCATTTCAAATAGCAGTAGAGTTTTGACATTCTATAGCCTGCAGCCCCCAGTGCCCTTGTGAGCTGAACACTGAACCACTGCCACATGTACTGCTGTTTGCTGGCAGTTATGGCTACATCCAGTACACACTTTCAGTCTATTTCCCTTAATTTATGCTACAACACTTGCTCTCAGAAAAACAAACTGAGGACCACACTGGAGGAATGCAAACTTCCATGGGTGTAAAAACTACCATGTTGGTGTTCATATTAATGAAGTTATGAAATATTTCATTAGCACATCTTGGAGTATGAATAATTTCTCACAGAATTTCACTTGGCAGCCTCCTCCTCCCATGTGGCCCATCAAGATAGTACATTATCTTTTAACTTCTAGAAAACAGGACTTGCAAAGGATGATTGAAAGAGCAGAGTTGTTTACCCTAGAAGAGAGGGTAAAGGGGCCTTGTGACGATAACCCCCAAGTGCACAAAGGGCTGTGGAGCAGAAGGGAATATGCTACTTCCCATGTGTTTTGTGTATAAAACAGTAAGTAAAAGGATTAGACATAAGGCAAAGATTTCTAAACACAGGGACAGAACAGCACACTGCTTTAGAGGTTTATGGAGTCTCCATCATGGTAATCTTTAAAGATGGGTTAGACAAACAACTGAAGCAGTGCACAGCTCAATGGGAGGCTCCTTAGACCTCCTTGAATTTCCTAAATTCCCGTATTTTAATCAAGATTCCAGTAGAATTCATACAGTTCTGTCAGATACAACAAGAAGTAGCCCTAGTCAATTTAGGTTTAATGGATTAAATAGCATAAAAGAACTTGAAAATTCAAAAAGCACAGAAATGCAGCCTTGCAAAGATACAGAACTTCTCTGTCCAAGGAAAAAGTTCAAGGGCCACATTTCTGTGTACACAAACACATTCTTCAACATGAAAGACTGCAATGGCCTTCTCCCCTTCCCGGCCATTACTAAAACAGGAATTCCAGTAGCTTCTTTTTCAGGCTCTTCACAGCCTGATTCAGGGAGTAGACAAAGGACCTTTTAGTGTTACTGTACTGATACCCAAACCAGGACACTGCACAGAACAGTGACAGTATGGTTCATTTTTCTTTGAAGTATTTGCTGTCGCAGTCTTTATGGGAACAAAATTCTTAGGTATGTGTGCATAACAAGAGTCCTTATTTCCCTTTTCAACCACTGTAGGTTTTCATTCATTATCCTAAAAAACTTCATTTGACAGAGGGCAGGAGGAGAAGAGTCTGTATTCAAATTCAAAGGATTCTAAGAAAAATTTCTTCTCTTCAGCACCCTCAAGAATGAGTGGAAAATCCAGTCAGTTCCAACCCACATCTTTATTTGACCCTACTGTCTTGTTTAACCTGAGCTAAGAAATCCAAATCAGAGTGCAAAGGCTAACCATGGAGGTTTTCATAATCTCAAAACTGAATTAATAATCAGAAACTACACATAATTGAAATTGGAACTGCACATCCTACCCATTAGAAGATGAAGAGTGATCTTCAAACTCTGGAGTCCATAATAAACAAAACACCAGAAATCAGAGCATCCAATAGGACAGATAGACATTCTGCTCTGTCCTTTCTTCTCTCCTCTGGCTATGAAGTTTTAATGTGTAACCTCCATTTAATCATCACCTTTGTCTCCTCTGCATAAGGGAATGTCAAGAACAGCTTTTATTACTGCAAATTTATTTCCCTCTTGATAAGCTCTGAGCCAAGAGGCAAATCAACAACCCGGGTTTGATTTCTCTTCTCCACCCCAGACTAATAGTACTATAACTACAGCCAGGTCTAAACCTCTATTAAAATTAAATCTACTCCTGTGCCCAATAAGTGCCTCCAGCAGGACAAAATAAATCTAGGTAACTATGAGTAATGAAATCATGCTGCAAAAAAATTGAAAATACCTGTCAGTCCACAAGAACAAGTGATCTCTCTTTTGAACCCAATTCATACACAGTCTATAGCCACAGGGATTTTTTTTGGCTCCCCTCCAAACCTACTCCAGCAGCAAAACAGCCTATAATATTTCTGCACCCAGGAAAGCATTTTAAAGTCTTTTTTAACCTTCAAACCACAGTTCAGAGGTGTTGTCTGACCTAACTCATTCCCTGCAGCTTGGGAGGTTGGAAATGCTCCATGCAGTGACCCAACAAACACCCAGAGGTGCTGTGTCCAAGGCATCCAGCCACCCACCCTCCTCGCCAGCAGGAGCTGTACCCCCTTGTATGGGTAGAGGAGAATCCTGACCACATGCACACTGATCTCACAACTGCTGCTTAACAGCCAGGAATGCCTCCGTTGCATGGGGAAACTATTACAAGTGAGAGGGAAAATATTGAGCTTTCCAGCATCACCCAATGGCTGCTGAATCAAATTAAATCTTTTCCACTGATACAAAGGAGTTGATGCAAAACAGTTCAAATACCTCCTGTTATTAAAAATATTATTCTGACTAGAAGATTCACTATAAAGCCACTTGTGACTTAGAGGATGTTTTATGTCATGTCATTGTAATAGTTGGTACTACAGTGCTCATGTAAATATATACAGATAGAAACTTCAGTTCATTTGTCTACATTTAATGGGTGTCTTACTAGTAAGTTTTCCACCCCAAGATGTGGAGTGCTTATTTCATTGGAAAACAAAAGGTTAATCCAGCTCTAGACCAGAATGCAAAAGAAGAGGAGAAAACAGAACAGGAAAACAGTCCTGTGTGACACGCAACTACATTGTGTGAATAAGTGAGATCTGGGTTACTTAAAACAGCACAACACTGCCAGTTTGACGTATTCACAAATCATGAGCCAGATCCCTAGGAATTCTAAACATGGCTTAAGAACCATGAATTTTACAAAATTAAAATAGTGTGGATTTCCTGTTATTTCCCTATGTGTACTTAAGCCACTGGGATCACATTTCAAACTACATTTCCCCTATAGCCCTATAGGCTAAAAAGATTTCTCCTTTATTCTACTTTTACACTGAAAGTTGAGATTTTCCTGCACTCACTCTCCGGGCTGGGACCACAGCACAGAGGCTGATTGCCAGCGTTGGCATAGGCTTTGACCCTGGGACTCATCTCTGCTCTTTGAAAAAACAAAATAAGGACTGAAACAAGAAATGAGTGTTGAGGGACTAGATCCTTATAGGAACAATCAAGTTGTTTGTTCCTTTGCCTCTCACTGTATTTTAACAGAAATTTTAATTGTGTGAAATGACTGCAGGACTATGGATAGAAATGGTGAACTAAACGACGGTGCCAGAGACAGTAACATAGGTTTTATAGAGTCTCCAAATGACTGGTGTCACCAATCGAATCCTATAAAATTCACTCTAACTTGTATCACAAAAGAATTCCTGGGGAAGGTGTTACAAAAGCCCTGAGACAAACCAGCACATGTGTCTGCTCTGCTGATACCTTTTGGTTCCACACCAAAGTAGTTTAATGGCAAAGAAGAGGTTAAGAAACAGCATAACTAAATCTCCCAAATTATTTCCATGAAACTCAATTTTTCTTAGTGAGAAAATAAACTCTTAATCAAAACCAGCATGCTTGTGCTTTTAATTATATCCCCTAACTGTGAGAAGAGCAATTTAGCATCATGCAATACAATATTAGTGACCTCCAGAATAAGGCAATCAAAACTATATTAGAATGTTACCAATTTTTGAAGACTGATTAAGGAGCACTGAGAAGGTAGAACCACTAACCTGTTGCTAAATCACTGACAACCAATTTATTGCCTAAAGTTTTATATCTCACCTATGTTTTCCTTACCTTTAGATCTGTTCTTCTCTCTGGAGACTTGTAATTTAATTTTTATCACTTCTTTAAAAGATTCCATAGATTTTTAAGCATTTCACATATGTAATACTCGGAAAAAACTATAAAATCACAAAACAATTGTGTGGCAGAAAATCAACTAATGCCTAAACTAAAGTACCAGGAGGATTAAATGGAACAAAAGGCAGAGTGTGTGACTTTATGAGGTTACTAGAAGTAAAACGGGAGCTTGAGTTGACTAAAGGTTTGAAGAGTCATTTGTACTTTTCCATTAAAGCAGCCACCTCAGAAATGCCCTACAGTTTTTCAGTATCAAAAGTTCAGTTTTACTCAGATGCAAATTTAGGCAAAGACCTTTTTAAAATAGCAAATACTGCTGGATGAGAGCTAATAGACATGTAAGTAAATCTTCAACATTGACTCTCACAGCAGGCAAGCCATTCCCAAGGTGCACAAACTCCATTCCCTCACTCACCTCTGAGTCTCTGCATTTGTCTGGACCCACCTGCTCCACTCCCACCAGTGGGCCCAGTCTGGGCTCCAGCAGGTTCCTCTGCTGACCATCCCCAGCTGCTCACAGTCCTTCCTCCATCCCTCCCCAGCATCTCCACAGAACCCCAGACAGGCAGCCTTTCTCCCCCTGACCCACCCAGAGCAACAGACACAGGAGCCACGGAAGATGAAGCTGCGAGCAACCAACTCCCATGTCCCCCTTGGCACTTTTGTTAACAGAGGTCATGGATGGAAAGCACAAAGTCATCCTGGGACCTGGACACCGAGTTCATAGCAGCTCTGCTTGTTCCCCAGGGACAGGGAACCGTGCAACCCTTCCTGTTCCACTCAAGACATTGGACATGACCACAGGACAGCCTTATTGCCATACAGCAAGGAAATAGGATTGTTGCTTTATGATAGCAGACAATCCAAAGCATAAGAGCAAAACCAGAGGGTCTACACAGTTCACGTGCCTAAAGCTTACCAGTGACACCTGAAGTCATACAAGAAACAGCCTGAAACAGAATCAGTGCTGACACTTGCACAAGGAGTCCAGTCTGGCTCTGAATCTGTTTCCAACATCTCTTAAATAATGTCACCAGCTATCTGGGACATAACTTACGCTTTTCTCAACATCCTGAAAACTTATTTCTATATTAAATTTATCAGGAAATCACAGACCTACTGAAACAGTGACTTCTTCAGCAGCAAAGTGCTGATTAGAATTTTTAATTGAGTAAATACCTGGTGCTGACAACTCAAAAGAAACAAATGCCATCACTAAGTAACAGCTGTAACAGACAGGTAGCTAACATCTTTTGTGATGGAGAAAATGGCTGGATTTCTCCAGGGCAGTTCTATCCCCTGCAGTCATTATCACCTATGGACATTCTTGTTACATGGAGTGCCTGGTGTTTTCGTATTTCATGGGGACTTGATTTAACTGACATCTACCAAAATAAACTCTATTACCACCAACCTAAATATATGGCTTTGAAATATGTCTTTCCTTTACCCAGTCCTATTAAAGAGAGTATAAATGAGGTATCAACAGGCACAATGAGATGGCACAGCTCAGGGAAAGTACCTCTTGAAGAGGTGATGGCATTCATGCTATCACAGAGCATACCAAATTAAACCCACCATCACTTCAAACCTGTGCCCTAAGGAACAGGCACCGTGCCATTCAAGCAGATGGGCCAGGAGTGCACACAGCCAAGAGACATTAAATGGATGTTGAAGGCAAGGTTCTCAATCTGGAATAATGAATTAGCTATCAAGGATCTTCTGTCCATACGCAAAAGGTATCATGTAGGCATGTAACAGCTTAGCTTTTAAAAAACAAAACCTCATAGCATCTATGAGAAGCAAAGGAGAGGCTAAATCCATGATGGCAACAAAGCCTTGTGAAGACACTTCTGTAATAACATCCTCATCCCCCTTAAGCATGTCTGTCAGAAGCCAAGTATATTTAAGGGGAAGTCCTGAAGTCTGACTCACTGAGTCCAGAGAGCAGTACCAAACAAACACTTAGGAAATAAATTGTCACCTGAAGAAGTAAATATAAACACAGTATCATTATTGCAATTTCCACTTTTCCTGCTCAAGAGTCTTATTTTCACTTTATGCAAGTAGCTGAGTTGAACAAACCCCCTTCCTTTAATTAATGATTTCAGTCCATTTGCTCAAGACATTCTAAAACAGGCAGATACAATTACACAAGTGTGACGAGTACATTTAAAGGAAAATGCAATTCTCCCACCTGCTTCTTGGAAGTCAGCAAAAAGCTTGTCTGAATTGGAACGCAGACAAAACCAACTGCTTTAACCCATGTGAACTGCTCCATAGACCAAGGAAAACTGACATTTCCCATCTTTAAAAAAAAAAAAAAAAAGGACTATTTTTTGCTTTAAGGAGGACTACAGCTGCTTATTTTTCTTAAATTTCCACTTGTTTAATTCCTCTAATTTCTTCACTTGGATTATGGCAAATGTACTGTGTTTAGAGGATCCAAGTGCAAAAATCATAAGACCATTCTGAAGACTCTCCAACTACTGAACTGTTCAAAGGATTTAAGACAGTAGGTGTCAAAAATGGTTCCCTGTATGCCTAGAAGCATTAGGAAGAGAGAGATCAAGAGGTTATTCAGGAACAAAACATCCTCATTTCTCCTCAGAATTATCAGGAAAGGGACTCAGGTTGACTAAATTAGTGCAGTCTATCAAATGGCAGGCTTACAAACATGAAAGCTCTCCAAGCACCACATTTAGGCTTAACAAGCATCAGACTGAGATTAGCAGAAGTCGCCAAGCCTCATCACAGTGGGAACACTGACTGCCCCCCCCCAGATGTTATTAATGTTATCTGGGGCCTGATGCTGCCACTCAAGCCAAAGCTGCTCTCTTCAGTGGCTCAATCAACTGACATGATATGGCTGCAGATGTTCCAAAACAGCTGTTGTTTTAAAAAGAACTAACTTTGTGAAAACTACAGATGTGTTTGCCACCTTACTTTTAAACAACTCTAGATGATAGTCTTCTGTGTGTGCTTGTGGTGAGCGACCGGTTATGCTGCATAGGAGATTAACAACAACAACAACAAGAGCTACAAGATTTGCAGCAAGCAAAACAAAATTTAGTTGGTCAGAGATCTACCCACCAGGCTATTCCATTCACAGATATCATGGCAAAGAACCAAGAAAACACATCTGCTGAAACTTTGGAACCCCCAAATCTCAGTAAAGTAGACCTGAAGACAGCTCTTTACTGCACAATTGCTGACTGAAACCTGGGTTCAGACTTCACTGTTCATTGCCCAGAAAATGCCCTGCAGCTTTCAGGTGGCAGGGCTGGAGTCTCTTGTCTGGGCTCAAAAACATGCAACAATGACCTGCTTAGCATGGTCTCCAAAGCCTCCAAACTCCTTGGACTTGCCCTGAACATTTCTCCTCAGGAGCAGGCTAGGGATTGGACTTTCCAACCAGGATCTGTGGTCTCATGGGGTTTATGATCAGACCATCCTGCTTTCCCCAGATCACAAGATGTGGAGGAAATTGTGGAACAACCCACATGTGGAAAAGATTAGTTAGGTTAGAAAAAATGAGAATACACATCAGAGTCACATCTCTGGCTGGTATCAACTAATGCAATTAATTAACTGGGTATTTTACCCTCCAGGATATTTATAACTCCAAAAACTTTCACCAAATAATACCTTCACAGGCAGTTGTGTTATTCATGATGCCTGTCACAACTATCTTTCAATAATAAGGTAGCAAAAAGCAAAAGAGCTGCACTTTGAGCAGTTGAATCTGAAGGAGACTGAATGGTTTTTTCTTTAAACAATGAAAAAAAAACCCAAACTCTCACTTCAAAAATATCTTTATATTGGTAAAAGTTGCAAGATGGGATGTAGACTGAACTTTATCCCAGTCCTATCACTCTGTGGGATAGTGGTGTCTGGCTGTGTGCTTTCAGGACTATGATTTAGGAATCCAGGTTAGGCTCCCTGCTTTGCTGTGCACTCAAGGGGGAAAGGCAGGTTTTCCTTTTCCTCCAGACCAAGTCAGAACAGTTAAATTATCTCCCCATCTCTGAAGTTCATTCTGGAGGCTCTTCCTCTGCTTTGTCCAGCTTCTGAAAGCCTATTCCTACAACTGCCATGTTGCACCTGTCCTCTACTCCTCATTCTAAGACTCCTGGAAAAGTAACTGATGGACCACACCAAGCACTGGGCCACTTGCAAGTACTCGAACAAGCCTCACATGGGCTGCAGAATCTGGGATATGGAACAATAACTCACAGAGTAAAGACAGAGCAGAATTCATGCTGGACTTCAGCCGGAGGAACTACAAGGATGAGGTGCTAGTGTTTTATGAAATGAAGACAAGAGGTATTTTATTTCCCTCCAAAAGAATTGCATCTCAGTCTAAAAACTGAGAAAATTAGGGTGTTGCAGTAGAGCAGTCCAAACAAAACACATGATGCAGCTAGTTTTGTGATTTCACTTCTTGGCTAGAAGGTATTTTGCAAAAGCAGCCATTTTATTTCATAATTAAAAACCTTCAACCAGGCATAGCAACAAATTAGATAATCCAGGTGCTCGGACTTCCTGCAGGACAACTTCTAAATCTTAGCAAAATACCAACAAGTAACTTTTTTTTTTCTACTAGAAACTATTGCACATTTTTGTCTTCCAAAAGGAACTTATTATTACTAGAGCTTAAGTTTGTCACCAGTTACAAATTAAAAAAATGCCTGTGTTAGAGTCAAAGTGCTCTCCATTTCCTATTGCCATCTGCAATGAAACTGGAGGCTCTGCCAATGGAGAATAAGTCAGAGATTGGATGTGGTCTCCTCAGTCTTTGTGGCTATACCAGTGGAATGCACAGGACTTGCCGAGAATTTGCATGTTGAAAGAAGGATTTAGGTCCTACATACTTGGTCTTTTCTTTGCAGATGGAGGTGACAGCTAGTGAGCCGTCCTTGCTTTCCAATATTTTTCTGATTCAAGCTTTTCACATGAAGGAACCAACATACATGCTATACATGTTCCCTGTGTTTGTCCTCATTAGGTAGAAAGATATGCTGTGAATCAAAATGAATTTTCTTGAAAAATAAAGAAAAGTTTCCCAGGAACTTTCAGGCTACATGGTCCTTCCTGTCCATATCCACCTTTTTCAACTCCTCTTTTTCTCTTTTTTCTTCCCTACCCACCTTGCCCTGTTTATCCTCCCACACCCTGTCTGCCCTTGTGTTGGAACAAGCAAATATGAGAAGAAACATCTCACATACTTACAGCAAACCAGCCACAATCAGACACTGTTGTAACAGCAGCATAAGCCCTCAAAAGCCAAAATTAGCACAGCACAGCCACCACCAGCACACTCACCAAAGCCAGAAGGGCATCAGGGTCTGTGGTACCTTGGGCAGCCAGCAGATCTGAGGTGGAAGGAGCCCGTGCATTCCCATGAGAATGATGGTGATCGAGCTCATTCTGGTGACACCAACCCTTGCCACTCTTTCATCCTTTCCACCCACATCCTCAGTTTGCTCCCAAAAGCACTTCTCACAAAGCACTCCTGAGAACTTACACTCTGCAGCTCTTTCTATCACAAATTTGGGCTTCAAAAATGAAGCAGATTTAATTCCAAAAATTCTACTAAGTACCTAAATCCTACTCCAAGAACTAAAACACTTCCAGTGGGGTTCCTTAATTTTTGTTTGTCTTTATTTTACCATGTGCTCTTCTGGGTTGTCTGCAATGTAATAAGGGAAAATCATTGCTAAATAGGCTGTCAAGTTCTCACATTTTTAACAGAAAATATGAATTGTTTAAAGCAAAAGAGAGTGGGGGACAGGGTGGGGGAAAAGACTGACATACCTAGTCTGACAAATCCTTTGTGCCTCCTTTGCTTACCTGCCAGAGCTGAACTGTAGGGACTCTGTTGCCTGTTGTATGTGATTACTTCCCTAACACCTGAAGCGCTCCAAGGAACGCAGCTCAGGGCTGTTTCAGGGGTTGTGCATGTCACCAGCCATTCTGGGGAATCAGAGCACTGCGAGGCCCTACACTCAAGGCTGCAAGGTAAGAACTTTCAGTTCTCAAATAACAGTAATCTCCAAGGACTTAGAACTGTATTGTTCAAGTCAGCAGGAGTTTTGACATTGAATTTTTTGAGAACAAGCCAGGGTCCTAGGAAGTAGTTAATTAACATCTCTCCAGGAACTCTGAAAATTTCCTTTCTCATCAATTTTACAGAAGTATGTTGAGTGATTTGTGATTCTCAGATTTCATGTCTGCACATGGAGTATTCTCCAGCCTTTGGCAAGACCAGATCTCTATTGCCATTGCTTTTCTTTTTTTCTTTTTTTTTTTTTTTTTAGCCAGACATTTGTTTTTCTAAACCTGGGAGAACTATGTTTAGGAGTAAATACTGTGAAACTAGCAAATCCTCTTAATAGCTTAATTGAATAACCAGAAACAGTATTTTGTACTGTGGCTTTGTTGTTCATAAATTAAGATCTAGCATTGGGGAACCTGCATAGGAAGTGTTTGAACTCAGCTTTTCCTGCCTCTCTTCCAGTCCCAGGCAATCCTCTTGCTTGGTTTATGCTTTCTTTGGGTAAAACCCTGGCCCCTCTGCACTCGGTGGGAGCACTGCCATTTATTTCAGCAAGGCCAGCACTTCCTTTCCACTCTCTTGGAAGCTCCTGTGGGGTACGTGCAAGTCAGCCTGCAAACAATAATTAACTGTACTCCTCTCTTTCTGTAAATCATTGTGACTTCCCAGGAGTACAGAAAATAGAAATGTTTCTGCTTTGTGTCTCTTTACGCTGTATGAAGACCTCAATAAATAACCAACAGATACGGCGTTGCAGGCAACTGTTGTGAACTTCTGCTGAAATGGAAGATACACCTTTAAACAGCACTAAACAAATTACTGTGCTCTTCCAGGAGTCACATCAACTTGGAAATGGCCTTTTTTCCAGACCACCTGAAAAATAGAGGCAAATCCTTCCCACCCATGGCCTGCTACTCTTTCAGAGCTGCAAAGGTTTTTAAGGGAGCACCTGGGTCAGAGGCTCCCAGACCACTGAGCACACACAGCCACACTGGATACTTTGACAGAGGGGTCACACAACCTCACTGTAACCAACCTCCACTTCAAGTAATTAAAAGCCTCTTTTCCTGGTGAAACTCAGAAAACAGGAAAGCATGAAGTCAGAATAGACTGAGGCCAACCCTGGAGCAGGTGACACAGGAACACATTCAGGTGGGGTTTGAATGTCTCCAATGTGATATCAAAGAGATTCCTTGTCCCATGGGGAGAACTAATCTCTGCTTTCTCTCAGAGACTCTCTCAATGACTGTTGTTGAGTTCTGGTGTCTACTGTGTCATCATCCAAAAACACCTTTATCACAAGTCATGCTTCAACTCAGTCACCCCAAAAACAGGGGAAAAAACTAGTCTTCCAATTTTGTTTGCCTACTTCTCAGCCACAGTGACCATCTATTCACACTTCCAAACTGAAGTAGTTTTGTAGGATGTGATCTCTCCCTATTGGAAAGGGGAATACACAACCTGTACAAGCAATTACCTTATTCGGTGGCACTTCCACAAGGCTCAGTGCATTTAATGAGTAAAAATTCAGCACTGTAAAAAAAGATATTGAAATACAACAGTATTGTTTTGCAACTCTGGCTCTCCACACCGTTCATCAGGCTTGATGCCTCAGTCATAAAATTTACAGTTTGGGGTGATCTCAAAACCTGTATAATTTTGGACAGGCTCAGCTTAGTTCCTGCGTCTTGAAAGGAGGGCAGATGCACGAGATGCAGGAGGATGTTGTTAACACTTCCAAAAACTTCTCCTCTCTAAACTAGAGCTCAATGACTCCCAGGGGACTAGCCAGTCTAGAAAATACAACTCATGTTTTACATCCAACTCCATGCAAAGGGTTTGAGTCTCGAGGAAAATGATCTTGTCTATGGAGAGACTGGTGGGAATTTTGCCTCAGAGATTTACTAACTTAACACCCTGTTGGGCAAACAGGCTGGCAAATAAGTAAGGGTCAAAATGACAAATTTGTTTTCCTTGATGAAGCTCAATATGTACTTACATCATTCGTTCCCTACTCAGGATGAGTATATTTGGATGCCTTCACAAGAAAAAATGCTTCCTCAGGCCATGCCCAGGAATGATCCTATATGGGCACAATCTGCTTGTGCCCTGTCTTCTGGGCTGTGACAGACACCCCAGAGACTGTAAAGCAAATTCCACATCTCCTGAATATTTTAAGCCCTTTCAACTAGATCTTTTCTCTCTTCCATGCCAAGGGATTTCTAGAAGGCAGTGGAACTGCTGAAGTAAGTCTTCATTTAGGTTGGGAACTTTGTGTGCTCATCTAGGTTTTCATGTCCTCTTTCTGCTCCTGGTCACTTTGTCTCAGAACTCCCTAAACTATAAAAAGTCCTACCAACTCTCAGCTCTTTAGGCTCACTGCTCTTAAATGTTCACTTGCCTCAGAGGTTCAAGTTCACTTGTCCTCCTTGAATTTTCCTAAGCACTAACCTCTTCCTAAGAACAACAGGCAATAACTTAATCACTACCTTAATCCCTGTTAAAACAGCCTAAATCAGAAAGGAGCTTGAGTCAGAGGACAGTAACTATATTGCAACATTTCCTATCATAAAGTCCTCAAAAAACTACTTTGCTTATCTAGTCACTGTTCCCTACCGCCATCCCTTCTACTTCTGAATAATTTTTGAAATATTTGAGGCAATTTGTCTTTCTCAAACACAGAACAATAAAAAAAATCTCAAAGCAACAGGTTCCCACATAGCTATTTTTGGGTCTGCTTTTGAATGTATGGCAGTCAATAGCAAGTGAAAAGAAGCATGAGGAAACCGTGCTGACACTGGAAGAAACACCTGAAATAGCCTGACAGGTCTTGTTGTCTTGGATTTATTTGTAATGCAGTCCTATATAGCAGCACAAAGATGTACATGAATTATTCCACCTATTTAGCACATGACACTTTTTATACCAAATTCATCCTCTGAGATATTCATAACTTGAAACTTCCTTAAAAGGGCCACAGTTCATTGAAATATCTACGGATTCAACAAAAATGTCTGGCTTACATATTGCAAGTCCAGTTGAAACCACGCAATTCAGGAATTCAGGTATTCCATGGACCAAAGCAGAAATATGATGTTTATTTTGGGAGACTGTGAGCTTACTAATATTACCTGATTAAAACTTTGGATTCAGCTTTGTGTATTCAATTAGCCATTATCTGACTAAAATCTAGTTGAGGACAAAGGAATTTAATGAACTTCATATTAGTTTGCTCATTCTGTGCACAACACCTGAATCTTCTAGCATTTTCTGTGTTAATTCAACAGCTAAAGAGGCCAGATATCTGCTGTAAAGCAGAAGCTCATAACAATCTACCATAAAAGATCAACATTTGAGCAATGACATTTGGTTTTGGAAATGCAGAGAACTAAAAAGATTTTCCAGCTACTTGGCAAAATATTTTACTTGCTTAGAAGAGTCCTACTATAGCAAGACTGGTTGAAGTCTGAAATTCATTCACAAGGTTGAAATTCATACTTTTAGCACTTTTGTGAATAACCCAACAGACAACAAAAGGAATACCTAACTTCCGGGGCAGGGGGAAGTTGCAGCTCCTCTTTTCTGGCAGAGGAACAATATTCTCTAGGTGAAGAAAGTTCCTGGTCTTCATACCAAAAATAATACCAGTGAATTTGATACTATCAACTTCAGAACCATTAGCGACAAAGAATGTTAAACCCAGGTTTTGATGTAGGCATAACAAAACTTACAGAGATAGGTGAGATTCATAGAGAATTACAGCTACAGAAGTTTCCCTCCGAAATTTTATTCCTACTCCAAAGAAGAATCTTTCATAAAACATCCACTCCTACTGCACCACATGCATTTCTCTGATCCAGGCAAAGGCTACAGAAGAGGAGGTAGATCATCATCTCTGAGATCTCACAGATCTCTCTCCCCCACCCATGTGCATTTTCTGTGAGCTCCTAGTTCTTAAGTCTACTACATTGTGAGGGAGAAAGGGTAAGATGCTCACATTTTGAAATAGACAGTCTTTTAAATATTCTAGGAAAATCATCATTTGAGTGTTAATAGACTACAAGGCTCTCACTTCCAAATACCATTTAACTTCCAGGCAGCAGCTGTAGGCTGCAGTAGGGGTAGAAGCTCATTCACATTGAAGAGTGGCTATTTTTTCTGAAAAGCCATGGAAAATGGCACATCCATGTGAAACATACATCTGTGATGTGCATACTTGCTTTTTCACAAGTTTGAAGAAGTATACACATAAGTGTCAAGGAACACAGTATTCCCCAGCACTGACTGTGAGCATCATATAACAGCTTTTCAAATTCTGTCTGGACAAAACACTGGAGAATTAACCGCACAAAACAATCCTGCTTTGGCATTTGAATGTATTCAAACTGTACTTCATAGTCCCTTTCCATCTGTAATTTCTAGGATTTTCTAACTGCTTAGGGATTCCAGATTCATAAATTCCTTGGCCAAATTGGCAACAGGCTGCAACTATTTCCCACCCTTAAATCAACTACAGACCACAGACCTCCCTGGGAAAAGTACCGGGGAATTAGCATACCTGAGAACTAAACTTACAGGAGGATGCCGTGCCAAGTCCAAGGCCTCAGATACCTCCAGTGATGTGAACACACGCATGTGGGGTGTGACAGCACACTCAGGGTTCAGCATGTCAGTGCTTCAACACAAAAGTTCTGACTTTGAAGGAACAGAAGCATTTTCCAAAGAAGGGAAGTGGTGTTTCTGTGATACAAACTCAGATACAGCTGTTGTGCTCCACAGATGCATTAACTGACCATTATTGATGAAATATTTATCTAACCTCACTGAAGGATTCAATTTATATTATGGCAACTTTTATGCTAATAAAAGTTGCATTTTCAGAGGTATAAAGGAAAACAAGATATTCAACAGAACTCACTATGGAATTACAATCATCCTTAAGGTTAACTCCTTTCTGTGTAAACTTCTGCTCACCTGATGAAAGGGGCATTAGAAAGTAAAATTGGGCCCCTTTTTATGCAGGCTACCCCCAGCCCTAATGCCCAAGAGGGGGCAGTTTATCATTGCCTACAGGGAATTGTTAGGTTCCTTACTTGTCCTGTTCCCTCTCCAAAATAATCTCCTCACAACAGACTCCACATGAACAGACACTATGCTGGGGGCAAGGAGCACATCTATAGGATCCACAGCTCTCCCAAAATTCCTTGCTTGGGATTTTGTATATAACTCCATTGGCATTAATATGAATACAAAAGCAGAAACTCCACCCCCAATTACTTGTCTCAACCTCCTCAGGGTTTCATTATTGAGGAGTAGAGCTTATGTCATCAATTATATTAGAGCAAGTGAGCACAGACCACAACACTCAAATCCCTGTCCTTGACACTTGCTTGCACCACAGCACATGTAACAAGGGTAAGCAAAGCCTGTGCTGGTTGGAGAGGGCCCTTGAACTGGGGAAGAACTATCATTCATCACCAGCAGTAAACTTGGTTCATTTTGGCTAAAATACATTTCACACATTTGCCCTCTTCAGTCTAGCTGCATTATAAAAAACCATATAAAAGACCATAGGAGCTGACAGATCAGATCAACCCAAAGCACAGCAGATGCTCAAAAAACAGTACAGAAAAAAGGAAGACATGCACTGAAACATCCTCTAACACAGCAATGTGTGCAGTAAGAACTCTTCAGTCTGAGGCACTTTCTTTGCATTTGGTTGTTCTTGAGAGATTTTTCTTTCATGAATGATGTGAGTCTTCTTTTTAAACCATGTAAGATTTGTCATAGTCACTTAATCTTTCAGTAGGGAGAGCCACAGTTTAACATCACGTTATGGGAATAACTCACACTGTATGCTTTGAACTTCTCACTTCAGTTATATAAGTTTCTGTCAGTATCAGCTACTAGTTTTAAGTCACAGCATAGGAAGTGATTTCTTTGAGCAGGTAAATAATAAAAGTGACACCTGTTCCTTAGTTAAAGGGAAAAAAACAAAGACAATGACACATTCAAATTAGTGTGCCTACAAAAAAAAAATCAACAAGCCAGGAGGGCACACTTACTCGTGATATAGAAAAGCACTGTATGGAAATGAAATTAAATGATGGTATAGCACCATGTCCTTGGCACGTTGGTGTAGGCAGTAAAACACTAGAGTGTAAAGGGTGCAGACATGTTATTTCCTATCCCCACTACATTTTGATACCATAAAATAAAATGAAAGGTACTTTGTCATTGCTATAAATATCAAGGAGAGAAACAAGCAATAGGATTAACATAAGAATCATCTTTGGAACTAATGTATCACTTAAACACATCTGTAGTATGCTGTATGTCAAAGAGTAACAGGGAACAGAATTTGAATCAAACCTAAATCCATCAAGATGATAAAAGAAACTGTCTCAAGAACCCACAGTTTGTTGCTTAAAATGGTGACATTAAAATATCTTACATATTTACCCATCCTATCTTAGTTTTCTTCCTAGAACTTAAACAAAATAGCCTGACACAGTGAGAAAAATTAGCCCATAACCAAAACAACATGCAAATGCAGGATCTCTTAGCCAGCCCACCTCATAAATTATAGTTTAATAATACTTTTGTATATGATGATATGGGTTATTGGTCATGGGGTATTAACACAACGATGCCTACAAATGGGAATTTTACGATCTCTTAAAATGCATTTGTCACTTCACTTCGTCCAATTCATTGTTCCTTGCTGTTATGGGTAATTATGGGTGCTGTCATATATTCGGCAAAATTACAACTGATGTGAGGAGATATTTTGATCAAAGGGTGCCTGTAGTTTATTGCCCTGTTTTATTTCATATCATTTGATGCAAGAATTATTTGAAAGAAAAACAAACCAAAAAACTAAACACCTTTTCCTGTCTGTGATCCCAAGGGATTTATATCAGCAACAAGGTTTTCATTGAGTTTGGGCTGAGCCCTCAACATGCACCTGCTACTAAGCAACACAAGTAGACAGAAGTGCAAAAGCCAATTCTTTATTCAAAGATGTTCTCCTGAAATCTGAGGTCGCTAATCAGTTAAGGTACCTGCTGGTATCAAGCCATTACACAAATACTGAGAGATTTCAATAGCCTTCACAAGCATGAGCTTGAGCCTAGGTGCTCTAATATTTACCAATGTTCAGTGTTCAGCTTTGACTGGCCCTAATCTGCCATTACGTTTGGAGTCAAGAGCACCTGGCCCCACCATCCCACCATTTGCTGGAGGTAACACATGCACTGCATGTAGCTCAAGCTGCTAGCAAGCAAAAGGATGAATGTATTTACTTAGACTTCCTCAAAAGTTATCTTCTGGAATGGGTTTTTATGTGGCTTGGTAGCCTTCCAAGTGCAAAGGATTAACTCACCAGGAAGTGCTATCTTTCCATTTTCAATTCCCTTTTAAAATGTGTTATTTTGTGGTGCCATCGGATATCAGTAGTGATGCTTGGCAACATTACATATTGCTGTTTAATTGCCTTAAAAACTATTTCCCAAGTAGTATCATTAATAATACCAAGCCTAAATTGGATTAAGCGCTACACCACTATAAAGTTAATTCACTGTGATACTAATGAAATGTCATGTGAAGCTTCCTGTAAATCCAGCTAAACAGTCACTGCCAAGGATCATTAAATCAATGGCACATTCAGCCATTCTGCTTAGAAAGTATTGTTTTAATTGCTACCAGGTGATTTTCATTAATGTAAGCATCTTCATTTTACTGACTTTTTAAGTCTGATAGCATATAGAGCCTTTTGCAGTTCAATAATGACAATACTTTGCCATTTCTAGGAAAGGAATCAAGCTCACTTGAGAAAGTGGTTGAACAGGAATGGCAGAACTTTAATCAAATTATTCAACTGAAGCACCCAAGGAAAGACCTGCTCTAACACTAAGCAAGTTAGCAGATTTTGGCTCTGAAGCAAACTGAGATGTTAAGTATCCACAGCTCCCACAGGAAATTTCCCACTGAATAACCAAGTTTGAAAAACCTCAGCCTTCATCTCTCTTCATCAGCTTACTCAGGTAGAAAAGAGGAATAACACTTTCCTGCCTTTGTGAAATATTCCTAATTCACTGGGGGAAGAAGTGCCACTGACATGGTTAGTGCTGAGCTCAAACGTTGGCTGAAAATATTTGCTAACTGGTTAAAAGTATGACATGGTCTTGACCTGCACATCATATTGCTTTAAGTTTATTGCATATCCTCAGAGGGGACTGTCTTTAAATTTAGTTTTGCCCTGATTCCCCTTGGTGTTGTTCTGCTTTTCCTCTTATTTTTCCAAAATTGTAACCATGTGAAAACAGCCTTTCCAAGCACAAAACATCCTTTGGCTCTGAGGTTTGTTCATAGCAACAATTCAGAATCTGAAGATGGCTTTTGACAGAGCAAGCCTGCACCAGTCTAGAGAAGATTGTGCACACATATAATTTAGCACTGGTTGATCCAGAAGGTGATTAGACTCTTGTAGCCTTCAGTTACAGCAGCCTCTTTTGAATGACCAGGAAAGGAAGATTTCCCAGGATCTCAGCATTGCTTACTACTGTCAAAGTTACATGTTCTGAAGCCCTCACTTCCTCTCCCTGCACAAGTGCACTGGGCAAGGCCAGACTACTCTTGGAACACAGTTATGCTTTGCTTTGCAGCATCTGCATGAGAACTTCAGCAGGTCTGGCATTTATAGAGCCCTTCTTTCCCACCAGCTTTGACAAAAAGAGCCAAAATCTGGGCAGCAACTTCCCTTGTTCCACACCATTTACTGGATACAAAAACCTCTGACTTCAGATCTGTGTCCACCTGTGTATACCTTCAGATCTAAAGGGAACACTCAACAAACAGTGGAGCGGAGAATTTAAGAATGTGTTCACCACCATCTGGTCCATATATTGTGTATTTTTGGTGCCCAGAACTCAGTGGGAAGTTCTGCATTAGATAAAAGGGTGTAAATCAGTCTGAATATCTTATGAATATTGGTGGAAGAAAGCAGGACTTCACTCTACTTCAGTGATATTGCACAACCAATGCAATGACATCCATGTCTCACAGAAGGGGAGGGCAGTGGGGCAGAAACCTTATACCCACTAAACTTTAGGTGTAAACGCTCCTTGCTTCTTAACAGCTCTTCTGTATAATAATTTTCTTCCAACTCAAGGCAATGATAAAACTTCATTTCAAAGGAACTCCATTCAGGGTCACTTTCAGTAATGACATTGCTTTAAATCTTACTAATCTGACACATCAAATCATTGCTAAAAACCTCCCTTTTCTCTCCAAGACATTCTTCAGCAATACTTACATTGTATTGGCAGCATTGTTTCTCTTCTGTGATGACCCTGCCTGCCCAAAACACTGGAAACGTGGACAAGCTGTAAAGCAGAAAGCACTTACCAGTCAGATCTCATTCCACCTCTCTGCTTTGTAGCCAGATTTCCCAAGGCGGGGTCAGAGCCATTGGTAGCAGGGAAAGCATCTCTGAAACACCTGTGGAGAATTTACAATTAAAAGCTAATATCTTCACCAGTGAAAATCTAACTCTAATGTTAAGCAACAGGACACACACCTGGCTTTCTATCCTCACATCTACTTTTCAACTTCCGGGGATATTTTCATGTTACACATAATACTTGACTTTTAAGTAATATTTTTAAGGATTCCCCTACAAAACTGCAGCTTAGCACAGAACACCATAGTCTGAAATCCTCTCATACCGTTTCTTTGATAGTAAGAGTCCTTCTGGTTAAACACCTGCCCTCTGATTTTATATAGCAATGAATGAAGGTCACAGGTTTCACACAGCTGAAAGCTAATTTATGTCAAGTATAGCACAAGTGTCTCAGGGACTGCTGTGGCTGTTGTTACAATTACTGCAAGCTCTTTGCTGGCCTGTGGATGTTTAGCTTGTCTCCTGAGCAGTCAGCATAGCCTCTTGTTATAAAGAGGGCAAACTGAATAACAGGGAAGTCAAGGACACTATAAAGGAGACTGAAAACAAGTTGCTTGGCACCGATTTTGACATCAATACTCCTGGAACAGGAAGGTGGCCTTAGTGTAAATGAGGAGCAGACATTTAACATCTTTGCCTTAGCTTTCACTTTATGAAGCTATTAGATTTAGTTCATGTTTATAATATAGTATGCAAATGACAATTCTCTTTATTGATTTGTACACACACGTGTATGCTTGCTTACCCTAGAAAATGGAATTCATAACATTCGAAGCATTCAGTTTCAGCTGTGCTTTTCCCTGAAAGTCCAGAAAAGCTGAGTGTCCTTTTGACAGACCTACACAGTAGCAGTGAAGTTTCTATTCTCTCATTCTTTTCACCATGTGCCTCCAGATAAGCCTTAAAAAGTAGTTAGAGCCCTCAGAATAAACACAACATCTATTTGTGTCCTGTGTTGCCACCTCTTCAGCTCCATTTCTCTGTAGCAGTTATTCTTTTATCATGAATGGCTTATCAAATGTCAACTCCATGTCTTTCCAGACAATTAAAGGCTGTAGATCATATAATAAACTACTCCACTGTCAGCTGGCATCATAAACCACAAGGAGCCAGTTGTTCAGGATGTCATCCAGCCCCTGACCAGAGCAGAGATGAAAGCTGAACTCTGACCTGCATAAGTGATTGAGAATATACTGTTTGTCACCCCCTAAAGAAAATGTGGACTGCCTTCACTGGCGTCCAGACTTGCTAAATTTAATCCCATCCTGAAGTTTTGAGATGGGTGAAACCTTTAAAAGAGGAAATGATAATACTTTGTGGTTTATCCCAGGACAAAGTTTAACCATGTTCCTTCCCAGGGGACCTTACAGCACATTTCTAAAATAATAAAATTCTGGATGTGTAAATTTGCACAAGAGACCGTAATTCAGATTTTGTGCTCACATAAATGAGATTGGCAACCTAGGCTAGAATTCAGTCTGCTAAACACTGCATCTCAGGACCTGACATTTTACCTTCAGATAATTATGGTGCTCTCTGTACATGTTTTCAAATGCTGGCCTTCTGTGCATACATTTCACACCTTGCTTATGAGTCAGGAAGAGCTGCAGTTATGAAAATACTGGAGTCAGAACTGAAAGCTTGGTGGTGCTGCTGCTGCAAGTACTTATCAATACCTGTCAGTCTTTGCTGGGCTTTGACATGGTTTCCAAATGCCCTACCAAGAGGAAGAAGATGCAGCACCTCCTCTAAAACAGCAATTCTCAGCAGCCTTTCTTCTCTCACCTTCTTCATTTTCCCTCCCAGCACACACCAGGAATTAGGCAGTGTGGTGCTCTGCAATGTGCTACCTTTTCAGAGGGGAACCTGGAGTCACTCTATCCCAAACTTGTCCTCTTAGCACCTCCCTCCCATCTATTTCTGGTACCTCCACCTCCAAAATAACTGAGGTAACTTTTAGCTTTGTGTTCACTGCTGTAAACATGGAGCTTACCAAATAAGAGATAGCAGTTTAATTTAATTGTTCCATTTCTGCCAACGCAGACAAGCCTACAAGATTTAAGCTAATGGTGAAATATCAAGCCTAAGGATCCAAGAGTTTGATATTGTTTCATGTGCCCCTAGAGCTATCCCAGCTTGCACATGGGCCTGCAGCCCTCCTCCCTGAAAGTAATGGGAACACTCAACTGTTTCCAAAATTCCCAGATCAGACATACACCTATAATGGTGTGCTTTCTCTGACAGTCTCTGTGAAGCTTTCCAAAGCTGCTAAAGAAGTTCTGTTCAATTTTTCTCTTCCCAACTGAGTCCAGTCTTTTCAGTTCAACCCAGAAACTATGAAATAAGTATATATATATTAAAAAAAAACCAAACCTATGCAAATTTAAGGACACTGAGCCAATTATAACCAAGTACTGATACTTTTTTCCCCTTCTCTGTGTTGCTGTCTGCTTATTAGACTGTGCAGTGCTGGCAGTGTAATATAAGCACAGGCAGCACTCAGAGCAATTTGTCACACAATAAGAAACACCACAAAACACACCCCTTCCTGCACATTTCTGCCACGAGGGAAGACTAGGATCTGCATGGCTGCAGGAATCAGTCAATATGTGTGAGCTCGAAGGAACAGAGGCTCCAAACAGCTCATTTCAGGCACCCTAACAAGTGGCCCAAGGTCAGAGAGACAGTCACTGTCACTCTGAAAGGGAGCTTAAAGAGTCCTGATTCAGTTCTCTGAGCCGACCACCCAACCAAGATCCATTTCATATCCTTCTCAGGAGTCATTAAATGTTGCTTTGAGTGCAGCAGAAAATTTGCTGTATTCAGTGCCTAGTTTTTTTTCTTATACCAGATTTATCAAGTTGGATATTTTATTCACACTCCCCACGCACACAAAGAAAAAAAGTTACCAAAAGTCACTTATTTCCCCATTTTATTAAAAAAAAAAAGGCAAAGGTTATCTTCTTCCCCATAACATATTCACTAATTATATATCATACTAATTTAAAACATAGAAACTTTTTTGTTTTAAATCACAGCAATGAAAGATGACCTTGCCAGATTTAAGTTTGTATTTGGAGCTTCAAAGTTGTTTTGGCTAACTCTTAAAAGGTATTTGATAGAAAAAGCCATTAAAGTGATGTGACACTATGTGTATGAAACTACTATGTTGCCTAGCAATTTCCAGCTGCTTCACCATTAAGGTTTTAAACGTCACTCCTTTCTGTTTGACAAGCTCAGCAAAATCCATGAGTAACAAATACTGAGTCAGTTCAAAGTGACTTACATTGTGAAGTGTTTCTAGTTTTCCGCGTATCAGCAAAATCACAATATTTTGCTTTCTATCTTTGCAGTTTTAATGACGACAGTAAACCGCACTATTAAAAAAAAAAAAAAAAGAAAGAAAAAACACACAACCAAAAGAAAACCAAACCAACAAAAAACAACCCAAAAAGCAGCTTTGCGCATCACAACTTTCTTTTAATGCAATTGCCCCGAAGAGCCGGAGACTAAGGTTCCCTCTGATATTACTTAGCCATAACAGGGAAAGAACAGCTATACTATGTACGACACTTAAAGGAAAAAAGGATTGACTTTGTGGAATCAGGACAGCAAACAAAGGTCTCTTTTTACCTACAGAGACAATAGGAAAGCCCAGTAAAAAGCATTTGGGTTCCCCATTAGCTGTTCAATACGCAAGGCAGCAAACTGTATTCACTTCCCTTGTAACCCCCCAGCCTGGGGGCTACCGACCTTTTGCGAGGATGGTCCTCAAAGTGTATTTGAGCCCTGGGGGATGAACTACTAACCTTTCAAAGCTAACATAAGAGAGCAGAACTGTCTTCTCACACACAAACTCTCCAGAACTCAGGAAGACTATTCCTCCAGAAACTTACACATCTATTGCACACAACAAGAAAACTACTCCAAGTCATCCAAAACACACCTTCAGGGGGCTTCACTGCAAAGTCTGGTTAAAAACCCAGAAATACCACTGAATATTAAAAAACACAGAGTTGAGATTTCTCTAGGTTCTGGTTTGCGTCACACCTAACTTTGCCGGTCCCAGCGAGAAGTTCACTCGTTGCTACTCACAAGCCACCAAACAAGACCCTTTTTTCTGACCGCTATAAACACACAAGGAGAAGACAAAGAGGCACCAAGTGCTGGGAACCCTGCTCTACCAGGAGGCAACAGGAACATAGAGAAACAAAGAATTTTAATATTTCCTGTACCTTTACTCCAGAGATGTTCCGGCAGTGCTAGCACTGCCGAGAAATCCGCATTGCGCTCCTGTGCCCAAGGGGAAGGAGGCGGCATTAAAGGGTGGAGTGGCTGCTAATGCCCCTCGTAAGACAGAACACCTGCAGCTGGAGAGAATGAAGCACAGACAGCTGTAGTTAGTGCTGATACTGAGCACCTGCTTTCTACCCCTGCTTTCTTCAGCCACAACCACCTCATGTGGGGACAATTAAGAACGAGCAACTCCGGGGTTAGGACTGAG
This sequence comes from Xenops minutus, assembly GCA_035221455.1. Taxonomy (NCBI): domain Eukaryota; kingdom Metazoa; phylum Chordata; class Aves; order Passeriformes; family Furnariidae; genus Xenops; species Xenops minutus. The sequence continues at coordinate 18,700,961 of JAWWEE010000010.1, forward strand.
GATTTAACAGGAAGGCCAGTAAAGCAAATGATCTACGAGCCTTATGGTCCTCTTCTCACATATTTGTAGAAACCATCAAATGATCTATTTACTGATAAATCAGCCGCAGATGTGGGCAGGCCCTGGCAGACAGAAACACACTGCTTGCTTTAGCAGAGCTTCCAGGGACACCTCACAGCCCCCCAAGAATTCACTTTTGTTCCAGCTGGTTCCTAAGGCCAGGTCCTCAGCAGGTATAAATCATTCCAAGCTCTAGTGAATTCCTGGTAAAACCACCCTGATTTACATGAAGAGAGAAACCAGCCCTTTTTAACCTCTGCTTGCAATTCCAAGTGTTTGTTTCCTTTTTATCCAGCGGTTGTGCTGCTGAATGCTAATGAGATGAGAGGTGATTCATTCCCAATCAACCATTCCCAGAGTAATTAGCAAGAGCATCTAACCTTCACTCCCCCTGCGTTTTCAGGTACTACATAGCCCCTACTATCCACAGACACTGGAATACTGCATGGGATATTTCAGCCGTGTCCCAGCTGTAATTATTTTCTCAAGTATTCCAGACATTCTGAAGAATCACAACCACCCCTTAGTGTTCTGATGGAAATGAAGTTGTTATTTTTCTATGTAATTATTTCATCATATTTATTACTTAAACCATCTCTAAGAACAAAAGCTACACAGCAAAAGCAAGGCTTCATTTCACCAGGTGCTCTCCTGACAGTTTGAGGAAAGCTATTCAGGAAAAAAGAAAAAAAAAAAAATCTTTTCTTTTAACATCACTGCTCTGACAACCACAAAGGCTGCCTGACATTCTTGATAGCTCTATTTATGATGTTACATTATCCTGCAACCGTGAGGAATGCTATTTCTTCTAACCAGGCTTAAGTCTAAATAGAGCTGTGAGACAAACTCTTTTCCTCTCTTCCCAACCGTGTGACCTCCTGGAGAGTGAACAAAAAGGGAATCGGAAACCCCTGAAGGGTTGCAAAGATGGAAATAGTCCTGTCCCACTCCGACCCCCACCTGGAAGCCAGTGTGTCTAAGGAAGCCTTAGAATGGGAAGTTTCCCTGGTGGGGAAACAGCAAATGTATCACCAAGCTGTGAACAACCACAACAAACACCATGATGAAGAAAGCTATTTCAGTGCCTTGGATTCTTGCTTTTATATGACTTCAAGTAGGAGAGGTCCTGGACATCCATGATGTGGCCTTTTGGAATTTTAAGGCAGTGGATTCCAGAGCAAGAGAATCAGAGGCTGTCACCCCCGGCTGGGCAGCTGTCTGCAGATACCACATTTGCTCTCTCACTTAGGCTCCTTTTTGGGTTGGTTTTTTTTGTTTGTTTTTTCCCCATCAAATCACAAAATCATACACGGAAAGTTTAGAAGGAGGTTCAGGATTTTCTCTGTACCCACATTCATACAGTATGTCTCTACATCTCAAAAAGCATAGGTATGGTTGGATGGAGCTCCATCTTACAAACAATACAATAATATTTGATGCTTATAAAGGACTTGTCATAAATAAAATATTTACAAAGGACATCACAGCCATTATCACCATTTTACAAATGGAGAAAATGAGGTAAAGTGACTTCCTCATAGAAGGGGGAGCTGGAGCCAGATATTCCATATTCCTGCGTCATCATGTTACCAAATACACCCCAGCAGAGACAACTTTGTGTTAGTCTCTAGGGCACACTACAAGAAGTTCTGTGGGGAAATAAGCTGGATAAATACAGCAAATGAAAAGGACTAAGATTTTCTATCCTCTAACTTTAAGGATTGTGAATTTTGTGGTCACATTCTGTAACTCGTTTAAGTCAATTTGCATGGGGCTTTTGAGACCAACTCCTAATAGAACTGGTGTGATTGAGCTGTCTATGCCCTCAAATATTCTTTCAATTTGCTAATTAAAACCAAATCTAGAAAAGGTGTGGAAGTTTCAAAAGTAACTGCATTCCCATAGATCTTACAACTCTTCCTAGACAGGACAGAGTTGTAACCAGGTTAGTCCTGTCATTCAAAGACCCTGCCCAATATGGCAGCAGACAGAATTTACAGAAGAAAGACAACAGAACTATTTTAAAAATCTGGCTTTGCTGTTCATTTTTTTAATTTATCTTCAATTTCCTGTTGTTCACTGTATGCATGAGTTTGCACTTCAGTCCACTGGGCAATTTGAACAGTGAGAGCCTGTCTAAAAGTGCAGCAGGTTCTCAGGTCAGAGCTGATTTTCCAAGAACACTGAAACCCATGTAGATGCTTAGCAGTAAAAATAACAGCTATTAACTGGGTTTCTGCTTGATTGCTTTATTATCATAAAACAACTAATTCATCAAATTAAAATAATTAATTGAACAGCTTAGAAACTTCCAAAGAAGTAAAGTTTTAAAGCTTTTAGTTGTTGGTAGTTATAACTCAACTTCCTATCAGCATTTCATAATTTTTATTCCATTACCTTCAGAACTGCTATGCCATATCAGGGACTAGGCCTTCAGTGTGCTTATAAGCACTTGGTCTTAATTTGCTCAAGAATTTCCCAAATTATATATTCTTTTAAAAATGTCAGATCTCTATTGTCATTTCCACAAACCAGAACGAACACGAAAGCCCAGTGCTAAATTTGTGGAACAAAATCTGAACCCCTCTGTATGTCCAAAGGTCAGCCCAATGAAAGTGAAACATTTGTAGGTCTGTGGACAGAACTAAACTACTTCTGAATGTCAACATAAACTAACAATGGCACATTTTGTAACAAAGCCCCATATGATTTCTCCTATAGCTCCTGTCAATTATCATCCAGCAAAATCATTCCCTCCACAGCACTGGAGCTGTTTTTAGTAGTTCTGACTGTTTTCTATTCATTCTGTTACAAATTGCCCATCGCCCTTGAAGCTACATAGCTAAATAAAGGGAATAAGATGCTGGAACACACCTAGTCCTAAACCCTAATATATGTCATTCTGACATTTGCATTAATTCGTAAAAAGAAATACCACAAACATTCATGCAAATACTGCAAAAAGAGGATGACAGTATAGATACCATATAATTACTTGTAAATTGAAGGAAGGGGTGTTAAGAAAAGGTGTTGGAAATGGTACAGCACAGTGTCCTGTCGAAGGTGAAGTTACCGAACAGCTTTCACATATGCAAAACACAAGAGAAATAGAAGCAACTGGTGATTTTGTGTAGAAATAATAACTACTCTTGCAAGGTCAATGTTCTGACCTCAGATTCTGACTTCCACTAAGCCATTTGACCATAAATAAACATGAAGCACACATAGATGAGAAACGCTGGGACACACCTCTCTCAGGTCATGAAGTCTGTGGCTTAAGTACAATGTTGGTATTTGAAATTCAAATGGGAAGTGAAAAGTTTTCACTTCAGAAGTGTTCCAGTGTTCTTTTTTCTGCTTCAGCTCCTCTACAAGTCTCCTTGCATTGGTGACCAATTTTACACTCCTTTGCTTCACAGGAGAGCAGGCATGCTGAAATCCCAACATCCATTAGTACCCCCAACACAACAGACTGCCAGGAAGATTTCCAGCTCTTGCCACCTCAACAACAAGCTACGTGACTAAACTCAGGGTTGGGTTGCCATTGCCTCATCAAATTCTTTTGAATGACTAACAAAATGATTTTTGACTCATAGAGATGGACTATTCTGGTGCATTTATGACTTTTGGAGAGTTTTCTACATTCATTTGATAGCCAAATAAAAACTGTAATGATGGCTACCCATAAGTGTTGAGAACTTTCCTGCCATGACAAATCTCTTGGGTCACCCTGGGTGGGTGTATGTTGTGTCTTGAGTGGTTTGTCTTTACCCCAGGATGTCATGCAGCTCCACTCAATCACATTTTCTTAAACTGATGAAAAACCTGAGGTTTCTAACACTGAAGTTGACTAAACAGAAAAATCTTCCCAGGGGTTACAGCCTATAAAACAGATCTGCACCAATGCCCAAACTTCCTCTAGCAGACTAACAAGTTTACAGGGTATTAAGAACATTTAACCAGAAGCTGAATTACTGAATGTAAGTCTTTACCATTGCAAAACTAAGGACAGCCATGAATTACTAGAAGGGATGAAGAAATCCATGAATTACTAGAAGGGATGAGGAAATCCATGAATTACTAGAATACAAGAGACTGTTTTAGCTCGTGGAAGAATGAAGACACATTTGTTAGTGCTCAGTGCAATCCTGCTGGTTGTTTGGTCCTTCAAGGGTTCCATCCAGACAGGCTGCCCTATTAGAACAGTTATAAACCAGTTTAGACTAAAATATCTCCAACAATATTCACTTTGATTGTTATTTTAACATCAGCATGTCCTTTCAGAATGCAGATTCTTTTTCTTTAAACTGCTTTTAAACTGCTTACTTTCCTATGTATGGTCTAAATCTTAGTCACAGATTTCATAGACATTTTCTTTGTGTGTAGATGACTCTTCCAGAGAAGTGCCAGAAAACAAGTTGTTTGGTGACATTTAAGATATACTAGACAAATGGTTTGAAAATTCACTTCAGGAAAAGATCCCCTATTGACAAGGAATGATCTGTATTACACAGTGGGGTAGATTCTGCTCACACTTACTTTGGATTAACACTAGTATTGCTGAGATCAAAATATGACCCCAAGGGCCATTTCCATCTCTCTTTCTCATGATCCATTTTCTTGCAACAGAGCTTTAAGGTAATGAATACAGTGACTTATTTGAAAGGGAAGCTGCTAGAAACAATGAAGAAAGTTCTTATTCAAACACATGGGTCTTCACTAAAAACAGACAGGGAGAAATTACTGTCAAGCTATTTGCCTTATAATGTGCTCCATTGTCTCTCAGAAATAAAGACTCCACTTTTCCACACCCGCATGTGCAATTTAGCCATTATTGTATTGTACTTGTCGGAATGTCAATTTAAGGATCTAAATTTGCTAATTTTTTTTTTTTTTTTTTTTTTATCAAGGGGAAACAAACTTTCTGTCTCTTGTTCAGTTTCTTATTCCTTTTATTGCAAATTGTCCAATTTCACTGTAACTCCAGTTATTTGTTTCAATCCCTAGAAATGCCGTGTTCCCTCAGTGCCTGAGCAAGGTTATCTTGTTGTGCCATCTAGTGAGCCCCGCGCAGAATAACAATCTCCTCACCCACCAGCCAGGGACAGCTGAACTACAAACCAGGGTGATTCTCTAAAACCTTTATCTCCTATACATTCGTTCTTTCACAAAACCTACAAATAAAAGGTTCCATCATGTTGTAGATTAATGTATCTTTCCCCTAAACAGCTAAACCTATTATTGTAATTTACCATTTGATTTACAAGAGGTTTAACAGGACTCATCTGGTGACAGGCAGTAATTTAAGTGTTACCCACCAATGTATTAGAGCAGATGGTTTGATGCAGGCACGAGTGTCTCTTTTCAATAGGTAGATCCCTGTGATGGGCATTTGTGGATAAAGGTTGTGTTGTGCCGAGGTAATTAAACTGCCAATATGATGTTTCGATATGTACATTGATATTAATGAGAAAAGCTTTTTCTTTTTGAGGATATACGACAACAGCAAAAATATTTCCTGCCACCAAGTGAGCTGCCCTTTGGATGGCAAAGCAGATTTTGGTCTCATTTGGACCAAGTGGCTCCTGGTTTTACTGTGTTAGATGGCTGTACTATACATACAACCTACTAATAAGTATTTCTTAATGCACTTACTGTCAGATCCAAAGCCTATTGCAGTCAATGAAAAGACATTCAATGGCTTTAAAATGGCTTTAGTCCAGGTCCTTATTCACTACAGAATTCTTAATTGAAAATTAAAAGATGCAAGTAAAAAAACAATCAGGCGGGAGAAGGGGAGAGGATTTTTTAACCAAAGGAGTGCTATTCAGGCATCGTGTTAGGATTAGACTGGAATTAAAACCCCATGAATAAGATCATCACTCACAGGAAGCAAGGTCAGCACACAGCTTAAAGCAAACACTAACACAGTGAAACACTCACTGCTACTATTGCAGAAACCTTCTTTAAACAACGCAAAGTATCAAAGAAAACCACACAACAAGGATGTCAGACTTTCTACCTCCTAGAACTGAATTAACTTCTGTAGAAGGTCCATGGCCTTGGTTAATATTAGTAATTTTATTTTGCTGTTTGTGTGGGAATTTCAGAAACACAGGAGGCAATGTTTGAATTCACACACACACACAAACTTGAAACTGATCACTTCAATCTTTCATTTTTACTATTTGTTTGGATGATGGGAGAAACAAATAATACTCTCAAGCCAAAAAATTTGGTCATTTTAGAGCTCCATGGCCAAGGTAGCATAATGCCTTTGGGGTCTGCCATGAAAATTTGTTCAATAGAAGGAATTTTCTGCCTTGAAAAAGACTTTATAAGCAAAACCAGATTTTCATTTGCTGCAGATGACATAAAAAAGGTTTTTATCCACATGGATACATATTTTCACAAGTCTAAAGAGGCAGGAGGAAGACAAGAGTAAAAAAGTATACTTGAAAATGTACTTCTAAGCTACTTCAAGAAATGTAATATCCTTAAACTGCCTGCCACAGTTCAGTACAGTGCAAAAACATAAAGCAAACCCAGGAGCAAGCATCCATTTACACTGCAGAAAGTGCCCTACATTACACCTTACTGCAGGCAATTAAAAAAAAAAAGGCAAGTTTAATCTCAAATCACCTTCCATGTAATTGTGCTCCTTGTAATAACATAATATACAACCATGAGTAAAAATTACTGACTGTGGAACTGACAGCTGCAGTCAGTAATATATGGGGCTCTTTTCCTTTTCCAGTTAGAGTTTATGTATTTGTACCTCCTCCTGGCATGTTCATTCATAATCACATCCAAGACAGATCCCACTGAAAATTTTCTTGCCTCAAACAGCTCTGGTTCATTCAAAGCACAAATGATTCTTAATTTGATTTCCCAGAAGCTAAACCAAAAAATCCTAAAAACTGAGGGGTTCATGATCATATTCTATATATACTTGCCTACCTGTCTCTCCACTTGTACGTGCTGCACTCACTGGCCAGTGTACAATTTGACAAAAATGCTGGAATCCAAATAACATTAATTTCTTAAAATGACATCAGAACCAGCTGGAATGAAGAGAGAGAGATTTAGTGTTCTGGGGAGAAAAGGGGATCTTAGCCTGCTATTACATATCAGCTACTTTACCCCAGTACAGGATATAAATCTTGAGAAAATCAAGTTCTATCAGCCCTGCAGTTGACAGGAGCTGTTTAGCCCACACTTCTTGCTTGTGTTAATAGCTCTTCCATGCTTTGGCCATGCCAGTTTATTCCATGGCAGCACTTGGGCTCCAGCTGTCTGAGCCAGGCACAGCAGCACCGGGCACGCCTGCAGGCTCAGACACCTGAACAGCAATGCTGCATGCAAACATCAGCCAAGCATCTGCAACAAACACTTACTACTACTACTTCAGGAGCAGTTCCTTGTAGGAAGTTGCACATCTATCATCTCTGAGCACCAGGAGCCAACAGCTGTGGCTTCAGAGCCTCCAGTCGAGTCCAGGAGCCTGGTAAAGGGAGTATAGCAGTAACAGATGCGTGCAGGCTCTTCCCAGAAATGAGTGCCTGCTTGCTTCAAGTGAAAAATGTTAAACACTGAACTTTGCAGCAAAACTAAACTTAAGACTCTCCTGGACTTCCAAACCACAAGGAATTTTCCTCAAAGTTTATCAGCTGTAAGAGAGGTTGGACACACAGATGCAGACTTCTTCCAGCAGGGGAGAAATCAGTGTCATACACATATTTTATCTGAATGGAGACATTGCTGGGGGATGTCCCACTCGGAGGACTTCTTGCCAGATCCTACTTTCGCTGAAACCAAGAGCCTCATCTTTATAGATCACCAGTTCCAAGGGAGTGAAAGCAGCACAGCAGGGATGCAGAGGCAGAACGGACAGGAGCAGGAGAGACACAGGGACTCTGCAGGGGGAGACACAAACGATCTGCCCTGTCTCACACAATCCACAAAGTTAACAGCCAATCTGACAAAATAGGCTGGATGATGCTTTGCCTGTCAATATTAACTTTAAATATGGAATTGTATAACTTTTAATTAATGATTTTATTGTTCTGGTATTTTTCAGTGCACTGGGGATTCGCTTTGTGTTCATGCATTTGCTGAAGAGTCTCAGACCTAGTCAGAGATCTGTTTTCAAGGTGTTTAGTTTCTAGAATTTAGCCATTTATTCCTTCAAGTTTATGGAACTGAAGGGGAATTCACCGAGCAAACTCCCTCATACTTCAAACTATCAAATATACAAATAAGAAAAGCGTCTTGATAGGACAAATAAATCTAGCTGAAAAGTATTTTGCATATATGCAAACTTCCACACACATTTTATATATAGAAAATCAATAAATGAGAAAAAGTCGATTTGGGGAAAGAATTCCTTAATCAGAAGAAATAAAGATGTGTTCATTTCATCACTCTCCCTGCACTTTGCGCAGCTGTGGTGCTGTCAAAAACCCACGTTCTCACCTTTTAAGAATATAAGTTGTCTGGGGATTGGAACTATATGATCTTTAAGGCCCCCTTCCAAGCCAAACCATTCTATGTTTCTACAGCACTGGAGCAGAATTTAACCGTAAGTATTCTTCTCAAATATTCATTCTCAAAACCTGGCCACATACCAGTCTACCAAACTCTCAATCTGGAACAGGAAAAATAAAAAATAAAACAACAACAACAACAACAAAAAATGGACAGAGGGCAAGAGAGAAATGTCTGTCTCCTGTCTTCTTCCAAATTTAACAGCATATAATTTCAGCACCATGCCAAGCTGAAATTTGGCAGAAATAGTGCAATATCAATAATTTTCTAAAAATCACAACACATTTTCTTTAATTTAGTATTCATATAAAAAAAAAATATATGGAGGCTGTGCTTAAGGGCATTGTCACAGCTTACCTAAGTTCTGTTGCAGACACACTTTCAGTGATTTTTTACTTCCTTAGATTGTAACTCTTTCAATTAAGCTGGGACCAATTTTGTAGCTGGGACCAGAATACTCTGTTGCATAGGCTTACAAATTCAACTGCAACTTCTGAGTTTGTTTTCTACCACTGTCAACATTATCAGAAACAGCAAAACACCTTCTGAAAATCCCTGGTCCACAGTCACGGATTCACACCTGTCATCTGACAAGTGGCACAGAGCATATAAAACTTAATGAGGGATTCTTGGCAGACAATATCCTGGGAGAAGCATCCCAAGTCGATTTAAAAGATACCATGAAAGAAATCAAGGCATGGCCAGAGATAGCAGAAATTACTATGTCTGGCATGCCTGGTGAATAAATAAAAATCAGTGCTAATCATAATATTCTTAGGAGGTGGGAACAGGGAGAATAAAACCAACTAAATTTTAACTGAGCTCAAATGCTGGGATCTATTTCTTCCCACACATCCAGAACTGATAGCAATGAGCAAGGAAGGAATCTCATTCCCTTCGACCCCTGTAGCAAGAGGGTATGGCTGCAGTCCTGGTATCCTCCTAAAGGAGGTGCTGGAAATCCTGCACTGCCCCAGATGCACCCCAGTCACTGAATGTGGTCTTCAGACAAGCACCAGACTTATGCTGAATACAATCTGAGCCTGGGGATTCCACTGTGGTTTCACAATCTGCCCCCAAAATGAGGGGACACCTCTAAAAGATGTCTGGATGTTTTGCTACCAGATTGTTCAGATTAAAAGGGCTCCTTTGTGCAGTGCTGGAGCTGCTGTGGGTACTAAAGGTTTCTGGAAATGCTGCTGTCGTAATTCCAACTGCTGGAACCTGGAGCTTCTTCCTTGAAGAGATCAAGGCACTGCTGACTGGTGATTCCATGTCTCTAGAGACAACCCACTTCAGTGATTTCAGAATCAAGCCTTTACTGTCTAGGCAGTCCCAGTTCTACTCTTCAGATATGGGGTACTCTGAAATATTTTTGTGCCAAAAGGTTAAAAAAAAAAAATCAAAACAAAACAAAACCAACAATGAAAGAAGCACACAACATACATAACCCTTGTACGTTTTAGTCCAGTAAGGGGCTGAAAAATCCTGCATCACCTGACAAAGGCACAAGACAGAGTGTGAAATGCATCATCAAAGCAGTGAGAGCTGCTGACACAGCACATGAAGTCATTGTCACCGAAATTATCCTGGCTCAGACTCCCACTGAGAAGCAGAGAGAGCTCCAGCTCAGTTCTGATTGCTTATAGTGGGAATGCAAATCAGGATGGTCCAAAAAAGGTGAATTAATCACCCGCATATCAGACCAATGTAGGAGATCACACTCAATGCTTGCTCTCTGGTCCTCCCCCAGGCCTGTGAAACACTTCTCAATATTGTGTCTCAGTGTGTCTCCTGGCTGCACTTCCTCTCAGGCAGCCAATTTGGCAATAGAGCATGAACTTTATCTAGGAATTTAAATAAGCTGCAACCATACTGTAAGTGCAATGGAAAATCGTGATGGATCTGAGCCTGTAGCTCCACTAGGAGTGCATCAGTTCAGTGTGTTTGCAGGTGTTTCAGTGCACTATCATAGCAGTGCAGGAGGAGGAGAGAATTAGACGGGAAAGGAGCGGAGTGAATTGAACAATAATCTTTTACAGATCACAGTACTGGTACTCTAAATCAAGGGTTTCCATGCAGTGGCAAATTTCACCCAGCTAAGCTGCACTTTTCAGGAGACCTGAACACCGAGCACTCATCCTTTCTACTCCACCAAGAGCTTCTGTATCCTTACTCTCCATTCCTAAAAATGTAGCCTGGATCCTGAGCTATCCCAGCAGCACTGCTTCTCCTGTGACAGATTCCAAACTTCACTCCCTAGAAGCTGCCCAGCAGCATGAAAGAGGTGATTCTTGCCCTCTCTTCTGCTCTCATGAGACCCCCACCTGCAGAAAGCATCTACCTCTGGGGTCCTCAGCACAGGAAAGACACAGACCTGTTGGAACAGGTCCAAAGTAGGGCCACAAAAATGATCAGAGGGCTGGAGCACCTCTCTAGGCTGAGAGAGACAGGATTGTTCAGCCCGAAGAAGAGAAGGCTCTGAGGAGACCTTATTACAAGACTTTCAATAACTTAAAGGGGGGGTTATAATAAAGATGGGGAAAGACTTTTTGGCAGGCCCTGTTGCAATAGGACAAGGGGGAATAGTTTTAAATTAAAATAAGGTAAATTCAGACTAGATATAAGGAAGAAGTTTTTTATAATAAGGGTGATGAAACACTGGAACAGTTACCCAGAGAGGTGCTAGATACCCCATTCTGGAAACATGCAAGGTCAGGCTGGGTGAGGCTCAGAGAAACCTGACCCAGCTCAAGATGCCCCTGCTCATTCAGGGGAGTTGGACTAGATGGCTCTTAAAGGTCCCTTCCAACCCAAACCATTCTATGAGGCTTTTCATGCTCCGCGTGTGCTTGATTATTCTCTAGCATATAATCACAAAACCAATTTGAATGCTTGCAAGCAAACACAAAAAGTGTTCCTTTGGTAGAGACAGAGAAGTTGTAAGAGTGGCAGAAGCAAACAGCAGGGTTGTTCACACAATGGTCACTCACTAAGAGCCTGCCACAACAGATGACTGTGCTGAGGCCATATGTTTCTTAATAAACCAAACAAACACCTTCACCAGAGTGGCCTTACATGCATTTTCCACACAGATGTTCACATTTCTTTCCTTTTTTTTTTTCCCCACCAGAAGTAAAGCTGAAAAAGAGAACAAAACCCCTTTGACTTCGCAACAAAATGAAGAAAAATGCAGCAGAACCTGAAGTGGGGAAGCAGACTGGTGCAGAAAAAAAGCAGAGGCTTCCCATCAAATGCAATCTATACAGTCTCTGCCGGCCCATAAAGCACTTAGGTGATTTTCTGAGCCATGTCCACATTCAAATGTGTTCTGGAAAATGTGAGCTTGCAACTACGACTTCAGGAGGATGCCTCCTGAAGAGACAGTCACGAGCTCTGAGGTAGCAATTTGATCAGCAACTTGCAAGAACAATAAGCAGAGAGAGAATCCTGCGCAGCCATGACATCCATGCAGGGAAATTGATAGGATTTAGGCTAAACCAAACAGCTGGCAGTTTCTCCACTAAACATTTTGGCTTCAGAGAAAACAATCAAAACCAGAGTCCCAAAAGAAAACAGAACAGTGCAAGTTCTGCTTTAGTGTGTTGTTTCAGAAGCCAACATAATAATTTTATTAGTGCTGTCGAAGAAAGAAGAGAAGGAGTAGTCCTAAAGGTATAAAATATGAGATTTCTCATGTTTGTTGCAGGGCAACACCTGCTTGAAGGATATGCTATTGCTGAAGTTTTTTAAAAGACAGGGACATCAGGCCCTTCTGATCTCATAATTGGAAGCCACTACGCACACTGTGCATTCTCCACTGATTGTATCTTTGGCTTTGTTTTGGTTTAAACCCTTATGTTACCCCATTAACTACAGCCTTAGACAGCTTCTTGGCCCAGGCTCTGAGAGTTTTGGAGGGTCAGGGCAGAGCAGTAGAGCTCTTTATGATTTCATGACAGACCACAAAAAACACTGCACAGCTACCCGCTGGTTCTGTTTACAAATTCTTTTAAAAATGCATAACAGCTCCAGTGTGCTGTGCTGCTGAAGGTGTGGCTGGTGTCATCCTGCAGAGCCCATGAATCCCAGCTGAGAGCTCTGAACTGCTGTTTCTCATGCTAGCAGAGAGCACTGTCAGGACTGGAATACCAGCAGCACAATACAGGATTGCAAAATACTCCTTTTGGGAATGCTTATCTTAATAGAATTCCAAATAAAACACAGGGTGGGAGCCCAGACCCACAGAGATCTCTGAAGGTTTTTGCCAGGCTTCAAGAAGGCCAGGCTTTCACAGACAGCATTACTTTAGTTCATCAATGTAAACAGATAGCCTATAGGAAATCAATGCCATGGAAGGTTTAAGTCAGCAATAATTTAGCAAATACAGTATAGCAATGTCTCGTGCCCTTCCTGCTCTGAAAACACATTGCTAGGTTGGCTTACTGGAGTGGCCACACTCCTTAGGTGAGGGCTGGGCTCCTCACAGCATGTCACATGGCTCAGAATGGCTAATGGCAGCTGGCACGGCCCCTCACCCTTCATGGAAACAACAAAACGCCACGGGAACACTGTGACAGAAAAACACCACTGCAGCATGGAGGAGAAAGAGCAGCAAATGTCATTCCCACGAGCTACAGCAATGAGAACTAGGTCACATCTGAGGATGCTTCTGAGGTGTGCAGCTATGGTGACTCTTGGCCCCCATCCTACACGGCCATCAAGGCTTTCTACTAAGCCAGTTCTAGCAGTGGGTGATGTTGATCCAGCCCATTGTCCAGCGGGGAGCACAGTGAGGAGAATAAATCAGACACCCAACATGCAAAAAGGAGGAATTGGGGATAACATCAATAAAAATTAGCTGCTGGAAGAGAGAGCTGCAGCAAGACAAAACTAGATCAAAGGCACACATTGCTTAAAAAGCCCCTGAAGGGTTTCCTGTGCCACAAAGGGCTCCCTGTTTGAACAGCCTGGAATACAGCACTGTGCCAGGAGCTACGGAACCACCAAGGAACAAGCTGCTTCTATTGTGGCACTAAACAACCTTCCCCCTATCATGAAAGGTTTATTTGATAGTTCATAGATACAGACTGCAGATCACTTATTATCACACAGCAATTCCAGCACTGCCAGTTATTAAAGGCAGAGCCAACCACAAGATGAAAAAAATCATTGCTGTGGCATGTTTTGATTCTTTAAACTTTTGCGAAATTCATTTGTAACAAAAAAACACATGCCCATTTAAACATCAAAAGTTGGCTGTTTGACTCAGAAAACACTCAGGAATATATAGCATGCATGTCTTATTGCAAGACTGAAATCCAAGGGAGAACAAAATTCAACTGCACCAGGGCTGACAGTAATCTTGTGAAAGAAGTTACGTATTTTTGTCCAGTTACCTCCCCATTTGCAGAGGTGAGAAGGTGAATACAGCCAAATTTCTGTATTCAGGTGCAGTCAAGCACTTGGTAGGAACTGGCTATGGAATCCTGGGAACGCTCTACCAAATGGGAACAACACACAGAGAAGCAAGGAAATACAAGCTTTTAAACACAGTACTTTTTCCTAAGGTCCACAGAGGTTTGTAATAAGGCAGATCTACCAGTCCACTTGAGCCCTGCTGCCCCACAGGCAGGTTACAACTGCAAAGGAGTATCAATCTTGACAGTTGGACTAAAATCCAGTTGTGTTTAGAGGCTAGTTGAGCAAGGAAAAAAAAAAAAGAGAGAGCTTAGTCTTTTAAACCATGCAAGAAAGGTTTCACATGTAAACAATATTTTTTCCTGAGGGAGACCCCAAAAAACATTGCTGTTATAGTAGAAAGTCTTTCTGTTTCAGCTTCAAAATGATTCTTGGGTCCATAATTATTATAAATTCCTTCCAGGGATGGGCACTTAAGAACAGAGGGATTGGATGTAATTAGTGTTGATGTAACACCTTGGTTATTAAAGGATCCAGCAGTTGACCTGTGCTGTTATTTCTTGACAAGTATGGATTAACTACAGCACACAGCATTTTGCCCTCAATCTCACCCATGCATTTTAGACCCCCACGAGGAATGTCTGAAGCTCTAGAATAATCCATCATGTAACACATCCATCAGATACAAATTGTTGCTCATCTCCAGTAAAATAGATTTGCTTTCAAACAAGCATTTTCTTTTTTTGTCTGCATCAGTCTTTGTGCAGGAAAGAAAATATGAGAGTAATTGCAAGCCTTGGAAGATCAAACAGAAATATATTTTACAGTAACTTCCAGGACATGTAAGCTTTGATGGAACAAAAAACCAGCCTAGGGCCGCTCTAAAAGATACAAGCCAAGTCATCACTGTGCCCCCTGGTGTATTCATGAAGTCAAATTTATTAGCTGAAGGCTGGAGTTTTAAAGGCTGCAAGAGAAGCACCTTCACTGACCCTCCAGAAAACAGATGCACTGAAGCTTTTGAATATCTTACTGGTAGTCTGGTGTAAAGTGATTTTCAAGCTTCTTCTTTTGACAGACACTACAAGTGGGCCAGGGTAAAAACTCACAGTCCACTAGTAGAAAATAGCTTGTCTGAACTGATTTCAGTAGAATTAGGACCCCTGGTTTGTTTGGGTTTTTTAATTATTATTTTTAAATATCCTCATAGGCAACTATGAATTGTTTCAAAATTTATGGGAATGTGCATAAAAACTGAAGAGACTAGTTGGACAAACCTTTCAGTAGCCTTTAAAAAAAATCAGCTTAGTAACCTTAAAGAGAAGTGTCCATTTCATCAGAGGAGAGGAATGACAGAAAAAGTAAAAAAAAGGCAACGAATGGAAAAAAAACCCAAAAAAGTAGCACCACCTGAAAACTTTTCACACATTAGAAAAACACTCTTTAAGAAATCATTTTCTCCTTCCCTCCCCAATTTTCTCAACGGATATCCAATGTTTTTCAGAAATCACTCTGCTCTGGTGACACAGCAGGCACACCTTTCACAGGGGTTCCAATCCTGCTCGCTTTTAATGACTCATTAGCAATATGAATCCCTACACATCACCTTGTCCCTGTGGCCACTAAGCCAAAATGCAACTGTTAAGGTCGGTCATATTTACATGTCACCACTTATGCTAATAGCAATCCCAGTACCTTACTCTTCAAGGAATGTTATCAATCATCTCGAATATGATTAAGCAATAGAGTGAGCAAACAGCTCACAAGGTGATCTCCGCTCCTTCTCAGCCAATTAATGCAGCATCGTACTCCATCTGTTTGGAGAAATGCTTCCTAGTGAGTATTCCTCGCCTCCCTCCACACACAAAGAAGTAAACAGGAATAGCACCGTTTTATCATGATTCTGGATAGCACAGCCATGCACCTCCAGCGAGCTGCAGTTCCCTGAGTGTGTGCTTTCCCAGATGTAGTCCAGATGCCTCCTAAATGCATATGGCAGGAAATTCTTTGCAATCTTTTCTGTTTCCCGTATATTATTGGTTTATAATTGCTGCTATCCATCATTTTTTATTTTTTTTTTTGTAGCTACTGACTAGTGCCCTGCTCTGCAGGTGTGTAGAAGAAACACAGGCCCAGCACATGAGCTAGTTTTACATTTATCCTGGTGGGGAGCAGTATGGCCAGTCTTTAGTGTTGGCTTAAACGAACTCTTATTGGCAAATAAACATAAACAAGGTTAACAGAGTATTGCACAGCACCCAGTAGAGAAATACATAGTACCAAACAGACAATTAGGCTGTTTTCGTGATTTGACTGTTGTTTGGCTGGAATTGTGCTAACCCAAAGCTCAAACACAGTGCCTGACAGGGAATGCCAGCAGAGCATAAGAGTACCCCACAGCGGCAGGTTCTAGCTGTGTGAGAGCACACAGGGCTGTGGTACCACATACAGGCTCCAGCAGTGCTGCCACCACCAGTCTGGCTGTGCCAACGGGGTGCCATGCTCTGGCTAATCAGCCTGGCTCTAGAGCTGGCCCAAGGATTCTCAGCAGATACAGGAAAATCCCCAGAGGACAAGGCTGGGTTGTCCTTACAGCTGCAAGGGGCAGGGAGGGAGAGAAAAAGGGCAGAGGTGCTGTACAGGGGCAGAAGAGGACTGCACCACATCCTGGATGTGGAGTCCTGGTGAGCAAGGCTAGATACCACTGGAGCTGGGGACACAGAGGTAAAGTTTATTGATACACCCATCACAGCTTCTGAAAGGAGGGATTGGCTCAGCTGGCTGTTCCCAGCAGAGCACTCTTAAATGTTGTCCCAATTTACCTTGGGCCCATTTGCTTCAAAGTTATCATCTAAAATAAGACTATTCTGACTCTGTGGTTTCTAACGCTTGATTCAAGCTTTGTCTTGTAACACACAGTACAGGAATACCATGAAAGTCATAATATGTGGTGTGGTCAGTGGTCACTGGTTTCCTTAGGTTATTCTCTGATTTGCAAAGTTTCCCACGATTTCTGCAGAGCTTTGCCCTAAGACAGTAAAATGAGTGCATTTCTCATGCTTGGAACCCAAAAAGAGCTTCTCAGACAACAGCTATACTGTGGTCTTCTCTGGAACATTTCACTTAATACCCCGCCAATCATTAGAACCTGTAACTATAGATTAAGGGGCAGCATATCCAGTTTAAATTGATCAAAATAGGGGTGAAACTCTCAGAAGGTCATTCTAAAGTTGTCAATAACTGACACTGCTAAGTACAAAAGACCAGCCCCAGTAAAAGCATGACAGCAAAATATTCAGAAAAGAATTGACAGGAAAAAACAGTAAGACATCCATCTCTCTCTACCATTTTATTTTGTATAAAATCCTAAACTAATTCCAACAGATAGTGCTGGCTTAGTCTCTTTGAGAAAAAGAAAGTAGATCATAATGGTTGGTTTGGAGTTCATGCTCTTTTCCCCAATCACTTAACTCTAAAATTCAGCACTGTATTGACTTGTAATTATGTCAGTGTACCCCTTACAAATCCTTCTCAGTCAACAGATTGAATAAAAACTGACTGAGGGCCTGGGACCATTATTAACCTTTCCAGGACCTTTAATCTTGCATGATCATAAAGGTTTGCATGACTAGTGAAGATGTATAGATTATTAATCAGTGCCTCTAATGTCTTCCCACCCCCACCATCAGATCATCAAGGACAACTACTCAGAATGGAAGTTTTTCTAATCTATTTCAGCTCTACAGACACTTCAGTAAGTCACAGAAGGTGTGATAATACCAGTCTTCAAGTTGGAAAGAAGCCTTAGAGTTTATTAAAATAAAATTTCTCTACTTTCTACTTAGAAATGAATATAGTATTAAGAACTGCACCAAATCAAATCACCTTCATAATGTATCTCATGTTTGACCTCACAGCAGTTCATAACTCATCTCCCTGAAGCACAGTTTGTACACTGTGCTTATTCTGAGCCAAGATCATACATTTGTTGATGACCAGCTTCAGCCCCTAGATGAAATGATCAAATCCTATTTAACATGCTGACAGTAAGCAAAGTTTAATAAGATAGCATGGAGTTTTACTTGTACCTCTTTTTTACATGGATTCTTTTGAAGACTATTAATCTGGGAAAATTAAAATAGACTAAAATATCTTCTCACTCCATAGAAAATCAATCCTAAAAAGTTTCACAGTCCTCAGTAGAGACATTCAGCCTCTTAGTCTGTCTGCTAGCAGTGCATACCTGGATGAACATACACAGCATGAAGAGGAAGCAGTTCTGTTACACAAAGCTCTTGGCAGGCCATATAGATAGTAAGTACATGTAATAGGGATGAACAGAATTTTTAGGAATATATTTCAAAAACCATTTTCTTGGAAGAAAATTCTTACAGTAGGTTTTGAATTTATTGCTACTTTAATATCTGCACCCTAAGTTTGCTTTAAAAATGCAACAATCTTTACAGCTCTGCTACCTACCAGAACAATACCTGCAGAAAACAGGCCTTTATGAATGATCACTCACTGTCATAGTTCCTGTTCTTAGTGGTATTGGTTGGTTTCAGCAATCAGATAGGATGACTTCAGTACTCAAAAAAAATCTTTAACTCTGGCAAAACAATGCTCATGAATTATAGAGAGAAATAAATGTGCATTGATTGTAAATTGTTATGTATTGTGGATGCATTTTGTTCCAGTGAATTTGCTCCATGTTGAGTTAACACAGTAACATTCTCCCTTTGGGGATCGGACAGTAAGAATTAAATACACCCTGCACCTACCATGCTGGAAGAGATAACAAAGCCAGTCAGTAGTTCCTCCCCAGCACATATCCCTTGCCTTTGCTGTTTTACACTGTCACACAGGACATGCTGCTTGCCAGCAGTCCAAGAGGAGTCTACACTCCTCTTCCATCCAGTGGTGAACTCGGTTACACCATCAGTTTGGGAAAAAAACATGTCACTAAGTAAGACCATCTTTGCCTATAGATTCACACACACTTTGAGGGTAGCACTGTCCCCATGAAGAGCAGTCTTACTGGACAGCTGCTTTTTCCTGTCCTTCACTACCCCATTTTTCATCCCAGCAAAAGCATTTGTACAGCACCACGGCAAAAACAGATTATGAAACAGATGGAGAACTAGAACTGACCAGTCAAAAATAGCACTTAATTTCAAGCCAGACTAGTTTCCACTAGTAAATTCCAGCTAAGAGTGCGTATGAAGTGACAGCCTTAAGTCTTTTCCTAGCCAAAACATACAAAGCCAACAGAGACAGTTCTTATGAGCATTTCTCATAAGTGAAGGCTTTCTAAGGGAAGGAAGTAGACAAGGAACAGAGAAAAAAACTATACTGATTCTCTCTGTTAGAGTTCCAGTTCCCTCTACTGAAATCTAAGTAACCTCCCCAAAGCTGTACAAAAGAGATCACTTCCAGCTCTGTGCTCTGAGGATGCTGCATCTCATGACCTGGCAAGTTTACACTGCCTAATCTAAGGGAACTCATTTCAGTGCCAGAATTAAGAGCTTAAACCCCTCAAGCTCTTCCTAAAACTTCCAAAGTTGTTTAAGGAAACATGAACACCTGAGGTTACTGAGCTCTGGAGAGTCTGCACCCATACTCAGGAAGTGGTCTCTCAACCCAGGTCACAAAGGAAGAGTTATAAGGAATATGCATGCATGTCCATCGAAGTGAATACGCTTGGAACAGAGACAATATATGCCTTAAGAGCCACTCTGGACAATCCCAGAAGAAAAGCCAGCTTCTTCAGGGGGCCACTCAAAGCTCTGTTAGATTTGTCCTCCTACACTGGTGTCACTTGGAAGTTTCCTTCAAGCCTTTTCATGTAAACTATTGCTGTCTTTCTCCTTTCCTTAATTGTTCTGCAATGTTCTCCTGGAAAGGGTCATCTCACCGTAATGTTTACCAGCCTAGTTGTGAATGCCTTTGTTTTTTGAGCCCTTTATTTAGTTTTTATATCCCCTCACTCTCTTTTCCTTTGCAGCTCTTTGGAATAGCTATTTATTAATATCCTAAGTGCACTTGGTTCTGCTGTCTGCTCGCCCAATCTCCCATCTATCAGCTCACACATTCTTTAATTCAGCTGCACGTTCTCTCATCATTCATCAGTCCATTTACACATTCTTCTATCCGTCCTTAAGTTCTCTTCTTCTCACTTGCTGTTCTGTCACCTCTCTCATTTTCACAGAGCTCTACTGCCTGTCTCCTGTGGGCCTCTGCAAGCCCGGCTCTCCCAGAGTCCCAAACAGTGTGTCATTGTATACCATCCCGCACTCCAAACTGCCAGGAAACATTTCACAGCTAATCATACCTGCAAATCCAAGTATGTTTTATACATTCAGTGGTCCTGATTCTGATTTCATTCACTTCACAGTAAATTAAATCAATGCTAGCGGGAATATACAGGTGTAAAATTAGTCTAGGTAAGATGAAAAAGAACTCATATTTTCTAGCAATAACGTAAGAATTAAAGGGCTAAATAGGAAGTTGGATAAGTCAAAATGCAGCAACCGATCTTTTGAGGAGACTGAAAGACCCTGGAAGATTGGAGGATTGTTGTTTTCTTAGCAAAAGTGTGACATAGAAACACTCCCTGAGCTCATGTTATTTAGTCCCAGAGATTGTAATACAATGGAATATGTTTCTCTGAATACAAAAGACATGAGTAAAACACATTAAAAATAGTACAAAATCCAGTACAAATACAATTGCCTACACAGAAGTCCCTCTCAAGGTTCACATATGAGCACCCTAACTAATGGAATTAACAGGCAGAAACAATGTTTGTAACAAACAGAAGAGCCCATGGAAACAATGGAAAAACAAAAGTAACACAGACAACTTCAGTTGTCTGCAGACTTTATTAACAGTCAGGCATGAAAAGGTGAGGCAGATTCTACACACACACAGATAAGTGCTCTTGAAATTGAGTTGCAGAACTAGACATCCATGACATCTGAGAGACCAGATGAAGATTTATTTTGGTCCTAAAAAAGCAGATCTGAAATAGGCCAATCTAATCATCTTCAATATAGAAAAAAAATCCCTGAATTGCATTTGTACCAATAAAATAAATCAGGGACAAGAATATTTACTGAAAAGACACAAAGAAAAGAGAGGGTTCTGTGTGCCACCCTCAGACAGAAAGGAGGGAGAAAGATCTCTTGAGGGAGCAGGTAGAGAGCAAGAAAAGCACAGTCATCAGACAAAGAGGACTGATGACAAATGAAAATCCAAGGAAGAGAATGCAGTGCCAACATCCAGAGAATAACAACACACACGAGAAGAAATGGGAGATAAAAAACACAATGTGGTCTTAGTCTAAGAATGATCAAGGAACAATACAAGAAAAAGACATTGAGAACTCATTTGGTTCCATCTCCCAAATGTAGAAAATAAAAAATATCCCTCAAACTACCAGGAAACAAAAAATTGCTCATTAAAAAAAAAAAAAGGAAAAAAAAAAGAAAACAAAATGTCATGTGATTATGGAAAAAAACTAGATAGATCCAGAGGTTGTACCAACACTACATAATCACTTACCATCAGGGTAAGAGGGTAAGAAAAGAGGCATGAATGGACATTGCAGATCAAACACTGCCCATAACACCACGTACAAGTTCTGTCTTCCCCTCTTACTTCTGTCAACAATTGCACTAAAATGAACAGAGTTTGGTGAGACAGAAGAATGAAATTCAAGTGGTTCTTTGACACAAAGAATTGAGAAAAGAAAACCATAAATACCAGGAGAAGTGAATGAGGCAAATCAAGACAACAGCCAGACTATGAGACCTGACAGAAACCCCTCCAGAAGCCAGCCATTATCACAGAGGAAGAAATACCATGATTTTGCTCTCACAAATAGCTACCACATCTTGGAGAGCTTGAAATGCGTTTAAGTGGAACCCAGCGGAGGGCTCAGAGAGGAAGAGGGGAAGGTGGAGGTTATTTGAACCCAGGAATATGCGTCTTAACTGACACAGAGTCATGTTCAGCAAAGGTTTTAGAGGTAATGGAATGCAGATTAAAAGATCATGGAAGAAGTAAGGGGTAAATTAGTTCAAAGAGACCTCATTGACTCTGACATTCATTCCTGACCTCTGAAATACTTGCAGCTTATGATGAAAGCAGTGACATAGGCTTTGCCATAGCCTTGTTAATTAACTAATTATCTAAGGCCACCGCCATAATGATAACTACACAAACAGCATTCAGAACATATTGTCATTCACCAGATCAAGTTACAATCAAGGAAAACTATTTTTGTGCTTTATTTCCCCTCTTTCAGACTCCTACAGAATTATGATGATGTGTTAATGGCTTAAAAGTACCTTTAGCAAGTCGGTACAAGGCTCAGCTTTCATTGATAATCAGCAGTTCGAATGAGCCCATAATGATGCTTTAGATTGAGTTTGAGTGGCTGAGGGCCTCCTCCCTCTCCAGAGCATTCATATGGTTTTGATCTCCTTGCCTTCTTCAGAGGAGACTACCAATAGTTTGGGGGATGGAGAAGAGGTTCAAGGGTGTTGTTTACATTTCCAAGAGGTGGTTTTCTGGACTGGATGTTTTAGAAGCCTGCACTTGTCTAATGCAGTTCAACATCTGAGTAACAGACATAATTGAGTTTGAAGTCACTGCAACCATTCAGGAAGAAACTGAAAAACAAAACCCCAAACCCAATCAAATCCAAAACTCTGTGTATCAATGCACACCTCTGTTCAGTGGGCATGAGTGTTTAAGAAAGCAAACCTGAGGCTGGCTAAGGGCTGGTGGGGATATGAATACTAAAAATATTGCAGTTGTGCCAGTTACCGTTAACTTTTACTGGGGAACAATGTGTCATGTGCTGATTATGCCATAGAATAAACAGAAATAAAAGCATTGTAAAGCCAGTGATGGGTATAACTACAGACATGAACAGGTTTCTAAAGACAGATCAGAACTGGAACCACCCACATCCATCTCTCCTGGGCAGCAGTTCCCTACCACACTGCCAGACAGGGCTGTAGGAGGGCCGATGGGATGGGAATCACTTCTCCATGAGCATCCCACCAGCTCAGTCAGCAAACACAGCACAACAGCAACTTAGGCACGTCCGTGCGGGGTGCAGAGTGAAAAAGGCACAGCACAAACCACAAACTCAAACAGGGAGCAAACAAATGCGCACTAAAAGAAGAGAAAAATAATTAATAAATCATCTGAGAGACCAAGGGGAAGTGCTGGATGCTTTTGCAGTCCACAAAGAACTGAAATGAGTTAAACTAAGCATAGAAGTAAGAATCTACCTTCCACACTGTAGCAGAAGTGGGAAGGGGTGGGGAGTGGGGAACATGACTGTTTAATTAAACTCTTTTGTTTACATCCTGGTTGACTTGGACATTATGAATTTGGTGTACTTATAACTTATAAAGTTAAGCATCGCAGCTTATGTTGTAACAGAACTTGCTTGTTTGTTGTGAGCTTAAAGGCTTTGTTTCTCTTTAAGGAGATTATGGCAGAAGGTTCTGGCATGCTATTCCCAAAACATGTAGCAGCTTGGGGGCTTGTCACTTCCCCTTACAACAGGAAAGATGTCTGCAAGCCTACTCCACAGGGGTCATGGCATTTCATTTTTTTGCATATATTCTATAACTGGTGACTCATTTAAAATGTTCTTTTGTGCTGCATTTCATTGCAGAGGCTAAAGGGGGAACACTTTCCTAGAATTATGTTTGAAAACCAGTCTCAGATTTCTATTGCTGCATGTGATAGATGACATAACAGATGAAAGGAGGCCATGGAAATTTTGACTAATGAGGAGAACATGAAATATAGTCAGCCTTTGGAAATACCTTAAAAAGTAGCAAGTCTATATTTACCATGTGCACCTTCCTAGCTACATGTAGTTTTCACATAGGATTTACCACTGCATTACCTAAGCATTTCAAATACATCATTTCCACAGCATTTTTCTGGGGCACACCTCACTTTACTTGTCCATGCACACCTTGGACATGGAGGTGTTCTAGAAACAGAGTTTGGGCAACGTTTCTGAAGAGAAGTACCCCACTGTTCCCCTGGTCCCACAAAGCAGAGTGGTGCTTACACCACCTCTCTTCAAGAGTCCCAGGTACTTGCCTTGGGACACCTGTCAAGTGCAAAGCACGGCTGGAAATAAACTCCTACCAGATTTAATTAAAGGCTGACGTTAAAACTCTCTTTTTCCCTATCACCTTCCTGACCAATGGCTGAAATCAGGAATCGACAAAAAGATTTCAGGAGACAATTAACAAACGATCAGTCTGCTATCTCTCTGCATGGCTAAGCAGGCATATCAGCAACATAAATGTACCCATCTCTCAGGCTCTCTTTATCACAACTGGGTTTTGGCCACTCAAATCACCTTGGGAAGAAGGTATGCTAAAATAAAAGAAGAGAGAAAAAACAAAGCATGGATATTTTCGGAGAGCTGCATAATGTGTGCATGATCAAAAGAGTTTGGTCTCCTAGTCTTCTACAAGTTGTCAATACAGCATTTCAAAGTAAATATTTGTGTTATTTAATTCACATATTAGGCTAAAACTTCTGGACTGAAATTCTAAATTTAAACCTGAAGTGGTACACATACTGTTCCCTGTATTTCTGATGTACTATTTATAGTGGTTAACAAACTCATTTTTCACTCTCTCTAAAAGTCAGATGTCTCAAAAGTGCCAGAATGTTTTGGCCAAAGTCTTCTGCTCCTTTCTACACTCTACATCCAAGAACATTAATACAAAATCCACACTTTCCCTCACACAGGCCACTGCTTACATGACAATGAGCATGACAAATAAGCTAAGGAGTAATTTAACAAAATATGCTTCTGGAAAAAAACAAAATTTTCACTTGTTTTTCCTTGCACTTCTGGTAGAGACTTCATAGAATAGCTGGAATTTTCTCTCCAAGATGAGAATTCCTTCAGGAGAACCAGTACAATATGGACTGTTTGAGAGGAACAAACAGTTTCTCACTCTACTGCTTTACTCTTAACTTATTTCCAGAATCTCCCTCCTAGTGACTGCCCTTTTAGTGTACCAAAAGGCGCATTTGATCTCTGCCACTGAAAGGGAGCACTGTGTGTCCACCCTGGGCTGCCACAATTAGACATGAAACTTCCACATCTGGGCACCTGTGCTGTAACACTGAATCCCTGCCACAGCAGCTGAGAACACAGAGCCAAAATTACACAAAAATATTAGGCATGCAGAAGTGACAGAGACCAGTCACTATGTAGGTATAATACAACACCAGCTGCTCTCTAGGAGTATTTCTTTTTCATTTGTTGTGTTGCAAAATTTGTGGTTTTGTCACTCAACTTCCCCTACAGACTGGGGAGCTGCACGTCAGTTGTACTGAATTTCCAGCTGCCACAGCTCAAACCAGGGCTGCTGCATGTCAGAGTTTAGAATTAAACGTGTAGAACGCAAAGAACAGTTACAATACATCCTTTATGATGCTAATGAAAACATAAATAAGGAAATTAAAAAGCCCCTATCTAAAATAAAAATAGCAGTCACTGACTATATGGGGCAAAATGAGAACTACATTTCAGCAAAACTGCACACTCCTGTAACCAGGCAAGAAAAACCTTCTCCTTTGCTCAGTGGGGTATTAAAGTTTATAGCTGTACTTCTTATTTTTAGATAGTTCTTTGAATGCATAGCTTCTGGCTTCCTTAATTTCTTTTGTATGTAATATGTTTGGATTTTTTTAAAAAATTTTCATTTTTTAAAAAAGGTGCACTGTCATAAATCAGTCCAGACTGTGGAAGTCTTAAAAATTGTAACAGTTACAACTGTAACATTCATAAGTACTTTTATTATCCCTTCTAGGCTCGTGGAATGCCTTGACATTGGTGTCTCTAACTTGGCACAATAACCAACCTAATTGTGGACATGTGCAAGCACAAACCCCCCCCATCTCGCTGCAGGCTGCAGAAGAGCCCGTGCACACTCCTGATGTGCAGCAAGTGCTTTAGGGCTTCAGTGTGTGTGTGACACAAAGCAGGACAGGAATGCCGAAGTCATTTCTCACAGAGGAGAGTCACAACTGCTGAAAAGACAGATTCTGTGCTGACAGACACACTGCACACCTACACCCAACCTGGCTGCTGCTTCCGAAGGGCAGAGGCTGCTGGGGACCCCGCTGAGAGAGTGCTAATGAACCTCTGCAAGAGAGAGACATCAGCACGGCTCTCATAACGAGTTGGCTGATGATCTTTCGGTTCCACCAACCAAAGAAATGAAAATGAGTCCAGTGCAGGAGCTGTGATCCATGTCCAAAGAGCCAGCGGGGGGCGGAGGGAATCACCGGCTGGCTTTAGCTGCAGCATTTAATTGATGGCTCTGTTTGTGGCTGTGAATGAAGATCTGAATCACTGTAATACGCAGGATTTGCAAGTCATTCTCGGAAGACTGGAAACAGGTCTCCTTAGGAAATTTCAGTGAATGAGGCCAAGCATTGGTTTTCCTCAAATGCTGTCCTTTCCATTGGACACATGTAAGTGTAGGAATGCGTTTAATACCACTGCAAGGTGAGTCTCCCAGCCATGCATTCTATTAAGCTTCACATGCAAAACAGGCTCATGCCACAAAGCCACATCTACTTCTAATCCTTTTACTGCTACTAAACTATATATTTCCCTAGTTTTCAATCAAGTTCACTTGGTTCAAATGAATGCTTGGCAGCTGTGGAAAATAGCTGAAAGAATTAGTGGTTGTTTCGTAGAAATCTCAGAAGAAACATTCCCCATGTGGTCCTTTAAGACATAGCAAAGGCTGGGAGAACAAAAACAAAGGGAAAGTGCACAGGGGACTACGTTCATGCTCACACGAGATGCAAGGTGTATCGGCTATTTCCAAGCACACGGAGGGCAAGGATCAGGTCTAGCAAACAGAGCTAGAATTACTTGGAGAAAAACCCAAACACTACATACAACATTTGGAGAAACGACTGAGCCACAATTGCCAAGGACACCATGTAGAAAATTGAGCACAACACATACAGTTCCATCAGCTACCCCCTTAAATCCCAGGAGTTGAAGATCTGAATCTGGATTTGATTGCCACTACAATTCAAGAGCCAAGTGGGGACTAGTGCTTTGATTCGGGTCTAATAATACCAATTTAAGTTATTTCCCTGACATCTGAGCACCATAGAAGAGAAGTCTTGAGATTATCTATGATTATGAAATGACTCAAGTACAGAAGACTTCCTTGATTTAGGACTTTTGCAGATTCCCCCCAAATTAACATTTACTACTGCAAAAATTAACTGCAAACGCCATTGAGGAGGCATGAGACACTTCTACCTATATTGAGAATACTTTTGCAATATAATATTGATTATATTAAGGCTCCTATAAACACAAATGGTGTTAGTACATATAAGCCTTTCTATAAAAGAATGACATAGAATCGGGGGAGGGAGAAAGTATCAGATTAGGGTTCCCAGACGTTGCTGTGTTTGCAATTCATGCCAAATATGTTCACTGTCAAGCTGTCATTTTATATTAGAAGTTAATTTTCCTGCTATCGATCCTCTCTCTGCTTATTCTTTTTCTCATTCTTCAGCTGCCACGATTTTGGAAAACAATAACCAAAAGTATAAAAAAGAATTTGAAGTCCCAAATAAATTTTACACACATTCATTCCACAGCCATCAGCCAGCCTGGCTGGCTCACATGCAGATTTCTACAGCCTCATGCAAATTTCCATTAGAGTTGCCTGACGTTTGAGTAGTGAGTCACTGCTTAAAGAGAAAGGAGTAAAAGAGGGTTGTGCTTTCATGTTGAAGAGCGAGCTAAAATCAAACTGAGGTGCTTCACAGCGTAGGTGTATGTGATATTGTAGTGGCTACACAGAACACACCTTGTTTCTGAAACCAAAAAACAGACAAGGGCAGAAATATGGCCCACAAATCAGGTGTTGGATTTTGGTAAGGAGATAATGAAATACACTGTTATATCAACAGAAAAGAAAGAAGAGTGGTGGTTCCTACTACTGCCCCAGTGCATTCAAGCTGCATTCTGTGGGGCTGTCAGTAGGAATATTCCTGAATGTTAAGTGAAGGAGCAGTACTTACAGTCTTTACATCAACCTTCTCAAACGCATTATTCTTTCTATTCTTTTGTTATTTACTCTCCTTGCATTTCTCCAAGTTGTTTTTGGCTGAGAGATACAGCACGGGCAAAAGCAGACCAAAGGACGTGGAAGTACGTGTAAGCTCGTTCTGGCACACAGTGATGGGACACCCTCTCCTGGAGAAACAGACACACTTCCTCTGCTCCATCGGTTTAAGGAAAGGAAACTGGTGATATTCCTGGGATCTGGGGACAAACAGCCACAACAAATGTGGATGTAATGAAAATAACTAGGAATGCTTCCCTTTCATATGCACAAGATTCTGCCCTGTGGCAGAGGCAGTTAAATACAACACTCTTCAGAAAAATCATCCATTCACATTTAAACAATCACCAGCTATATTAGGATCACAGCTGAAGAAAAGAACCTCTAGATGAAATCAGTCATGATTTTTGACTCAAATTCAGACCTCCCACAAGCGGGATCCCATTGGTTAACTGAGTCCCTGCATTTCAAGATATGTCACCTTGAACCTGGCAGCACATCACCATTCAGGTGGCCACCTCCTAAAGTTAGAAATTAAAACAGCTCAGAGGGAAACAAAGGGTCATTTTCTTTGGCTACAAGTTGAAGTTCTCCCACCCACTTCTTTAAGATGACATGGTTTCATATTATTATGGATTATGGCAATTCTCACTGATCCATTTAGAATGGCATGTGCAAAATTTGTATAAGGTAAGGCTATGAAACTTCTCAAAGGAATGCCTGCAAGAAACAACCTGGAAATAATAATCAATATGCTGCTGCCTGTGGATGACTAAGAAGGTAGCGAATAGAGCAGGGATTTGTGGTGCCACCGACCAGGCTGCCTGTGACAGAATGTAAGTTCTGATTGTAACCTTGGAAAAGAAAGAATTCTACAAGCACAGCATTCCCAGAGGAGCAGCCTGGCCTCCACCGTGGCCTGTTTCCATGGCAGTGGTACCTGGGACAATAGAGTGGAACAAACACCTGTGGGATTCATTTTTACCCCCTTAGGTGGTGGCTGCCATGCAGAAAGCTGGGCAGCAATCTAGGTGAAGCTTTGACCTGGACACTGCTGACTTGTACCTTAATTAGATGCAAAAGAGAGTGGGAGGAGGAAGAGAAAACTCACAGTTCAGTGTGGTCACTGATGTGAATGTTGAACTTCATTTGACATTGCTAACGTATTTCTCTCATTTGGAGAGCTTCTAACCACAGTCTCCTGAGCTGTGACAAGGTTTTAATACATTACAAATGATCAAACTGCAGGTACCTCCCTCAGTTTGCAACCCAATTTAGAAAAAATCAGCAGAACAGCAGCAGCACACAGGCTATGCCTGATCAAAGGGGAATTATTCCTCCCGGCTTCGGCACTGTTTACCTCGGGGCAGGAATGAATAGCAGGGGGAAGGCACTGCAGCCCCTAGGAAGTCCTTGCAGTCTGCAGAGACAATTTCTAAGATGCATTAAGCACAAAGGTTCTCAGTGCCCAAGGCAAACCGGAAAATATTCCTTCTCTCAAGTTACGTTAAATCATCACCTGCAGGCTCAAGCTGTCAGTTCACACTGAGACCCATCTTAGTGTCAGAAGTTCTACTCAAATCATTTACTCTCTCCTTCCCTGCCCCAACACACACAGCGGTTTCCTACACAAGCATTAAGAGAATACTGAATTACTTTAAGGAGGGAGTGAGATTTATATTCATATATAACATGCATTAAAGCCCTGATTAAATTCAGCCACTTCCCTTGCAGTCACTTCAAACAGTTCTACATTCAATTACAGTTTGGGTTTTGTATGAAAAAAAATAAAGTTCTCAGCATTTCCTGGTGCAAGTGCTACCCTCAGAATGAGTGATCTGATCTATAAACAGCAAGAATGGACCTTCAAAAAGCAGAGAGGCAAGATGCAAATTAAATATAACACTTCAAAGATCCTGCTGTACCATAGGCTTTACAGCATCCAAGTGGCACTAGGGGAAATAGATGAGGTTCTGGTGAAGATCAGGAAGACAAGACTTTTTTTCCTTTCAGTGTCTAGTCAAAGCTCTTTGTCCAATTCACTTCAGCAAAAGGGTCATCTCAGAGTATATACACTGCCATTCTGGCAGTGTGGCTAACCTCCTCTGGCAGCCTCATGACTAAAAACACAAACACATTAAAAAAGGCAGTCATAAGCAAGGAACTCAAATTAGCATTCTTATCATCATTCAAACTGGATTAATGGAGGAGAACTGAAATCAGCCTAGGGAAACAAGAAAATTTGAGTTACACACAAAAATTTATTACAGTCTGTAACGTTTCAAATCCAGCATAAAGCCAAAATTCAGGCTAGAGATGCTGGAAGTTCTGCATTGCTGCATTAGAAGCAGCGTGCAGTTTGTAAATCCCCATGCATAGAACAGTGAACACTTATTTAAAAAGAAAGCAAGCAAATCTCTTCATTCTGCTGCACCATAAATTACTGACTTCTTGAAGAAAAATTCTTTAAAATGTTGTGAAAACTGGTAAAGCCAAAGAGCCTTTCAGGAACCCCCCATGCAGAGCAGCCCTCATACCACCACCTAGAGAATGACAGATACAGGGTAATGCTTGCATTTACAGCTACACAGATGAGGGATGGCACACGCTGGCCATCACCCAGATTACCTTTTTTTCACTGCCTCTCCTCAGAATAGAGGATGAAAGGCTTTCTACTCAAGGAAATTGTGCATTGGGAACACATTCTTTCAGAGCTCATACACTCCTGACCAGCAAACAAAACTCAGTAATCACTCCTAAATAAGTAGCAGGGGTTCTGTATTCCATCAGTAGAATCTTTCTGCTGATCTGCTTTTAGGAGGAGAGCTGACCTAAGTTTCAGGACACTGGACTGATGTTTGTACACACTGATCATAGATGCAGTGCATTTACATTTTAAGTTTTGGCAAAGCACACAATTAAGCATCAAACTTTAGCATTCCCAAGAAGTTAACTCATCAGCCAGGTTGATTAAATAAAAAAAAAAAATCTCTTCAAATAGCATCTCATTTCTGCTGCGCATTTCAGCCAGAGTAATGCTGAAGGGACTTTGAAAAATGCAACAAAGCACTGTATAAATTATATACATTATATTGTCATTTCCCTCCCAGATGAGCTCCAGCACCTGTCTGACAGTGAGCAGCAAAGCTGCACAGCAGGGTGCAGCTTGAAGCAGAACAGCTTTTTATATGGAAACTGCAGGTGGAGTTCAGAGTCAATGTAATTACAGAGTCTGGAATTTCATCAGAATGCTAAGGTTGAAACTCCTTTCACTACTTCTTGTAAAAGTCTGTAAAACTTGAATTAATAAAAAGGTTGCCCTCCAGCCATTCTTGGTTTGAATTGACATTTCTTCCCTCAACTGGCAATTTCAGTGGTCAGTAAAATCAGGGAGGAATTGTTCTCTGTTAGAGCTTCCCGACAGACACAGCATGTTGGACTGAGTTCAGGACTTTCAAAGGAGGTGCAGGTGAGCCGTTCCAGAGTTTGGTTCACAGCTGTGAAGGGGCCGTGCTCATTTGCCCAGGGAGATGCATGTATCAGTTCTTAATGCACAGAGCATGCTAACATTTCCAGCAGACTCATCTGGAATTGCTTCTTCTCTTGATATCAAGAAAACAAACTGCCATGTCAAAAGAATACTTTGGAACTTACCCACCTGCTCTCCCCACAGAGACCTCTCTTCAGGTCAGCTGTGTGGGAGTGCAGGCAGGATCTGGCAATGGTGCTTACCTGAATGACTGTAATTGACAAATGTCCATTGATGGAAACCAACAAAGGAAAAAGAAGGATCAGGATTTTAGCAGCCTGGTGTCTGTGCATTTTTATTTCATCTCTGATCAACTTCTGCGTTTAGAACATGTTTTACCTTCCCCTAGGGCTGGAGCAACTGCAGGATCTCTTTCCTCTGCCTGGTCACACATTCTCACAAAATCTGTAGAACTCGGTAACTTCTACATTCCTGCCAAATGTTGCTGAAACCAAACGGGTTCCAAAGTTACCAAGGGGAGATCTCTCCCCAAACCAGTACCAGGTGTGATTACAAAAACTCCTTATTCCTGTGTTAAGATGCTACCAATAGACCAGATTCATTCAAGTACTAAATTAAAGAACCAGAGCTTTATGGTATTTTCTTCTATATATCCAAAAACATTGCCAATTTACAGAGCAGACCTAGCAGGGTAACAGCAGTATTTTGGCATCCTGTTGGACTGAGAAAAACTCTTCAACAGAAAACGCATCTGCTAAGAATATTTGATAAGGGCACCTAATTTAGATCAATATTTAATAGGACTGTAATCTCCTCTTGAAGGGAAGTGTTGTCTTTACAAAACCTACATTCCATACAGGGAACATTGCTGGAAAAATCACATATGGACATTTTGAAAATTCACACTTAGGAGAGCCTGAGAAAAGAGAACAGTACACACAGAGCAAATCCTGATTCTGACTTGACAGATTTCAGAGCTGGACATAAATAAGAACACGGTGAAAAAAGTTTTAAGGGAATACTCTATAAAAAATTTTATTTATATGCAGGTACACAAACCTGCATGTAACAAAACAAAAATACACATGAACTCACAGGCATCTTTTGTATTCTGGAAAAAAACAAACTTTGCAACCAGATTAAATACGAAATTTACAAAACTTCTAAAAATAGGAGATGAGAGATGCAATAAGCCCTTCTAAATTCTGTGTCTGGAAAAGAATCCCCCAAACACATACCAATATTTTGATGTTGCCTGAGCTGTCACTGATTTAACAGAAAAATATTTCAACTTCTTTAGAAAGAGAGAAAATGGAGGGGAGTGGGAGAGGGAGTAGGAAGGAAGCAATGAAAGGTAACAGATTAACATGATACAGATTTTTCCCTGAGGAGGTTTTTGGCAGGAACCCAGGAATGAAATCTACATTTGCACACTCCGGTGGGAACTGAGAGAAACCCCAGCCCTGCCACATTCTGTGGCTTCATTTTGATGGATGAGAAGACATTAGATAGCTAGTTGAACATGGCTGAGAGACTTGGGAGAAATGTACACTTCCAAGTATCTGAATTCATGAGTAGTTTGCCAGGAGGCTACCACAAATACATGCCAGAAGTATTTCAGTGGATGGACACTGGGAATGTATTTCCTTAGAATCAAAGCAAAATAAAAGTTGAAAGAGACCTGGAAGTCACCTGTTCACCTCCTAGTTGCAAAATAAAATAAATGCTCCCAGGGAGACATTTTCATTCCCTGTTCCTTAAAACACTGAAGGTCTGTGACTTCAGACCGCTCCCTCCAGTTAATTCCACCATCCTGCTATGCTTAGTCCCACTATTTTTTTCTTAAATATCTAACTTCAGTATTTTTAACTACAATTATTTCTGGTGCTAACTATGAGGAAGAAGAGTTTCAAGTATTTTTTTCTTCATAGTAACCATATTTGCATTTGATTAAGTCCTTCTCCCCTTTCGGATTTCTCCCTAGAGTCTGTCTCACCCTGGGTTGTTCAACCATATGTTTGAGCTTTCTCATTGTTCTGGATGTTCTGTTTTTCTCCACCAGCACTGGGAAAGTGGAAGGATTGCTCCATGCACCACACCACCTGTTCAGCACACCATCCTTTGCTCTCTCTGGCTCTCCCTCATGCAGTCCCCAGGCAGTACCATCACTTGGCTCTGGTTCCCTCTCTCACACAGCTCTCAGGATCTCCCAGAGCACAGACCCACCAACGCTCTGCTAAAGACCCCCCCTTCCTTCCTTGGCAATGTTATCGCTAACTATTTGTATTTTGTCTTAATTAGTATAATCGGTAAAGCACTTAGTCTTCAAGTTATTCTGAGGGTTGTTTTTAATAAATATAGATGCGAGAAATCTTCAAAGATCGCGCCGGGTATGTTGACACCATTTCATAGTGGTGAAATAATA
The DNA here is from genome assembly GCA_035221455.1 of Xenops minutus. NCBI lineage: Eukaryota > Metazoa > Chordata > Aves > Passeriformes > Furnariidae > Xenops > Xenops minutus. The sequence continues at coordinate 18,735,072 of JAWWEE010000010.1, forward strand.
CGCTTAAACGTGTTCAAGAGCTTCAAGAGCAAAGAGGAATTGTGACTGCTTCCGTGATAAATTGAAAGCTTAAGAGAATGAGGATGAAACATGTTTCATCCCATCTATATTCATTATTTAAAAGCACAAAGAACGGAGAAAACATGACCTGGATTCTGTACTGATGAAACAAAATGTCATTTTTAAAAGAAACTAAAGCAACACTACATTTCCTATTCCAGAGCAGCAAGTAAATTGCTCATAGTATATTTAGAATTGGAAGTATGCACAATAAGCCATTTACTCATCTATCATCTTACCATCCACAAATTAACCATAACACAACTTCATATTTAAAGTGCCACATCCAGAAATATTCAAAGGGATTTCATGACATATTTCAGTTTTGAGTTTTCATGCAAACTGTTCCCTGCACTTGCTGTTACCAGCGGTTAATATCTGACATTCTGTAGCTTTCTCATCTCATTCACATGCTATTAATATTTATGTTCTCTGATCAGACAGGTTCCAAGCCCTCAATAAACTACCAAAATACCTTAACAACAGCCAAAGTTGCATGAAATCGATATCCATATTGATAGGGAAATAAACATTTGTACAAAAGCTGATGACTCTGTCAAGTGTCCCAGTGCTGGATGCAGCATTAAAAAAAAAAAAAAAAAAAGGAAAAATCATTTGAAGTCAGGGTGCAACATCAGCACAGGACACGAACTCTACCCGTGTCCAGGTTTTCCAGATGAAGCAAAAGGCCGATCGGGGTGGCACTCAAGTTACCTGGAGGAAATACCTTCTGGGGATTCACTGCAGGGAGAGGAGATGCTCTCTGCAGAGAAACTCCTGCTTTGAACATGTCATCCCACACTGACACTGCTCAGACCCGCTCACTCAGTGAGCAAACACACAGACACACACACACGGCTGCAAACACGAGTGGGAGGAACCCGTGCCTTAGTCCATCACTCACCCCATCACCCCCCGCATTTCCTTTGCTGTCACAAACTAAACCGTAGCCACTTTTGGATGTGCTCTGTCAAGCCACATTCACACCTGAAAATCAAGCCCTGGTTGACCTTAGTTTTTCAGCTGGCTCTGGTTTTGGGGAGATCTCCACGGGGATGCTCAGTGAGTCCTTCACCACTCCCGGAGGAGGCGAGAGCAGCCCGGGGGTCTCTGAGCCCCTCGGCCCAGCAGCTCCCGCTTCACTCCTTCACGATTTAGCAGCAAACTGGGCACATTCCCCGTTCTTTGCCCTTCGTGTGCCCGCATCCCCTCAGTCCGTGTCCCTCCTCCTCACGCCCCCACCTCTGGCACCGCTGTCCCGTGGAGCAGCTCCTGCCCTCCTCCTCCTCTTCTTCCTCCTCCTCCTCCTCCCCAGCCGGCACCTGCAGCCCCTCGGGTCCCTGCCAGCCCCGCTGCCCGGGATGTGTGGGGGGCACTGCAGGGAGCAATTCGTAGGAACACCGTCTGGTAATTGCAATCATTTGTATGCAGCGAAGGAGTTGGAAGGCAGTAAACGGGGCTCACAAAAAGCAAGAGGTAACCTTTGCGTTGTCACACGATGATGAGGAAGTAACATTACGAGCCCTAATTAAAGTTACCACCAGAGACGAGGGTCAGGGTCAGCGAACTGCTGCCAGAACAGCCCCGCACACGGACCGAGAGCCGCACACGGACCGAGAGCCGCACACGGACCATCGGCCGCGTTTTCCTGTGTTTGGTACGACCAGCAGAAGAGGGCAGCAGTGGAAAGGAGAACGGCTACAGAAACGGGCAGGAGCGAATTCCGTGGATTTTCAGGTGGATGTGGGCAGCAGGGAGGGGCTGGCACAGCTGGGGAGGGGCAGGGCAGAGCTCCGGGGCTGCGGCACATCCCGGCTCCAGCGGCTCCAGCACCGCAGCCTGGAAACCCGCCTGCCAAGGAGCTACCAAGGACACAGAAAAGCTCTTTTGCCCTCCTGCCATGGACTTCTCCCAGGATTTGCAGCCAGTTTCCCTCCTGGCCCAGCAGATACAGTGAAGGTCTGCATTCCTACGAAGCACATCACAAAAATGGAGAATGGCAAGCAGTCGGTCCTTTGTGAAAGGATGAGATTCAATCAGGCCCAGGGGTTTCACACAGGTACAGAACACACGGATACTGCTGCGACAATTACCTCCCATTCTATGCCAATCAGAAGCAGCACTGTCAGAAGCAGCACAGATGCACAACAAGCCCCTACAGCTAATGAGACCCTGTCTATTTCTGTGTTTAAGCTGGCTGCCTTCCTCCTTATAACCACCACTTCAGAGCAGCACCGGCTGGTTCCAGTCCCCTATTAAAAGCTGAAGTATTTTTATCATTCTTCAGCAAGCTGATGCATTTCAGTGTTCCTTCTTACCAAAACCCCAATTACCAGATCGCAGACTGAAGTTAAACATTAACAGGTAAAACTTTCCATAAACCTACTTAATTGTGGGCTCACATCTAAAGGGTTAGGAACACAGCTGAGAGCACACTAATTGCTGACAAATGTCATCTTACACCAGCCCTATTACATAGTCATGGACATCATTTAAACCCCTGTGGAAGAGGTTTAAGCAAAAAAGATACCTGTCTGGCACTTGAGATAGGACTCAAGCCATTATTGTTGCCCACTTGACAGCTAGTAATGACAGTAGCCATTAATCATCCTTCAAGATAAGCCTGAACTATGCATGCATGATTGTAGCAGAAAAGCACTGTGGACTATTACTTATAATTGTTTGGTTGTTGTTTTGGGTTTTTTTAAACAAAAAAGGCATTAAATGGGACAGAAGGCTGTTAGAACTGGCATTTTTAAAGAAGAAATTAAGTATGTAATCAGTTCAAAAAGGAGAATGAAATTAGAAACCAGTGGGTCAACACTGATTCATCAGAAGACAGGCTCATTTCCCTCTTCGTTACTCACCATTTATGGGGAACACAGTTTTTAAAAGACATTAGTCTTATCAGTATTACAGTCATCCCTCTCATCATGTAAATCTGCAGAATCCCTTTTCAGATCACTGTTTCTGATGACAGAGTTGTTTGGGCCTGTCGAGTCCAGTGGCTCTAGAGAAGCAAGACTGCTGCAGCACTGCCTACCCTGGTCCAGTCAGCACTCCGTCAGTAGCTGGCCCTGGATCCTCGGTCTCCTGGCTAATGTGCTTAAATTTGCTGTTTCTGTGTACCTCCCCCGGGCAAGATGCATGCAAGAATTTGCAACAGAGGTCACATTTTCTACTTGTTATCTACTTTTCATCTTTTATGTTGTGTATCCTGTTTTGCAAGGAACTACAACAGCAACAAATTCAGCTCATAAACTTTTCCTCCCCACCTCCTCCAACCATTTTACAATGCCATCTTAACGACTGAAAAACAGGTTTGGTTTTTTTTGTTTTTTGTTTTTTTTTTTTTTTGCTCTACCACAATGACTCTTCTTAGAATGAGATCTGGACTTCTTTAGCGCCATCACTTTTCTTTCACCTTTCCTCTTCATTTTCAACAGAAGAAAATTGATGATTTTTGTCAGGGGATCCTAAAGGAATAGCCTAATTCTAAATCACTTTTGAAAATGCCCAGGACGTTTGAAAACAAAGGGTTTAATGATATTTGATTTCAGTTTGAAGGAACTTTGCAAAGTTCAGTCTGTCACATCTCAACTATTTGAATGAGGACATGGTACACATATGCAGCATAGCTCCTTTCATGTGAAAAGGGGGAAGAAACAAAACCACAAGGCAAGCAAACTATCTGAGACCAAACCAGAAAACTGGTTGGGGAAAAAAAAAACACTCTGTTTTACGCTTCCATTTAGTATGGGCTTTACCTTTTACTGCTTTCAAAAATAGCTCTGTTGAAAAGTGGAGGACTGAATTCAGTACACGGGATAGCAAAGCTGTAGTGACCTGCAGAATACACCTGTGCGCAGCACTAACAATGACTTCAAATTAACCACCACAGTTGCCATCATTATTCCTTCTTCACCCCACAAGGTTTTGAACATCTTCCAGAAATAAACAGCCATTCGCTTAAACCATGGAGGAGGCGGCCTTTTTCTCAGAATGCAGGGTCAAATGCACCTACAGCTTACCTGGTGTAAGTCTGCTGTTCCCGAGCGCGTTTCCCAGTGTGATTCCCACGGAGCCGCTGCCGCACCGCAGGCACGGCCACGAGAGCGCGCTCCAAACGCGCCTCACACCGCTCTGCCCAGGAGAACGAACTTCCCGCACTGCTTTGCACCCGGATATTTTGCAGCCAGATGCCTTCTCACCCACTTCCGAAGGCAGGAACAGAACAGGACAGCTGAAGCCAGTTGTCGTTCAGAACTCGTGCGTTTGAGACTAAAGCTCTTACACCCCTCAGGGCTGGCACAGCGAAAGGAGGGAGCGGGCGGGGCGGGACAGCAGCCCTGCAAAACGAGCTGTGTGTGAGGAAACACGACACGCATTTCACTCACAGTACAAATACTCTACACGTTTAAACATCGGTTTCTACATACTGTGTTTACATCCCCCTCCTGCACTAATTCCAAGCCAACAAGATCTGAAGCAGCACTGCTGAAAGCAGCAGCTTCTGGTTCTGCTCTACCATTTGATTAAACTGTGCAAACTGCCTAAGTCAATGTTTCCCGGTTGGTAGGTCTAATTCATCAGGACAGCCCTATGGAAAGACTATTCATCAATTTCAGGATAAGTAAATCCCCACCAAGTGCTCTTTTCACTGTTCAGGTAGTTACTTTTGTTACCTTAATCCAAATATAAATCCACTGGAAATTGCAAAGTGACTCATCAATTGGGTCAAAGTTCCCAAGCTAATGATTAGCCAGCTTCAGCTGGTGATCAGTTGGCTTAGCTTTTGTCTCCGGAGCCGGGTCAGAGGTCTGTGATAATCATCTCAGCCTCGCAGCTGTTTCTTTTAGCACATCCAGTGGCACTGGAGATGGATCAGGTCTGTCTTTGCTGCAGATCCTCTGAGTCTGTGGCTTAGAAGAGACGAGCATACCTTAATGAACTATGTATATGCAAAAGAATAATTGGCTTTTGGGTTTTATTACCTTTACCTTAAGGATTTGGCACAGCCCACCCAGTGACCCCCAGACATACAAGTGAGAGGTGCTGGCACCATGGTGAATTCTTGTCACACTGACTGCTGCTGGGAAAAATGATTTGTGACATAAACACAAAAATATTAAGACTGGAAAAAATACCTTTTGCTGTGACTGATCTGCATGTCCAGCCACCTAAACAATATGAAGACTCTGACCCTTCTGGATGTTTGAAAAGTTTGTTCCACATTTTCCTTAAATTCCCCATTCCAGATTTCCTGCCACTGCCCTGACAACAGTGGAAGGCCATTTTGGCTGAAACACCTACCACAGTCTTTATCATACCCAGAACAAGAGATGGGGCTACTGGAGATTCCCCTCTTACAGGCCAAGATGATGAAGGGACTGGAACACCTCTGACATGAGGGAAAGCTGAGAGAGCTGGGTTTGTTCGCCCAGAGAAGAGGGGGCTCAGGGGAATCTCATCAGTGTGTATAAATACCTGAGGGCACGGTGATGAAGAGAGAACAGAACTGAGTGAGAAATCCAACTTCCCGTACCTCCCCAAGCATAAGGAAAATTCTGGCTAGAGGATATCAATACTCCATGTGCAATGTTATTGCCATTATTAGGGACACCCTCAAACACAGGAGCATTGATTGGATTGACACAGAAAGGATGAACATTTGCCATCTGGGGCAGTCTGAGGAACTGCAGCTACTAACAATCTGATCTTTCTGCATCTGTCTCGCTTTTTTCTGTGGACAGATACATCTTCTGTCCACATGTGTCCACATGCTCTGTTCTGAGCATACAAACTCACCTGATTTACACAGGGGAATTAATCCCAAGGTCTACATGAGACTTCAAGGAGAATTCTTGCTAGTTGACCAGCAACCAATGGTGCATAAATCCAGTGCCTTTTTTTTGCTACTATATAAAAAAAAGTTAAGGTAGAAGTTCATAAAACAGCTGCAATATCCATTAATATCTCACACCTCAGTGCTTCTTTGAGCCCAACAAATAAGAAGTCCATCCAAATTCACCTCTCATTCAATACACGGGCCTACAACAGACAAAGGGGATCTTTCTGCACAAGGAAACAAAAAGAAAACACTTCTATGGTATGTCTTTAAAAGAAGATGCAAATTAGCTGCTACTCCTTACACAGGCTTTTGAAGCCACCAAGACTGGCACTTGCAGAAGCTTTTAAGAGTTCAGCATTTCTAAATAACACACTTGAAACACCAATGACATGCCCATGGCACTGTTTTCTGCCCTTCAGGATCAGTCCTGCAAATGGTCACCAAGCAGCATCAAAGCTCCAACACTCTGAAGAGCTTCAGCTGCCCTTTGCTGGTATCTCAACAGCTCTTTGGAGTATTTGCTACTTATACTGGACAAATGTTCACCTAATTTATGCAGTAAGCTCAACTTTCAGATTGTCTCTTTCTGTTTGCCCTCCAGCACACAAACATGGATTATGGAAAAAAAAAGCTTGTCTCTTAGACAGAAACAAAATGTTTCCAATCTAATGTGGCAGAAAAGCCCCAAATATTCTATCAGGATTTCTAGTTCAATATTTATGAAATACATACTTGCTCCTTCTCAGACTGGGACCTAGAGTGCAGAAGTTAGGAATGCTACAAGCAACTGAACAATAAACACCTTCTTACTGCAAACAGCTAAGGAAGTCACAATAAACATAACACACAAGTATACAAAGAGTCCCCAGAATTTTATTTAGAGAAAGATGTTCAAATGCAGCATTGAAAAAAGAGAGAGTGGAATGCCAATAGTCAGAGAACTTACGCTGAGTTATGTTTTCTTTGATAAACTAGCACCTTTGAGTCACAAGTCACAGACTAATTTATTTCTAGAGGTGTAAAAACCCTCCACCATTATAAAATTTCTATGAATTCTATTAAAAATTGGGTTCCAATTTACTACTCCTACAGAGATGAAAGCAGTCTGAAGTATAAGTTTTCATACCTACTCATTGTTCAAATTACCCATAAAAGACAGTTTATTCTAAAGGCTAAACATCCTGATCAAGGGGCAAAAAATGTCTAAAAAGTGAGCTTCACAAGTCTTTACAAACTAAACAAGTAAGAAAGATCTACTGTGTTATAAATACACACAGTACAATATGTACAAGTCTGGTCTTACAAAATAATAACTTCCTAGGCCATAAAAATACTAACTCAGCTACAAAATTTTCTCAGTATTTAGTCAAGCTGTCTCAAGCAGTCACCATAGCAAATTCCTAAAACACTGATTTGTTCCGTAGCACAACAGCTTGGACATGTTCACAACGGGAAAGAGCCCAACACTTCACCATAAAACTGATTTCTAATCCTAATTTCCCACTCAGGTTTAGTGGCACTGCTAGTGTTTGCTATCTATTTTAATGTCACAAGACCTTTACATATTTCTAGACTGTGTTTGAACTATTCAAAGTGCTGAAAGTGCGATCAAAGAATAGAGTTTTGTATCCATTTCCCAGTACATCCTTCTCTGGCACTGGCAACAATAGCCAGGGATTTATAGGTCTGTGAGGTCAACAAGGCACACGCTCATTTGTACATGCTCAGGTAAGTATGCACAGACACACACATGCACTTTGCTTTAAAGACCTGCCCCATAACAGTAGAAGGCTTCTTTTGAGGAAGGAAATTTAAAAATTCCTTACAAATGCCTTAATGCAGATGTCTGGAATTCATAAAGACCCTGACACAAACTGCTTAAAATGACTGTGAGATGGTGGTGGAAAAAAAAAAAAAAAGAATAATTTTGGTTTTAAACTTATGGTATCCAAGTATTGCTCTGGGATACAGAGACACAAGGTCTATGCTCTCTCACTCTTTATCAAGCCATGTCCAGGTTACAGTAGCCCACATGATTTATCACTACACGAAACAGCATTTGTGAGCACACACATATGTAACACTGTTCTTCTACTGGAGACCATCTGCAGTCTGAATGAAAATGAAACTATCTGAAGAATGTTTCAAGCAATATCCTTCTGTACTTACACGTACAAGAAACAACAAAACTGAACCAGAAAACAGGTTTCACTGATACAAGTTCACATTTCCTCCTTTCCACTCTGCTTCCCTACAGTGCTCTCCTACGACACGCATCATAGTAACTCGTACTGTTAAAAATTAAGAACATATCCCTCTTAACAAAGTTAACAAATTTTTCTAGTGGGCACATTGGCTTGTTGGAACTTTTATAATGATCCTTGCAAAATGAGGTCTGGAATGTGACATCAGCACCATTATACAGGATGCGAATAAAGTGTTCTTTGGGTCTCTTCCCATCCTGCCACAGCTCAAAGACTAATCTGGCAGCAAATCTAGGAAATCTGGCCTCTGTAATGCCCAAGGCACTAAGAACAGGTGACAGTGTGACATCATGCGCAGAGTAGAGAACAAATACTTCTTCTTTCTTGCCTTCTGCAATACGCTGCAGCCGATTAACAGTCTGGTTGAGGAAAGGATGAGTAGCCAATAGTGCATACAAGAAATAAAGTTTCTTTTCCTGTCTTTCTCTCTCATCCTCCAACTGATGTCTCTTGATTACTTTGAAGTGTTCCATACCAATGCAGCCAGTTTTGGTACATGGAAAAGTGACGTTGTGACAAAAGTAGCACAGGAGAGAATCTATAGGGTTAGAAGCTCTCAGCTGCCTGGTGGGAATGCCTACAATCTTTGCCATATCCACATATATTTTCTCCAAATCGTTGTTTTTCACCCGTAGGCTGTACTGCCTGCGCTGCTCCTCTTCCAGGTAGTGGTTTCTCATGGGGCAGTCGCAGCTTGCAGAGCAGAAAATGGTGCTCCACTGATGCCTCATGTTAATTTTCTTCCAGTCAAAGTCTGGCAAGAAGGTGTAGAGCAGTGCCAGGGCACTCTGCAGGGTTCGGCTCTTGCCCGTTGTCTCCAAGTAGAGCTGTTTTGCTGTCCAGTCACTGGGAAGCAGTTTATGCTTGTTTATATAAATTTCTCGTAATAGTTGTCCATTTCGCAAGTGTTGTACAACCCCTGAAAGAGAATTTTAAAAGAAATTACAACACATGATTGGAATCCTCCTAGTTTTGAAAAAGCAATATAGCTAGCAACCTTACTGATAAATGAACAGTTAGTTAAAAGGTTATGAGCTTACAAAACTGAACTTAAAACTGGCTTATTAGGAAAGCTGTCTGGAAGATGATATACCTGCTATTCTTCTGTATCTCTCAGATTCTAGTAACTAAACTGAAATAGAGACAGAAAAACTTGGTTGCATAAAATTTGTTTAAAACTTTAGACGTTTATATTTGTTCTTTGGACTAAGACAGAGGCTAAATGGGTCTATAAAAGTAAGGTGGTTTTGAAGATGGACCCAGACAGCGCCCCACTCATGTTTTCAAAAAGGCAGAGAATGCTTTGCTTCCTGAAAACTTATGGCAGCCAGTAAAACCACCAGCAGTCATAAAAAAAAAATACACAGAATGTAAATAGTGTGTAAACTCACAAAACAGTGGTGAGGTGTGCCAGTCACATCAAACTTCCTTCTCCATCTTCAGGAAGTATTTCAATTGTTTGAGAATTCTTACACTGGAGCTCTGCTAGCTGGAAAGGTTGAGGTGTGTATCCCTCATACACCAAAACCTTTGCTCCAGAATTCATGTTTCTTGCATTAGCCTCTCACAGCAGCAAAGCAACAGGCATGAACCCTTCATGCACTAGAACATCTCTACACATTTGCTGCAGGCAACAGGAGTCCCCAAATAGCAGCTCAGATACAGTCTATGTGTTTTGAGCAATTTCACACACAACACTCTGCCTTAGGAAATGTTACGAGTGTTTGTGGTATCCTGTCTCCATTCCTCCAGACATCACTTTGCAAGACTTGACCCTGATCACTTATTTCTTCCAGTGGGAACACTTGAGGATTTGACAGGCACCAAATGTATAAAGTATTTCCACAATACAAGCATCAAGTTTATTACATCAGAGTCTCTTGTAAGGGACACAGCAGGTAAAAACAGGCCCCTAAGTGATCATTCTTCAGTTGCAGGGCTGCTCTGAATCACAAACCAGTCAGTAACAGATTCTCCCTCCAAAGGGACTGAGTAATGCCATTTGTCACAAGGGTAACAAAGCCATTTTGTGGTGTGAAGCAACATGAAGGAAAGGTGCTACAAATAAAGTTAAAAGAGATGCCAAGGTTGACCAGTCTATAACAGAATTGGCAGGCTATAGGATAAACCACGGTTTCTACAACTGTTGCCACTTTTACAGCAGAGAGTCCAGTACCTTATTCTTATCCCAGCACAACCTATGCTATGACCAACATGATAAGCTTCCATAAAAAAGCATTTATTTCAATATAAAGAAAAACAGAAGATCCCTGTCAAGCAGACTGTGTTGAGCAGAGAACAGAGCTGCTATGGGAACTCACCTGTCTGTGTAAGCTCTCCCATTTCACACACAGAATGACTGGGGTAGCGAGGCAGGCTGCTCAGGGAACCATCCATTTGGGCTGCAGACCCTTTGGACATATGTTTAATGAAAGCTTCAAGCTGAGGATGAGAAGGTTTCCTAGAGAGGCAAAAACCAAAATGTGAAAACTCCCAAAAGCATATGGGAAAAATAGCTCTAGAGAGTCAAGTATTCCAAGTATGTCAGCTCAGAAATTTCACGGTGCGAGGTTATTTCTCACTGAGGCAACATCTGCACTTACTCAGGACTTTTGCAAGTATGGTAAAGAAATCTAACTACGTACTGTCTACCAAAGAGATAGAGGGAAACAGATGTCTTGTCATGTTAAGATTATGGTAACTTTCAGTAAACAATTTGGAAAGATTTTTTGGTGCTTTCTTTGAATGCAGTCATTAATACTCTTATGAATAATATATATATATATATGTAAAGGAAATCAGTATAAAACCCAAACTTCACTCCAGTTTCTGAAGTACCATTGCACTTTAACAGCACAGCCAAAGGCACCAACAATCTAAAGGGGTTCAAACAACCAGTATTTTAAGTAGATGATCTTGAAGGAATTATCAAATTCTGTAAAGTACAATGCTGATTAGAATCTCAGCCTTTATTTCTAATTACTTCAGGCCTCAAATCAAACAGCACATGCAGTCTCCATTAAGTGGTATCTGGAAAGTACTACCCAGAGGGCCCATTAAAATTGGAAGTCATTGTTTTGGGTATTGTACTATCATGCAGGAAGAAAGGCCAACACTGTCAGACACTTAAACAGATAAGATAGCCCCACCATGGATACAGCTGGAAAAGAGACAAACATCAAAATACGTACACATACAAAAAAACACACAAATAATGTAACCCAAACGGGTTTGAAGCTTTAAAAAAACAAGTCTGATCACATTTCTACAGCAGAAGTACATTACATAAGGAGGGATTTCTTTGCTAAATGTCAGCAGTTACCAAATGTCACACAAGGCACTTCTCTACTTTTGTGCAAAACTAAAACAGGAACTGGAAACCCAACTCTGCCCCAGATGGTTCTCGTTTTAATAGGACTTTCAGCCTGAATATGGTTAGTATTTTTTCACATTCTTTAAAAAAATACATATAAATATAAATTTTGTCAGAGATATTTTACAGAAGTTTGGGGTTTGTATTTATTCCTCATACTTTTATGTTCTAGAATGATAAAATATTTTTATATAAAAACCAAAAAAACAAGCAGAGTTGCAGGACCCACCAGAGGGAGCAATAACACCACTAAAGTAGGAATGAGCACTTGGAATCAAAGTTTACTGGGACAAAGACCTCCTGCTTATGCAAAAGAGCCAACTAAGAAACGCTCACACATGAGAGGACCTCTTGAAGAGCTGTGCTCACAGCATGAATATACAGGAGGTCTCATAACAATCAGTGCCTGTCAATGGAAAGGTAGCTCAAACAATTTTGTAAAACTTGAATTTTCCAGTATTTAATTTACCTTTGGGGGGGAGGGGGCGAATCCTGGAAGGAAAATGCTACAATAAATTATGGTAAAACTGCCAGTAACGAAACAATGCAAAATGAGACAAAAAGCATGAGATAAAAAGTCAAATTAATGCTTTCATTTTTCCTTCTAATTGAAAGGAAACACAGGCAATTTATGACATTCTAACTGCACAGCTTCTTCTGCATATTACAATTTTAACAAGGCAAATGAAGATTAACATTTGCAAAGCAGAGATACGTAAACCAGACTGTTCCTTTCTCAAGCAGTCGAGGCTTCCTCCTGTACAACTGCACATTACACTATTCTCACAGCCTAGCAGTGCAATCTAAAAATGGGAGAAGTAAGTTGAGAAAATTAAATTAAACCCATTAGAAAATGACTCTTTAAGCTTATTACAAAGGTAGGAGGCTAAACTACCAATTTGCTAAATCTTGCACTTTACAAAACTCTACACACAAATAAATTGCCAATCACAATTTTTCTTACACTGTCTAGTTAATTAGCAAGTTCTGCAAATATGTGTGAAAGAAAACTGTGTTATCCATTCTGCTTCTTTTGCTGCCTTGCTTATAAAAACCTGAAAGAATTTTAATAGAATCAAAACCTGTGCTGATAAAATTGCCAGCAGTCACTTGTGGGAAGGAAAAAAGGAAAGGAAACAAAGTATTTGTCAGTGCTTTGAAAAAAGATTTATCTAAAAAAATGGCAGGCAAGATAAATTTTCATACAGATGCATAGATGCAAGTTACTTAATTTTGGATTACACTGTATTTAAGTGAGCAGAAGATAAGCACGTGCTTGCAAAATCAAATGATGAAAAATTACGAATTCAAAGCTTACTACCTGTTAAATATATTCCAAGCAAGGGAAAAAAAGCAAGCAATAGAAATAAGGGCCCTTCTGCCTGTAGGGGACAGAAATCTCAAGCTACAGAATACTTTTATCCTAAATGTAATCCTCATGTATGGAACCGAATTCTGAAAATACCAGAAATTCTCTTCCAATTAACCCTGCACAACTGGGCAAATAAACACATTTTTCTCTGCAGCAAAATTTTCAGCAGCATTCAGGCTGCCAGCTGACAAACCATTCCCCCTCCCAGCCCAAGATTTCTCTTTTATTTAGAATATGAATCCTCCTGTTGAATTGGCCAATTTACAGATGCTGCAGGAGATGGAGTATCCAGGCAACCCGGCTGAGGCTGCTGGGGCTGTTGGAGCAGGAAGCAAAGGAAATTGCTCCGTTGTACAGCTGAAAAGACTGTGTTATCCTTAAAATTTTATTTCCATAAAAGTAGTCAGAAAATAGAAACGGGTTAAAGGGATATTCTTCTGTAATTTGCCCAGCATTACAATGGAAAGCTACTACATTTGGAAATAGTATTAGGACTATAAATATTTTGAATTTTGTCAGAACACAGAACAGCTTTCCACTTAAACCCACCAGCAATAGTCACACTCCCTAATTTTGAACACTTGTTTCCCATATTTCAAGTTTGTTAATTTGCCTTTTAATTATTTTATTTTTAAAAATAGAATAAATAGAATAAAGCTGAGGATGCTTCTTTTCCCTCTAATAATTAATTCATCTTATCTTTCCATTATTTACCAACTAAACACTGGGATAATAGATGCTGGATTTAATACTGCACTTTTTATGCACTAGCACTAAAATGGACCAACATTTAAACCTTTATTCAGCATTTAAATAGCTTCTTTATAAAGGTCTTAAAAAGCTTTAAAACTGAAATATCACCCCTTTATTGCTATACTGTAACCTATGTACATGGAAAGAAATCAAACTGCACAACTATTTGACCTGTGTGTGTATTTGCACCAGAAACTGAGCTGACACCCTCAATAAAATCCCCTTTTTCCTGGAGGAGTTCAGATACAAAGATGTGTGACCAAAGCAGAGAGGACTAAGCTTCTCACAAGGAGTTGCAGAGCCCTCAGTGTCACCTGGGGAGTAAATGTGACCACGCCAGGCTTCTGGCACACAGACATGACCTTTCTGTAATCATAAAACACAAGATTCTGTCTGCAAACTTACCAAAAGTCCCTTTTCACTTAATTTAAAATGCAAAAAAAATATTTTTTCACAGAAAAGGCATGTTATTTTTGCTTGAAGTTTAAGTAGACAAAAAGCATCAGATCAAAGGACTATAGTGTTTCCTTTTTAGAAGGCAAATGAATTGAAAAAGCCAATAAAACCCAACAGCAGATCTTGGTAGTCTCCAAAAGAGATCCTAAGGCAGTAGTAGTACTGTTGGGAATTATTTATTCATAAAGGTCTCACAGCTTTTACATTTTTATAACAAACTCTACAGTGCTCCCCTGGCAGGGGCTTGGAACTAGATGATCTGTAAGGTCCCTTCCAACCCAAACCATCTTGTGATTCTGTAAATCCACCTATTTCACTGCTCTTCTGAGTCTTCAGAGTCGAGTCAGGAGAGCTTTCTTCACCTAATTCTGGTCTGGACCATACTTTGACCTCACTTCAAGCCAAATCCACACCTCCCTTAGCTCACAGTATGATACTTGCCTCTCCCACACTTTTCCATCTCATTTTTGGGGCAGTTTCAAAACAAGTGCATACTGGACATAAAATTTCAGTATTTGTTACTAAGCTTCTTATGATTAACATCAACACCTCTCCAAATGCCTGAAAGTATATGCTAATTAACCCAGCTTACTATCAAATTATAGCAGTCTGAAATCATTTTAGTATCTTCCAAAAAGCATTTCTTCCCTCTCTCACATGCAAACTCAGTGAAGAAACACTGCATATTTTTTACTTTTGACACTATAGATGTGAGCTACAAAGGAATAAAAAGTGGGAGATTAATTTATTTTCCGCATAAGCAAACACTAAAATGAAAAGATTTTCATAACATTGTTCAATTAATTTTCTTGAGGAAAAAAGTATATATTATTCAGTTCCCTTTGGAAATTTGCATCCAGAACAATGAAAATAATAATAATAACAACATTAATTGAAGTTTTAGATGGAAGAAACCTCCAAAGCATTTAATCCATTTGCTTATATTCATTCCACACTTATATGTCACAATCCATCATTCCCAAAACCAAAGAGTGACCTCAAGGCTATTTTGCATATCCATTAGAAGTCCATGGGGCTGTAGCATAATCCGCTTAATTAAGGAATTCCATCAGCTGAATGCCAAGTCAAATAAAGAACAGCCTGCATATGAGCAGCATGCTTATCTGATGCTATAAATCCAGAAAGCTTAAACAAGGCAGACTTTCAATCAGACATCTCAACTTACTATACAGCATCAAGAAGCCTGCAGTTCAAAGGCAGTGATTACAGACCTTGTCATACTCTCCTTATAAATGTTTATAATCAAGCACCACATTTACATCACAAAGCAATATAAGCCCGACAGCCAAATCACTTCCTGATAAGCAATAAATGTTCCACTCAAAACAATGGCCAGAGCACTAACAATTCTAGCTTTATTGAATAAGGTCAGCTTTAACACCTCTGGACAGAACGGTGCAGAGCCAACTCCTTTAATCCTTCTACTGCCCTAAAAGAGGAGATTCTGTTCTACATAAATTTTGTTCTTGAGGAGACAAAGTGTGGCTGTGAATGGTAAGGGATGTCTCAGCTATCCACTGATGCTCTAATGCTTCACAAATCAGTAAGAGCCAAAGGTATCTACCCTGCCAGGCTCCCCAGAGCCCTCTTAACTGCTCCACTTGGTCATTCTGTGTCAAAAGCCACACTATTTCCTTGCCTTTTATGAATAGTTTTTATGAATCCAGGGTCTTCATATTGTATTCCTTGACTGAAACTGAAGTGGAAATAGCTATAAAAGCTTCTCCAACAAAGACAAAACTGAGGTGTCATGGGGCCGTCCAATATTGACAAAAACAGCTACTCATTTAACACTGTCACTTGCAGTTACCATCTTCTCAATAAAGCTTTCTCACATACCTTCTAACATGACAGATATTAAGCAAGATCAGAAGATTAGAGCCTCTAGGAACTCAATAGAAATCTGGATCATATTCCTTTACTTAGTATTTCATGATGAAAATAGTCTCACCCCTTAAAGGCAAGTCATTAATAATGTTATCGTAGCTATTAGCAAACTATTAATTTTCCATCTTGTTAGAGAAATTAATTGCCCACTCAGCTCTATGGCAAAGATAACAGGAGTTTAGTCTCCTCTCTGCAATCTCAGGATTGCACATCTCATTTCAGAAAGCCAGGCAGTTTGCAGGGGGCACAGAATGCTTTTGGGGTTGGGCACCTCTCGAGGAAATCAAACTTCTCTTGGAGGATGTTCGATCAGACCACTGAGTAACACTTCTTGACAGAACAGGCATTTTGGTGGAAGCTGAAGGGGGAATACAGAAGAGCAGCAGCCAATGTATGGCTGCCTGGGCTGCCAGCACACACTGTTGGTTGTTTTTATCCACTTTTTCATCTACTAGAACTCTAAGGTCCTTCTCTGCAGGGCTGCTCTCAATGACTTCTCCCAGTCTATGCTCACATTTGGGATTAACCCAACCCAGTGCAGCACCTTGTTGAACCTCTTGAGTTTCTCATCAGTCCACTTCTAGAACTAGACACAAATTTCTTGTCATCTTCAAACTTGCTAAAGGTGCACTCAATCCCACTGTCCATATTATTAATGAAGGTATTAAAGAGCACCAGTCCCATGACAGAGCCCTGAGGGACACCACTCGTCACTGGCCTGCACCTGGACACAGAGCCACTGATCACAACTCTGTCTGCATCCATTCAGCCAATTCGCTATCCAGTGAACAGTCCACCCTTCAAATCAGTGTCTCTCCAATTTGGAGATAAGGGTGGCATGTAGGACTGTACTGAAAGCCTCACAGAAGTGTAGGTAGATGATGTCGGTCTTCCTTTGTTGACCACTGCAGTCATTCCATCCCAGAAGGCCACCAGAGGGGTCAGGCACAATTTGCCCTTAGTAAGGCCCTACTGGCTGTCTCAGGTCATCTCCTTGTATTGCATGTGCCTTAAAATGCTTCCATGAGGATCTACTCCATGATCTTCCCAGGCAGTGAGGTCAAAATAAAAAAAAATTCAATTAAATAGCTTTTGCTTTTTAAAGAAATACAAAGAACTTATTCAGGTCTGAACTGGTAACAGCTAATGGTTCTTGTTTCAAGGGAAGTATTGTGCATCACTAATACTTTTTTAAACCACAGTAATACATAAAGATCAGAAGTCACAATATACTTCAGACTGCACAAATTGTTTCCTGAAGAGGAACAGAATAATTCTCAAGCAAAACAAGCATTTAGTAATGACAAAACCCAGGAAATTTTACCTGCTGGGCACCAACATACAGTCAATGTCAGGTCTCTTTGTCTTGGGAATGGCATATAGTGGATACCTATCACCATGTCGAATCAACACTTGAACAGACACCAGTTTAAAATAATGAGGTGCATGACCTAAAGTGAAGAAAGGGGAAGAAAAAAAAAAGAGAGAAAAAAAATGTTACCTGTACTCACTTTCTTTAATAAAAAAGGCAGGTATAAGTAGTTTGATAGCTTTGGTATTACAATGAAAGAAAACACCCCTAAGAAATTACAACTTACCATCCTAACAAAGATTTCACTTCAAATTGCAAGGTAAGTTACACAAGACTGAGTTTCTCAGCACATCTCCATAGTATATCTAAAGACCAACAACCACACAAGACATTATTCAAGCACTGAACTCTGCCAACACAATAAGGTAATTCCATTTTTATAATGCCTCTCTTCCAGACCCCATCATAATGATGGATTTTGCAGTGTGTCTAATCTGGAGCTTTTTGATATACTAGTTTGTAATTTATTTTATATGCATTAGTGGGATATGCTAATGAGGGAATTCATTCAGACTCACTTGCTGCTGCAGCTGCTATAGGGCTAAGAATGCAAATATGTCTTCTAGCTGACCATGTCTAATGGTTTAGAATTCCAAAATTAATTACTTCTGCAGGGTTTTTTTTTTTCAGAATTCCAAGTCAAATGTTTGCAATGCACCTCACTTGTAGTATCTATACCTCTTCCAACCTGTTCAATTTTCTGACCCTTGGCTGTAGACAGAACCACTTCCAAAAATCAAGGCAGAGAGGATAGAAAAAGAAGGAAAAAAGAACAGCATATTTTGAATGATTTAAGGTAATTCAGCAACCAGCTGGTATTTGCTGCACCTTCTCCAAGCACCAAAGAACTGCCCATGCACAAAGTTATCATTTCCAGTGACTGCACCCAGAAAGAAGCAACTAAGCTGTGGCCTGCACTCCCAAAGCTTACCTTCCATGCTGCGTTCAGCAATGGTGGGAATATTGCAGTAAACATGAGCTTCATAGACAGGATCTATGGCAGGGGGCTCAGTCAGCAAATCAGGCATTATTCTCTTTCGGCTCTTAGGATTCAACCCATCTTCCCTGACGGGGGTCACTGGGATTAAATGCACTGAAAGATACAAAACATATACCATGCACCTTTAGGAGGGTTTAAGGACATACAGGACTATGACTTGTTTTATTGTTTATAAGTAAGTATGCACAAAGACTGTGGTTTCCATGAGAGGATGTCTCTCAGTAGTATACAATTTTGTTGTTTGGTTGGTTTTTTTTCCTGATTTACATAGCCCAGAAGAGCTCTTTGGCAAAGTAACGCTTGGCTAAGACTTCAGAATAGCCTGGACAAGGAACAATGCTGTCTTTTACACCCTTCTTGAAGCTGCTTTTTCTGTCCATCTCTGATGAAGCTCCAAGAGCATGAACTGGAGAAGAAGGGCCACAATAGGCACAGCTGTTTCTCATAATTTTAACTTAACAACTGACATTGAAGGACATCAGCAAAAGACCCAGCACAGTTATGATGATGGTAGTACAAACCATTGGGAATACAAAGTAGTCAAGATTGAAGGAGCTGGATTATTCATCATTTTCCTCACTAATCCTTGCCCTGACTTTGTTACCTTGCCAGCGTTATATTGGCTTTCCTACACAAAAAAAGCACACAAATTATATTTCTTGAAACATAACTCACACTACCCAAAAAATGTGAAATACAAAGAAATACAGTTCATGCTTACACACAGTGGGGGAACTAAAAGAAATGTCACCACTAAGTCTTCTGACACATAGAATCAAGCTGAAGCATATCTGAATTTCAGGCCAGAGTTGTAATGACAATGTCCTTTACCCTGTCTTGATGTGAAAGCATTAGTTAATTTATGAGCCTTACATGACTGCACTTGTAATAACAAATGCCCACGTTTATTTTTTCTATTAGTATTTTCTAGTATTTTAATCAGAAGTTTGAAAGGTGAAAATAAGGAGGAAAAGTATTCATATTCTTACCCCATTAGTCTTCTATAGTGGGAGGGGGGGAAGAAAAAAGGAAAGAAAAAAAAAGATAAGAACAAATTCAAAGCAAACCTTTACTAATTCTTCTAGGTCAGTTCCTCAGTTCCATCCTGACTCCCAGTTCCAATTTTAGAGGTGAATTTGTTCCACAATAGAAAGTTGTGCAAACCAAAAAAACCAATGAAGTCAGCAAACCAAAGTGAAACACACATAGATTTTAAGAGCACGTAGCCAGTAATACAACACAGACATTCTTACACTACACTTCAGATATTTTTATGAGGTTACTCTTTGCCTGCCAAAACCAGAACCCAAGCATTTTCCATAGTCCTGCTAGGGCTGCTGACAAGGCCAATAGCCACAAAGTACAGTGACTTCAAACTTTTGATTAAGCTGTTCCAGATTTTGTATACAACTGTGCTTGGTGAGAATATTAACCTGTGATTTTGACTTTGGCCACTTAAACTGCAGAGCTCAAGCTGCCATTCCAGCACTTATCTACCAGAGTAATTTTTTTAGCTTGAAGGGGCTTGCAGCAAATTTGTATTTGGGGTGTAAATCCCAAACCCAAGAATGCATTACAACAGTTGCTGGACTCTCCAAATAAACAGCACTAGAAGATAGTAGTTATCTAAAGAGTATAAATGTCAAACTACAGCACTTAGATTATACTGGTCAAGTTTTCAACCCAGAAGAGGGTAGAGGCAACAACTCTCAGCAACCCACAACATTGCCATTGCTCACTGAAGGTCACAGACCTGCACAGAGCTGGCTGAAGTACTCCAGAGGTGATGTTACCCCATTCAGCTGAGACACACCAGTTTCAGAACACAGGGAAACCACACCCCAATAGCAAAAACTACAGACTTTGGGGCCAAAATTTGGTTTGGAGAAAAAAGCGCAAAATAGGGTTTCTAATCATTTACCTAAGGTAGTTTTAGCTGCAAGAAATCCTGAACAAATAACATTTTTGCAGGGAGACTATTACCAGCAGAAGCCAACAGATGCGTTCATTAGCTTATTAAAATTAAGGGCCTATGATTCCTGGGGCCAAATATCTATTTGCAGACAGCAAATATCATTTCTAATCAAACTTGTTGAATAAAGACCTTAACGCTGCCAAACAAATTTAAGAATAAGGAAAAGCACTAAATCTTAAAGAGAAGCATCTACTCTCTTTAAAATACTAAAATAGAATATTAAAAAATTGGTGGTCGAAAAATTCCAGTCACCTAAAAAAACGCAAATAAGCACTGCCATCACAAGTAGCACACTTGAAATAACACATATTGGGTGAAAACAATAATAACAAAATCAACAAGACCACCTATACAAACACCCATGTCTTCTACTTAAATACATTAAATAGAAAGACAAAATCATATGAACTGGGCACCAGTCTAGACAGTCTACTGGAAATTTCCACGGAATGTGTATACATGAAAATAACAAGAATTTCACAATGGAGGGCAGGGGGAGGACAATGGGGGAGAATGATGACACATGACCAAGGAGAGATGAATTCCAGCTGGAGAGCTGCCTTCTCTTTGCTCAGCACGGGACCCCAAAGAGCCCACCCAGCAAGGCTGGTCCTCCCTGGCCCTTGTTAAAGCTGCTCAGGAACTGGAACAACCCTGCAGTTTCAGTGCTTTGGGATGAGGCCCCCAAGTAAAGCAGCCCCTCTTTGTATTTCTGCCTGTTCTGAACAACAGAAGTATCTTCTGTAACAACTGAGCTCTCACTTGTTTCTCAGTTGTTTCCTCACCTTCTGCCATTGCCTGGCCATTGCTAGTGCCTCATGTATTTCTGATGTTTTCTCCTGGCTCCCTCCCTTCTCGTTTCAAATGCTTGTCCTTCATGCTCCCTTGCTGTCTTCATTTATCCCACTTCCTGGCTCTTAAGTCCTTCTTTGCACACCTCATCCTCTCCAGCTCCCTATGCACAGAAGGCTTAATTTGTTCCCTCATTTTTGTCCTTCTTATACCACATAGAGAAGTTATCTAAAGCTCTTTGAAGAGCTGACTGTCACTCTGCATCCAAGTATTTCATTACTGAAAATCCTCCTCTGCAGTGCCAAACCCACCTCTCTCTCCCAAATGGATTTTCTGGTCCACATATAACAAGCAAACCTACAAAACAGTATTGGATTGACACAGCTGAGAGAGGGAAAGGGAAAAAATAAATAAAAACAAATTTTAAAAAGCTCCTCACATGAAGTTGAAATTCATCTTTTTTTTCCAAACTCAGTTCTGCTCTTCCAGCTGTAAATCATTACAAGATCAGAATTCTGTTACACAGTTTTCACATCACTTTTTATAGCTTAGCACAGTTTTATATGACTTGCTCTATTAGGTCACAGTCACATGCACTTGTCCAAAACAGAAGTCTGCCAACGTGTACATAGTCGTACTTAAATCTATGACTAAGAGAGGTTTTGAACAGGATTTTTCCACTGCTGTGCCTTTCAAAGTTCATGTTTTACTATGACAGGAATACAAAGTAAACCAGAAATGGAACAGATGATTTTGATGTGCATTTCCTGCAGACAGAGCAGTTAATAAAATAGATCTGAAACATATTTCATCATTTTACTGGAAGCTTTGCCAACACTGAAACTATAAAGAATATATGCATATTATTACAGGGGTAGTTTGACAACAAAAAGGGAAAGGCAATAGATTTTTATTTCCCAATATTCATAAATGTATCTTTAAAACCAAAGAAGCTACATAAAAACTACTTTGAAACATGAATTTTGAAAAAATTATTTCTAGGAAAAACAAGTAAAAGGTTACAGAAACAGTAAAATTAAAGAAACCTCAATGCAACTCCAACCAAGCTAAAAAATTGTTTGAAATATGAAGTAAAACTAAACACTTGGACTGGTATCAGACAAAAGTAAGACTTGACTGAACAGTCAAACAGCAACTTCTGTCCTGTAAGAGACAGAGGGGCACTGGTCACACGGAATTGCAGCTAAATACTGCCATAGAATAATTCCCTCAAGAATTCTTGCAGCTCCAAATTGAGATGTTTTCTTTTAAGTCGACAAAAGTCAGAAGAAATAAAATCCAAACTCTCATACTAAGTTTAATTAAACCAAAATCCTCCAGCAATTTTTATTTTAAATCACACCACAGAACCCAAGGACCAAAGTTTAAAATTAGGTGACCAGTTTGACTAAGAAAAGTCTTTATGAACAAACCCAATGGAATCTCAAACATTACGATGTACAGCTTTATTCCCAGTGTACATTAAATATGACCTATTTAAAGAGCAAAAAGTTAATTTTCCTGGCATCCATACTCCCTCCCTCTCTCACATCCTAAATGCCACAAAACATACCAAAAAAGACAAAGACTAGATAAGCAGTTTCCAAGCGAGAGAGACAATCACTCAGAAGTGCTTTAAGTGGAACCGCTCTAACAATTCCTACATAGCAACTAATCCCCTCTGGAAGAATGTCAAGTTTACCAAATCAGCTCTTGTGCTCCGAGCCCAAGCAGGAAACCAGTCTGATACACATTAGGGCTACAAAACTAACCTCAATTTGACAGAATTCAGTACAGCAGAAAACCAAACACAAAGCTAAGTGCACTTCATGTAGAAGAACCACCAAATTAAACACCAAATCACTTCATTATCAATTTCTTGCTCTCCTGCAGTCCTACTTCCAGCTTGAGAAACAAAAGGTAGCACCACTGTTTACCAACAAGAAAAAAGACTTAGCCATGAAAAAAGCATCACTAACATTTACCTAAAACCAGAAAGATGGGCAATAAAACCAGTTGCCATTGCTGTTTTCCCTTGTAGCTCCAACCAGCCTGAGAAGCAGCAGCCATGTTAGTCCTGATTTTCTGACTGAACAGAGACCTGAAGTTTTCATCTTTTATAAAACAGAAGGTTCTTTCAGCCCCATGCAAACATACTATTTAGAACAGTCAAATAGAAATGCAGCCACACAGCTGAAATGAGAAAAAACACAGCAACTCCACTGTAGGTAACCTTATGCTGATGGGTCAAGAAAAGCAAATGCGCATGTCAGAGAGCACAAAAAGTTATTTATCCACTTCCACCTTCCCCCCACCCCTTTCTGCTCCTACCAGGGCACTAACAAGGCTGCCTAGCACAGGGCAGAACACTTGGGCTTCTGAAAGTCTGGTGATGAATATGGACTTCAGAGATTCCTAGAATTGTTAAGTTCAAAAAGACCTCTCAGACCAAGGCCAGCCATTAACCCAGCACCATGGTGTTCACCACTAACACATGTCCCCAGGTGCCACATCCACACATATCCAGTCTAAACCCCCCCTGGCACAACTTCAGGCCATTTCATCTTCTCCTGTCTCTTGATACCTAGGAGAAGAGACCAACCCCCACCCGGTACAACCTCCTTCCAAGCAGCTGAAGAGAGATAAGGTCCCTCTGAGCCTCCTTTTGTCCAGCTTAAACACCCCCAGCTCCCAGCTGCTCTTCACCTTTCTCTCTCCCTGAAAACAATGGAAGCTAGAAAAGGAGAAATGTAGGGAAGAACAAGCAGGAAGAAGCAAGAATGCTCCAAAACAACTGAGACGATGGGAAAAGGTGAAGATGTGTGCAGCAAGAAAAGCAATCTGGCCAAAGGAGCTAAGGCTGAAGAGCACACAGTGCAACGCCGAAGGGACGCGCTGCCAGCTGAGGAGAAGCAGCCTGAGCACGGCACTGCCAGAGCTCCAACATCCTGCCAGCCCAGGTCTGAGCCCTGTCTCCCCACATCTCATCCCTGCTGGCCCACATTCCCTGTGCCTGAGCAGCACGGCCCCAGGGTCAGTTTTAGAGCTCTGCTTTGGATTAAAAACACACACTTGGACATCAATGGAGCTCAAATGCTCTGGAGTGACATGGAATCCACCTTTCTCATTTTCTTCTTTTGTACAGCTTAATAAAGGCTTTGACAGCCTCAAAGGTAAGATCCCCAATAACAGTGAGGACCTTCATCCATAATGCATAACACCACAGTCACTAACATGCTGTATTTGAATGCTGAGTAATCACAAAAACAAAAAAGGCTCATTAGCCTCACGCTGGTCAAACTATCAAGTACTATTAAAAAAAACCCACATAAAAATCTTCTAAAAGGCTTCCTAAGCCTGTGAACGTAAGCTTCTAAGCTTAAGATTTTATACTTATATAAAATATAAATGGAGCTACTAAACTTTTAAATTTTCACTGGGTTTTATTTACGAAGAACATGTAACTTAATTAATCAAAAAAAACCCCCTCTAGTAATTTTTATTTTAAATCAAATCTCTTGCCTAGAGAGCCTAATGAGAGGTTTGGGTTTTTTAATATAAAATCTGTCCATACTGGACTTATGAAGTGATAGTCCTCAGTGTCTTTGCAGTCTCATTTCTGAACCTGCTTCTTTCAGCACATCCCTGCTTCCCCAGGCAGGGGAAAATGCCCTTCCACTTTCTCTCCTTGTGCTGTGTGTCCTGTGGAGCAAGTGGAGCAGGGGCCCCTGGAGCACAGATTTATTCTCCACAGGCAGTGCCCTGTGCAACCACAGCCCTTTCTGCTGCAGAGCAGGCTCTGAGCTTCAAGGTTTTCTTCCCACAGTGCTGCTAAATTCTGTGAGCACAAGTACAAAGGAAAAAAGAGTCAAGGGAGCCATGGAGGGGGTGGGTAACAGAAA
Organism: Xenops minutus; assembly: GCA_035221455.1. Taxonomy (NCBI): domain Eukaryota; kingdom Metazoa; phylum Chordata; class Aves; order Passeriformes; family Furnariidae; genus Xenops; species Xenops minutus. The sequence goes on from JAWWEE010000010.1 coordinate 18,760,150, forward strand.
GAAAAAGAGTCGGGGGCAGAAGGACGCACACACCTAAATTTAACCTAGAAAAGCAACAACAAAATGCTCTGTCTTGACAAACCCCTGACAAGATAAAGAAGGTTCCTTGGAGTGTCGTTTCTCCACAATACTTCAACCTAAGAACGGTGTATGTTTCAAGGTGACATAGGTACAACATCCTTCAGATTGCAGCTGTACCAGGGTAGGCACTTCCCTCCTTACACACCTAGAGTGTTACCAACCCAAAGCTCTGAAAAGGGATGATTCAAATACAAATTCATCAACCTCAGTAGAGAAGTGGGCAGGAACTTCCAACTTCACAGTGTTCACTGAGCAGTCAAATGTGAGCAAACAGAAAACAGAGACCACAGATCCCTCATGCTGAGTTACCAACAGTTTGCAAACACTCAGCACTAGTGGTGAGTTATGGACTGAGACATGCTCAGGCACATACACCTATTTGGCCATTCAGTTTCTGGATTGCTGCTGCTGCTCTTCCTTTTCTACAGGAGATCATAATAATTTAGAGACTTTTCAAGGAGTCTGTTGACTTACAGCACCATCTTCTTGCCAGCACCCTATGTGTCAAGTTCTAGAGAGACTCAAAAACATTCACAAAGAATATTTAAGTGTACTAGCCAAGTAGCAGATATCATTGAATAAATATACTTTTCAAGACAGTGCTTCTAATCAAAAGTGCTAAAGAATGCTTGCTAGGGCAGCCCTGAATACCTGCCTTCCACACTGCAGAACCACAGAGTGCTGCCATAGCCTTCAGCACAGCCTATTTTGACACCAGAAGGCCCACTAGAATAGTTCTATCGATCCTATCAAGTAAACAAACACAGTCCCTTCCTACAGCAAAAGGAGCAATTACTTCTGAAGAGCACGAGGAATCCTGCAGCAGACTTGTGAGACAGAACATCATATTTTGAACTCTTATGTATAAATTTAACCTGCCAAGAGAAATTGATTATATTTGCAAAGTTGGTGAGAGGGGTGGATGGGGGGGTGTGTCCACAGTCTTTGCAGGATAAATTTCTCCATTCCTTGGGTCAATATTAAAAAAATGCTGCTTTTAAATTCTGTTAAGTGCTATGTTTGTATTTCCTCATATTTCTTAAACTACAACTTCTGTTTCAAAGTAACAACACAGAAGTTAGTCTCATTTCTTCCCTCAATTACTTCTTGTGATTTAACAAAGACAGGTAGATTTCCCTTCCCTTCTACCCTTGCAGACTCAGCCACGCCCAGAGCCTGAAGCACCACGTCTCTTGCTATTCCTCCTCCATCTGAAGAACTCAGCTACAGTCAGTGTTCACCCTGAAACATGCTGGAGATTGGGAGCAGGGCAGTCAACATGAAGATCCACTCTCCTCCACCTGCAGAAATACTCATGGGCAATTTGAATTCAGATTTAGGATAAACAGATACTGTTCACAGACACAGAGAAAACTTCAGCACTGCCTCACCTGTTCCTCAGCAGAAAAGCATTCTGCAGTGGGCAGGCCCAGGGCAGCAAAGCCCAGAGGGAGCCAGCAGGGTTCCATGTGGTCCTCTGGAGCAAGCACATGGCTGCTGTGCTAACACTCCTCAGCTCCAGCATCAGGTTATCATCGTCAAGCTGACTGCTAGAAAACATCAGCCCATGCCACATTTCCTGTCAATAAATACTCAGAAATAAAGGAATCTCAGCTGTCTTTTAAAGACTGTCAAGGACATCATTAGAGGAAAAATCACAGCAGACAGCACAACTAAGCACCAGCTACAGCTGCTTGCTATTATTCAGCTCACAGTGAAACAAATAAACAATAAAACAAATGCTCTCTTTTGGTTTGCCTGCTACTGTTTAATTTGTAACCCGAGGAAAACCACCTGTCCAAGGCTGAGATGGACATATAACAGAATCACACAATATTCTGTGTTGGAAGGGACCCACAAGGATCATTGACTCCAACTCTTAAATGAATGGCCCTTATGGGGTTTGAATGCACAACCTGGGCACTGTTAGCATCAGGCTCTAACCAACTGAGCTAATCTTGGGGTATATCTACTGGAAACAAAAAAATCTAAAGAAATGCTACCAAAACTTGTCCATTTTCCAGTACTTTCTTCCTAGTTCCTTAATCTTGGATTATTTTTTTTTCCAATTACTTCTCCCTACTAGAGGGCAATTTCCCCCCTACAAGTCTGAGCCACTTTTAACTATTTAAGTAAATAAAAATGCTGTTTCTCTGTTTAAAGTGTAGTAAATAAAAGGGTTTTGAAGGGTCATGTACATCACAGGTTTACTGACAGAAAATGGGAACTCAGGGAGGATAGAAGTTTGTAGCTGTACCCCAGCTAATCTAGTGGAAATCAGATCTGATTGAGAGGGAACAAGTGCAAGCACTAAAGTATTTATTTGATTTTTTTTTTTAATGTACATGTTTTGAAGAAAATCACAGATATTAGGATATGAGGAAAAAATTAAGGACTTCACAGTGCTCTCCTGCCATGCACAAGTGAAATGGAACTCTACACAAACACAGTATGAGCTTTCTCACCACAGTCCCTTCTTTCTCCCCAGCACAATCATAACATGATTGTAGCTACAACTTTTAAGCGCATCTTACCTTTTCTAATCTATATTGATGTAATTTTCTCACATGAAATCCAACCAAGAGCTTATTCTTCAATCTACTGCTGGCTGAGTTTTCAGCCTTCTTCGTTTTCAGATCTCTACAGTTTTCCATTGGACAACTGAGAACTACTCTAAATCAGATGCTTTTCTTAGCTGTTTTTCACAGACTTGGACAGAAATAGACAAACTTTCACCCCTGCCCAGGAGTGGGGTATTCGTTTGCCTATTTTCTGGCCCACAAGATGTGAACTTCTTTAAAGCTTTTCCTCATTTTGCCTTACCCACATAGCCATAGCTTGCAGATACTGACCTGGGGCCTTATTCCATATCAGACTCAGGGAAAAAGTCCAGATTGCCTTGTCTGTGTATTTGTGTTCAAAGATAAATAGAGAACTACACACAATCACCGTGTCTGGAAACTTACCAGCTTTAAACAACTCACACCAGTATTGCAGAGAAGTTTCCTATTTCCAGCTGCATTAGCTGCATGCTTTGCTGATTTTTTTACAAGGTCCCAATTGGACTTACACAAGAAAAATAAATATGTTAAGAAAATCCTTTTTGCACCAAACACAACATGGCAGGCCTTGTACTATTGTGTTTGAGACCTAATTTAAGCAGATACATTAAATTATACAATGGGTGCTTGCATTTATTAAGTCCAGATGTGGCTCTGAAAAGAGCTTTATAGTTTGAGGTTCTCCCCCACTGTTTTTCACTGGACAATTCAGAAGGGCATATGGCACTGTTTAAATAGCTTCCAGGATTTTCAGCCTGATAGCAATAACACAGCAATGCTGACTGCAAATCTGAGTCTTTTCAAGCTCTAGAGATGACAATCATTTTCCACTTCTCCTCCCAAGGAGAAAAATTACTCTGTATTTTATCCTATTTTCCTACTACACTGAAACTCTACAATGTTCACCATGGAAAAGATTTATACTTGCATCAAGTAAATATGCTACTTTCTTTGAAATAAATATACATGCATAGTAGAGTTTTCCTTTCCAGCTTCTCACTAATTACCTCACTGCTTGGCTCTGCAGTTGGTCTGAAGAGGCTGGGGGAGGTTCCTACTAGACACTGAGACAAGCAGACAGATTTCCTGCTCTATAAACACATCACTCAAGTCAGATCTTGCTCCTGCTCCTGGTTATTTAGGGACAAGCTGCAAAAGAAACTCCATCACTGCATATGCTGAGGGAGTCATGTTGGTCCCTTGCCCATCACAGGCTCAGTGGGGTTCACAGATGAGAAGGGCAACAAACACGATAAACCACAATGCTCTGAATGAAGGCCCTCCTATTGCTGTGTCCACAGAGCTGCCACGTCTCCTCAGGTTGTGGGATGACTTCAGCTATATCAAATCACTGTCCTGGGGACCACCAAACAAGGCTTAAATACACAAAGGCTAAATGGGGGGGTTACGGCCTGAGCATGTGATTTTTATAAATACAGCCATTGCTACTTATCTAACAAGATTCATGAGCACTACAGTAAGACTTTAAAGCTCTGTCCTGCTTCTGTCTACACAACTCAGCAACTGCTAAATGAACAAATCCAGCTGAATTGTCCTGGAACAGATTTTCAGAACAGCTTTTATCAGCTGTGTTCGGAACTGTTGGCAACTCTTCCCATTTCCACAGTATTGTCTCAAAGATCAACATGAAAAGGTATACTTGCTGTATACTGACATATACTGAATGCCTCTGCCGTCCTTTGCTGGGAGGAGGGGACCTTTATTTTTTCCTTTTGTTCTATATGATTTTTTTTTTGTCCTGTATGATTTTCACAAATACTGGAGTGGGAAGCTGTGCAGCAGTGATTGCAACACGACTGTAAAAAAGATGCTTGGCGGATTTCACATGTGAACTGAACACCAACAGAGCAGCCAAGTACACTAAGTGTTCAGCATAGCAGAAGAAAACACAGCAAAAACTACTTTCTCAGGAACATGGACTACAAATCCTCTGGCTTCAGTGATCCTTTCATCTACAGCAGCTGAGAATGACACAAAACCATGCCCACACAGCAGAGTTCAAGACAGTTCAACAGTTGCTCCTGTTGTGTTACCCAACAATCTGTTGCTAACACTTCCCATCTTTGACACAGGCTCTCTGCAGCTGAAACCATCCTGCTCCCTACACTCTGTCTGCATGGAATTCACTAAGCTCTCTGTCCTCAAAGGGACATGAGGGGGAAGCGGGCACAACTGCTTTCTACCATTCTACATAAAATGGGGGTTCATTCTTTGAAAGACCAAATAATAGGAGCATATAGTCATCTACAGCTTCAGGTGCATGTCATTGCCTCTTTTCCTTAGGGTTCTCCAGAGACAGCATTCCAAAATACTCAATGTCTTTTGACATTCAAGTTAATTCTTACTAGAGCATGTACTAGAATATCCAGCTATTGAAATAGAAATCACAAAATACACAGGTAAAACAATGCAATAAAAGGACTTAAAAAGCACACCTCTGCTCTGTCCACCACAGCTTTACAAGGTTGCTTCCCTGGTGTCAAAACACCAAGTTAGCAGCTTTTGGGGCTGCAACAGACTACACATGCTCCCTGGCAAAGGCATCTTCCTGTCACCTCCCTACTGAGCTGCTTCCTGCACCTCCCAGCAGCATCTCTGCCTGCACACCGGGTCAGAGGCAGGGATCTCTCTCTCTCTGTCTAAGGGCTGCCACCCCAAAGGCAGAGAAACCCCCTGTGTGCAGCTCAGCCACAGGCCCTGTGAAGGCACAGGGCACAAACTGTTTAATATGTTAATGTCATCAGTCAGACACAATCCACAGACATCTGGCACTTCTCTATAGCAGTGTCCTTCCAAGATAAAAAGCCTTACAAATTCAAATCAATATTTTCAGTACTGCATTAAATTAGCACTTCTCTGTTTCACATCTAATCCCAACTGTTTTCTGTCCACAAACTGACCTGCTCAGGGAAGTGATCTCAACACCATATGCCACTGCTTACCCAAGCCAAGCCAGCTCTCTTGTTTGTCCTTGTCAGCACCAGGGCACAGAAAGCTGCCATGGATTTGCTAGCAGCAAACCCTGAAACAACGTATTTAATACAGTAGAACCTGATAGATTTTTGTGCTGGGAAAGCCTGCCATGACAGACCTAGTCATTCATCTCAGAAATTCAGAACAGTATCGTCTGGATCAGAGAATTATTGGTATCTTTAGAACTCTTGCCATAAAACAGCTTAGGGCAAGATGGTGAATCTTATTTCCTGTCTTCATTCAGTATTAATGTGCATAGTTGGTAAACCCAAAATTACACCACATACGTTTCCAGCTCTCTTATTCCAACCATCTCACAAAACTCATAAAGGGAGATCACTTCCACTTTCCAAGACTTCATATTTCACTGCAGCAAGTCCACAAAAGCCCCAGTCTCTTCAATACTAACTACTTGGACCCTGCCTCATTTAAACTAAACCACAATGCCATCTAGTATGTGCAAGCACTGCTTTTCTCTCCGTGAGTGAGGTTTGAAAAGTTAAAAGGGAAGTAACTTTAGGAACAACAACTACTCATATATATATATACACATAAAGACAATAAAAAACTGCCTGTAAGCACTAAAATCTTCAAAATTCGTACAGTTTGAGAAACCTTATTAATCACAGAAACTCCAGAAGCCCAAGAACACATACTGAATTTTTCAAAAATCTTCACAATGATGAGACACTTTGGACTGAGTGAATCACTGTATTGTTTCAGGAATGAAAGCCCAGCAAAAGCACAGAAAAAAGAACAAAACTGTCTGAAAGATAACTCACAAGAGAAAAATTAAAAGGACTTAAAAGAAACATGAACAACAACTATGTGAAGAATATTAAGTGTCTCTGTTTCAGATACACATAGGCAAACTACCACATCCATAAACCTGATGGTTTTCAACTCAATTTGCAGCAGCACAGAGGGGATTAAGGCAGGCACAAAGTACAGCTCAGAAAAACAAACCTATCATCAAAAAAAAGTTTAAGTAGTCCTCTATGCTTTACTGAAGGCTGCACATGGCCTAGAAACAAGACAAACGTGACTGCATTATACCCACTGACGTTAAGGTAGTTTTCCTGGTACTGTCCAGTTGAAACTGCTCACTGAACAAGGAGGGAGGGGAAATTTAGGTCAAAACATGATGATGATGCAGAGCAGAAATCTCAAACAAAGGACAGCAACTGATTAATGTATGATGCATCCACTTGCAATTAGTAGAGAGATGTCTTAAAAGCTCTGATAAAAGTAAAATAAGAGGGATAAAGGTAATAAAGTGTGAATTGATTGTGAATTCTCAGAAAGCGGGTCTAATAACATCAGAGTAGTCAACAAAAGATTAACAAAGAGCTCATACTAGAACGAAGCAGGGTAACAAGGCTGTCTCTACCTTCTTAGCACAAGACATCCAGGTTTCTTTTGATGTCACCACCTCTGTGATACCGACCAAGGGAAGGCAGCCCTACAGCAAAGCCCATCTCCCCGAGAGCCCTGGCAGCCCGAGGCTGTGAGCACTGCACCCTACACTGAAATCTGCTCTCCTGAAAACCCCAGGCAAGGGTGAGAATACAAACCTTCCACGGAGAAGCCACGTTCTTGTGAGAATTGAGGCTTCATGTTATGCACATTTCACCTGCGTGAACTAACTCTGAATCACCAGTCATAAAGGATGTAACAGCTGCACATTGGAAAGAAAACTTTCTCTTTGCTATTCCTACAAACAAAATAGGGTGAATTTCTGAATTCAAAAACAATGTTTCAGTTGTTAAAACATAGCTTAGCTCAGTATACAACTAATGTATGGAAAAATGCCAGGAGCAATTTTTTTGGCTTAAAAAAGAGACACACGTGCCATTCCAAAACACGCCTGCAGTGACCTGGAAGGCAGCCTAACTCAGCATTGGAGAGCTGTGAAAAACTAAGGGCAGAGAAGTGGCTTGGACAAAATAGAATTTGCAAAAACATAAATACATAAATCACCTGACCTACTGCTACAGAATCAACCGCACAGTAGCCTTCAGACATGTGCTTTAAGAGTTCATATTAATTCTGCCTAAATGCAGTTCAACTATCATGGATGAAATCAGAGTATATATTTAAAGAAGAATTATGAAATTCTGTAGCCTGACATGTAACTTCTACCAGTCAAAGCCTGTCTCAAGTAACTTAACATGACCTATATTTAAAGCAGGTATTGTGAAATGATTGCTCTGTTTTTGTGAGAGAAGTAAGACTGTCCCATAGTATCATTCCCATGTACTCATCTTGCCTCCTCTCTCTTCAAGGGTTTATTTCTGGACTGGTACATTATACAACCCCTTTTGAGAATCACAAAAAAATTATTTAATTCTCAAGTTACAACATAAAAAACATCTTTAACAAAAATCTCTACATTTACAGTTAGTTCACTTCATTCACTACTAAAATGTACAAAGCCCTGAATGTGTTATTTATGGGTCATTTTTCCCTTTAATCTTAAATTCAGATTAAATTAGTACTTGCAAAAAACCAGAGAGACTTCTCATGAGTGGAAAATCTGCCATGCTTATGAGCTTGAAGGCAAAATTCATGAAGGCAGATATCTAGTCTCCTTTTAATTTCATATGCTGGTAACACATGACAAAACCAAGTTCTCTACATCAAGAATTCTAAAACTGCAGCTTTTTAAATATAGTACATGGCAAAATGCAATACTCTTTTTTTCTTCCCATAAAGAAATTACATTTTTTAAAATATGAAATATGAGTCATTACTGTTTCTTGGTATGGAACAGCAAGAGATGGTGAGGAATGCACCCTGGAGAGATGGTAAGGATATGTATCCTGCCCAGAAACAGCCAGGAGGTTCCATTTGTGTTTCACTGAACACCTTGGGGTTTCCCTCCTGCTTTCCCCCTTCTCCTTCAGAAATTAAGTTCTGAAAAAAACCCATCTCACCCAGCTTTTCCACAAACTTTGCATATGCCAGCTCCCCTCGCACCCCCGGCAGTGGCTGCTGTGGGCAGAGACGGGGATGGTGATGGCTCTGCAGTGCCACAGCTGCAGCTTCCCGGGCTGTGGGAGCACACCCTGCTTTGCAGATGGAAAGAAGGACTGAGCAGGGATGCTCCACCCCCTCAGCTCCCACCTCTGTTCCCACCTGCAAGTCCCCGTGAGCCACTGGGCCACCCAAGCACCCAGAGCCCCATGGGCCGTGTCCCAGCAGAAGCCACAGAGAGGATACCAGGCTAAGCCCCAAACACTTCAGTGCTGCATGTGGTGCCCACACCATCCTCATAACATAAGAGCTGCCTGGAGCACTTGAGCCAATAAAATAAAACTCTACTTTTCCAAGTGGAGAATCCCAATTTCTGTTTCCAATGACTCATCTTTAAAACCAAAACCTCCAGTGCGAAATCAGATGACAGAGAGTAGAGGGAAATTATTACTGGAACAGCAAAATGTCATTTCCAGACAGGCTGAAACACCAACACCCAAGCCTGAACGACCAAGGCACAGAAAGTATTTTAAAAAAAACTCCAAAAAACACAAAATACCACTTCACACTTTGCACAGGAGCTAGCACCCTGCTGGGGCAGAGGCTGACATTCTAAAAAGCAGTGGCAGATACCAAAATGTTTTTTATCCAAAGACAGGCCTGAGCCAGTGATCAAAGCATCAAAGTATTTAGGAAAACAAACTGCAAACCAGAGGAGAAGCTGCAGGACCTGCCTGAGAGCCAGGGGCGACACAACTGTGAAGTGCCTGGAACAGGCAGGCTGAGCGGATGGTCTGTCAATGATGCCAAAGATGACACAGCTTGTAAAAAGAGATGCTTTCCCACTACAGTTCCCTACAACTGTTACTTATCATAGACTTTTGGTAAGCGAAAATAAAAATAAAAAATCAAACTAGAACTTCATTGAAATAAAATTAATTTACATGTCTTCAATTGCAAAGTAAAAATCACTATCAAGCAAACTTTGCAGAGATTACAGATGGCATCTTAGCAGCTAGGTCTTAAATTGCATTTTCGTTTGGTTTACTCAGGTTAACTCAAAGTTAAACAGCTGAAACATCCAGAGGTGTCCCACCTCCAGGCTCCCACAGCCAGTCACAGATGTTCTAATGTACTGCAAAGTCTGTGCTTGTCCAGTAATTGGTTTCTCAAGTACTACACCAATCTTAAGGGGGAACAGAAAGCAGTTCCTCAGGCATACTTGCAACCTCCTGTTCCTGAGCTGACCTAAGGACTAACCAATGTAATTAACACTGACAGGGTCCTAAATTCTGTCTTTTCCCCTTAGTGTGAGACAGCAGGACTGCAGCCAGATTCTGACACATCCCTTACAACATCCTCCATCTCCAAACTGCAGGAACTCCCTCAACCACTGCATTTATGATCCCTTTGCACTGCTCTGGGCATTTTACAGAGCACAGAGTGGGAAGAAAGACCTTAGCCTCTGCAACCTTTTCATCTGGAAAAAAATAATAAAGTATTCATACTTGCACTCACTCTTTTTGTGCAGGAGGAAACTGCCCATTTTTAGTCAACAGCATTACAGATAATATTTACAGAGACAAAAATAGAGCCCACAGTCTAGCACAGGTCATTTTTCCACTCTGCAGTTTTTCTGACAAAGCAAAACACTGAAGACTTTAGATAAAACAACATAATTCCATTTTAGAAGAGTCTCACTGACAAGTCTATCAACATCAGCTCTCCTTTTGTCTCTGATGCTGAAGTTTTAAATCATTTTAGAACCATGACCATTTACATAAACAAAGATGAGAGAAATAGAAACATGTGTGGAATGATAAATACTGTTAAGGAAAATACTTCTCCACTCTTTTCCAATGATATTTCAGTTGGAAGACAACCCATCTCCCTGTCCAATGGGTTTCCCAAACACAAACTCTCATTGATATAATTATCCATTGGAGACATCAGAGTATGTTTCTGGCCAGCAGTGGAACATTTTTTGAGTTTTAACTTTTAACACTGTCGTTTTCCCATACTACTTAAAAACTCAAACCTGTAAAAAATTCAGAGGCATTTGCCATTCAAGAGAGTTTCCCTCTATTGCTGATCAGGTCCAGGTTTCACACTGTATAAGGTATTAACAGCCAAACTGAGTTTGAGGGCACATCTGGCCCCAGTCTTTTGCTTCAAAGTCTGGGCCACACAATTATATCAAAGATGCATAGAACTGTTAAAGCTTGCATGTTTTCACTAAGCATAAGCTTCTTTTTGAAAGTCCTCTATGTGCCTAATAGAAATGGCAACCAAACCTGGCAAAACTATGAAATAGGTATTAGAGTATTCCAGTAAACTTCCAAATGTGTCTCAAAGTTGTTTCTCCTGTCATCCACAAGATATGTCCACAAACAAAGCCTGGGACATTCTTTATCTAAATAAATACACATAGCTTGAAAACAGTAGGACTTCTTGAGAAAAGCTCCTTTCCCCGGCTGCTCCAAGTGAAATTCCCAGGGAGGCAGCCAGCAGCTCGGGCAGGCAAGCCTGACACCCTGGGACGGTGGGACACAACATACAAAAAGACCATGCACAGCCCCGGTGTCTTTTGCTCCTGTACAAGGACAGAAAGAGTAGAACTGGTCAAATGCCCCATTGCCCAAAACATACAGGACAGAGGACTCTAGCAGCAGGAAGGAAGGTATCTTATGGAATCCAGAGCAACTACAACACCTGAAGAATGACTATTACAGTTTAGAAAGAGTGCTTTCTCCAACTGTGCAACAAAGTGCTTACAGGTCTCCCTCTTCTCAGGACAAGGAAATGAAGAAGATTCAGCTGGTGTTTGATCCAACAAGCCAAGCCAACACACAGTGTGTGACAAACGTGACCCCATTGCTCCACAATGCTGCCTGCTGCTGCACCTCTGGTACACGGCCCTGCAGACACAAGGCAGCTTCTCATCCCGATCCTTGCCAACTGCTCCACCTCCAGCCACTGCAGCTGCTGGGGGAGAAAATATTTCTAGCACTCAGAGCTGTTTTTTGCTGTCAAGAGACACTTCGAGGAAAACTTTCTCAGTGATTTATCCTCTAAGTTAAGCTGTTAGCATGCACGTAAAGCACCAGTCTTGTGGTGAAAAAACAGCACAGGAAATCAGACTAGTTTAGATCAGAAATCAGAAACTACAATAGAAGAGAAAGCAACCAAAAATAGGGGACACATTTTTCTTTTAATCCTGGGTCCATCCCCAGCCTACCAATACTGAAGATTCTGAAGTCTGATACTGGTTATTTTCCCCTGTGTTTTTTCTCCTTTTGTCTAAACTCGAGATGTGACAACTATTAGCTCTAACACAATTGCCTCAGGGGTCTTGCAAGGAAGGACAGACTGACATTAGGACTGCACAACACCCATGACCTCCACTTCATCGTGGCTGCAGAAATCACTGCTCATAAAGCAGTTCCAGACCCTTCACAGCACAGTCTATTAAAATAAACCAGCATCCTTTTCTACTTGACAGGGTGGCAAACTGCTGCAAGCAATTCCTGAACCCTCACAGCTCAAGCAGGGACCAGACTGTGATCTATCTTGTCGGCCATCCCAGTTTGGGCTGTCTGTAATATTGAGGCAGAACCTATGGAAAAATCAGTGGAACTCGGCCTTTGCTACTCCCTTCACTTCAGAGTCAGCACAAGACTGGCTTCAAATTGCCACAGTTCCACATGGGGACACAAGGGATAAAATATCGAGCATTTACAGGAGTTAGGCTCTGCCCTAAAGCAGAAGGGTGAAGAAGGAAGATATGCACCTTTTGTATAATTATACATTTAGTGTTACTGTTTCACTTTTATAAACAAATTTATCTCAGAAAGGAAGAGACATTATTTCAACATTCCATGCTCAAAAAAGCAGTAGTATCTTTTAAAATTACCAACCCTCCTCCACAAAGCTGTGCATTGCTTGCTAACAGAGAAGCACAAACTCACAACAGCATAAAACATCCACTGCCACTCCAAATGCTTCAGGAGGTAATTCCTTTCAAACAAAACAAAACAAAGTAAATCAGTGGCTTGGGCAATTCCCTGAGTCTAAATGTAATAACACCCATTTCCATTCCATGAACATAAGTTATATTATCATAGAATCATTTATGTTGGAAAAGACCTCTAAGATCATCAACTCCAACTGTTAACCCAGCACTACTGTGTTCACCACTAACCCACATCCCCCAGTGCAACACCTACACATCTCTTAAATCCAGGAATGATGACTCCACCTGAGCAGCCTGTTCCAATGCATGACAACCCTTTCAGTGAAGACATCTTTCTTAACATGTTGCCGTAGGGTTTTCATGAATTTGTAGATTTTTATACTTCTAGGTAGTTTCTTGCATTCAGAGCAGCTAACAAC
>JAWWEE010000010.1:18773253-18788366 GCA_035221455.1 Xenops minutus
GTAAAGAACTCTTCTCTACTTTACCCACATAAAGTTGTCTTGGAAAGTTTTTTTTCCCCCTCTCCTTAAGGCAACAACATCCAACATAAACTTCCCCTGGCACAACTTGAGAATATTTCCTCTTGTCCTATCACTTGTCACCTGGGCTAGGAGACTGACCCCCCCCAATCCCGCACCACCTGCTTTGGGGTAGTTGTAGAGAGTGATACTGTTCTCCTGAGTCTCCTTTTTCTCCAGGCCAAACACCCCCAGCTCCCTCAGCTGCTCCTCATCAGAACTGTGCTCCAGACCCTTCCTCAGCTCTGTTGTCCTTCCCTGGACCCTCTCGAGCAGCTCAGTGTCTGTCTTGTTGTGAGGGGCCTGCAGCAGGATGCTCTGCCTAAGCAGGGGTAAAACACATCAAACTTTACCCTATTTGGAAAAGTTATCAGTGACGGTTGGAGAAGGGGAGTCAAACTGCTTTTGGTGTTGAAGAATGCTGAGACCAGTCCAACCCAACAATCCCAAAATTAAATAGAATGAGGATGTGAAAATGTGAAAACTGGCACTGGTGATAAAGAAAGCAACAAGTGATAGCACTGATAACTTACCTAAAGCTGCTGAGCTACAGATTGCTCAGCTGACACAGCCTAAAAATACATGGTGATAGAGGAGAGCTTTGTCTTTGCTGTAGACATGTCTTTGTTCCAAGTTTGAACAAACTACTCTACAACTTGAAGGTGGTAGAAGTTAAAATACTAGGCTACCTGTATGTCTTGGCTCCTGCTAGACTGCACTGCCATTCTCATTATGGAAAAGTTTATCTCTGTTGGTATTGGCACTGAGCTTCATGATATTTGCTTGCAGTAGCTTATGTGCTCTTTAAAGCACCCCTCAAACATCTTTATCTCCTGGAATTCCTCTTCACAAATGTCATGTTCTAATTAAGTAGAAAATAATTTCCTCTTTAGATGAAATGTGATTCACTCTCCTCATTGCTAAATAAAACTCATTATAGTTAACAATTCAGTTTCATGTTTCAGCTGCAGTTCCTCTAGGATCTTCACCCTATGCACAATTCATAACCAACCCTACAACATCAAGGGTAGAGCCATAAAGAGCCTCATGGGCAAAACAAGCTGCAATGAGACCCACTGGCTTGTGCCCATAGGAGGCTGAAAAAGTCACAGGTCCCTGTCTTTAATGCAGATGAGTTTAAACACACAAAAATAGTAGCAGAAAACCACGAAGTTTCTTTCATCCTCTCTACCCCTTTCTCCTAAGTTGTCTATCATATGCAAAAGAGACATTCTCAACCTAAGGCAATCTTTGAGGTTTTGGGGGTTTTTTACACTATGCAAAAAAAGCTCAGAAGGATTGTGCTCATTAAAACATGATGCAAGATGACAACAACAAAGAATGTTCTCCTAACCTATGAATATGCATTTCCATGCCCTCTAACAGCAACTAATTGCATTGCTGTGTATTAGCACAGACCAGATTTACACAAAATATGGCTTTGCCTAGCAAATGTTGTCTCTCATGAAGGACAGTCTCTCCTGAGGAAGGTCTCTCATGAAGGAAGTGATAGTCAGTCAGATGGCACAATGCTCATTGTCACCTACCCTGACCTGCCTTCAGCACCACCGTCCTGCTTAGTCATCAGGAAATGAGGGCCCTCTGCACTGACCCACGATTAATTGGTCTGAGGCACAACATAATTTATCTTTTCTTAAACAAACCAACCACTTGTGATGAACCAATTCAACTGTTTAAAGTTTCCTAATGTGAGGGCACAAATAATTCCAACACTCAACCCTCACAGCAGTTTCTTCAATCCCATCTGGTCTGATGCAACGTAAAATAGGAATTGCAGCAGTTTTTACTCAAAGGAATTGCTACAGTTTTTACTCAAATGTGGTTTGTCTACTTTCATGGAAAGATTCAATCACTTAATTGCACTACAAAATGCAGAGGATTTTTATTTTTTATAAGATAGCCAGGTTTGAGGTCTCAAGATTGCATAATTACTCCATAGCACACTAAACTGTTTTTCTTACTTTTCGGAAATCAAACAAACAAAACACCTCACAAGCGAACCAAACCCAAACATTTAAATACAGAAAGAATGCTTAAACAACATGTAATTATGGTCATTTTTAAACACAGCTATAGATCACTATATGTAGAAAACAAAAGGGGAGGACACTTACAAAACTGCAGACTGAGGCTCAGAAAGGCTAATAAGGCTGCCAAGGCCAGCAAGAACAGAAAACGGTTTCGGAAAAGCATTATTATTCCTTCTGCTTTCTCCTCATGGTTTCATCTTCATGTATCAATGGTTCCTGTAAACAACAAAACATTGGCAAATATATTTCAGATGTGGAAGAATCAGCTACAGCAAAGAAAATTCAAATATTCTTTTGACAGTGTCAAGTTATTTCTTAAAGGCAAGCACACAAGGCAATCCAAATTGGCAACAACAGTATGAATAAGTTGTCTTCACCCTGTGTCTAAGATTATATTTCCACATGACAGAACTTCCTAGTAAATAAAAAAAATTGCCATTTCCCATAAAATTTTCTCCTGCTAACACAAGGTTAATACATTAGAATTCCTGTTTAAGAGAATAAAAAGTAAGAAAAACTGTCAGCACCACTACACAGAAAATGGAAAAGAAATAAAACGTCGAAACTCAAATAACTCACTGCAAAAGTGAAATTATGAAAAACCCCAAGCCCTCTCCTGAAAGCATCCAAACAAGAAGCGTGCACTGTTAGGAAAAAACACACTTTCCTTGCAAAATGACATTCCAAAGTGCCCAGAATTTGCTGAAGTGCCCTGTTTTCACAGATGCACATACTCCTTTGGAAAACAGCTCTGTATAAGGGATGGGGAGGTTGTTCTCCCCCTACATGTCTTTTTTTTTTTTTAAACAACCAGCTGCTCTTATGTGCAGGAGATGCCTCTTCCTAGCACTGACAGCATGTTGCAGGAAATTGGTTAGTCTTGAAAGAAATCTTCTGAGATTCCCAGATCCTTTGAACTGAGCTCTGTTTATCACACAACATTCAAACATGTTGACAGAAAGTAACTTTTTTCCCCCCACCAATGCTTCTTTTTGTCCCAGCACTTACTTCCTCACAGAAAGAGACTTCCCTTCCTTTCCTGCTTTTGAGAATGAGAAGGCTTACACATACAGGTAATTAATACATATTTGCTTACCAAAGCTCTTCTACACTCCAAAAACTACCCTCCTTAGTAAGATTTTAATCCTATCTCTGAGTGCTGATAAAATGACAACCTTAAAATTCTGATTTTTTCACCCACCCCTCCAATTAATTTTCTTACTAGTATTTGAAAAGGTCTTGGGAATCACTGAACTTATTTTATCTATTGTGGTTGGTCTTGAAAAGAGCTGTGGGATTTATGATGTGACCCATGGGGACTTTGATAGTGCAAAGCAATGGGACCCAAGAGCACTAGTGGTGATCGTACAGAAGCGAAGGCAGTGGGGTTTGCAGTAAGTGAAATCCATTATGCATTTACATTTAGCAGGATTGAGGTCTTTCCATCTCATTTTACTTGGAGAGCTACCTTTACAGCTTTTGGAAACTATAGAAAAATGGAAAGATCTGAAGACTGAGAAGCAAAAAACCAGAGTCATTATTTTCCTCAAATGCCAACAGCACAGTAAATGGCGTGTGCAAGCAGTAAGAAAAATAAAGTTTAAATAAAGAGAGAGAGAGAAAGACAGAAGGAACAATTTTAACAGTCTCAATTTCACAAAATCATAGCTTATCCTGGAACATCTTAGTGGAAGGTATGTAGAAACAAAACTGAACTACAGCACTGCAACTCAGCAAAGCTGTGAAGGGTAGAAGGTAAAAGGATTAGTGCAGACAAAACACCAGGAGAGAATAAAGCAGTTAAACCAAACAGATGGAAGAACAGAAGGGGAACCACAGGAAAAAGCAAAAATAGACTTAGCAAGGAGGAGAAGGTAAAATCTATTAAAAAGCTCTCAGGAACAAGAGGTCTTGTGCACAGTCTACTCTCACTAATAATGTTTTTGCAGAAAATAAGGATGCCACAAAAAAAGGAAAAATTACAAGACTAGAAAATAGGAGAACATACAGACCTCATAACAGCAAAATGTTTTAGACAATAAGCTTAATTAGCTTTGAGCCTTAATTGCAAGATTAGAAGTTTTAAAACACTGAGTTTGAAATGCATCATTCAAGAGATTATAAACAAGGTGGAAAGATTTTTCTTTTAAATATACTTTGGCTTGCTAACAAATTAAAAGTTGCTGCCTTGCAACTTATGAGGAATAGGAACAGCTCCCATTGAGCAGTTGTTAATTAAAAGCCTGTCAGTACAATTTGTCATCAGCTCCTTCTTGGTAACAAGCTGCTGGGAATCAGGTAAATGTTTGTGAGCCCAAGTACTGCAGGCTCTGCTCCTCCATCGGCACACAAGGTGCTCTCAAGGAAAAGCAGCATTTGGGCAGCTGGTAATAAGTGGAGGCAGTACAATGAGTATTGTGAGCACTCACTGAAGTGAGCTAAAAAAGATAAAACAGAGCTGGAGGGTGAAAAAATAAAAGCAAACCAATCTTATCTTCCCACAAAACTACTGTTAAATGCAGATGAAACAAAAAACCAAACCACACAGCAAAGCATGTTTTGATTCTTCAGGATGTACTACCATGTAACAAGAGGCTGGTTTAGATTGGATATTTGGGGAAACTTCTTTACAGAAAGGGCTGCCAAGCATGGGAACAGGGTGGCCAGGGCAGTGGTGGAGTCACCATTCCCAGAGGGATTTAAACAGATGTGTGGATGTAGCGCTTGGGGACAGGGTTTAGTGGTGGGCTTGGCAGTGCTCAGGGAACAGTTGGACTTGATGATTTTAAAGGTCTTTTACAACCTAAGCAATTCTACAATTCTATTTCTATGAATGCAGGACTTGATAAAAATGACCTACAGAACTCCAAACATTCCAGTGACACGAATTATAAGTGTGACACACTTAAGCAGTCTAGATATTCCTAAGGATAGTCACTAATAAAGCATCCTATATTGAAATGCAGGTAAGTAAAAGGCTACTTCTGAGTCCCCTTTTGCAGTATCCCTACCTACCAAGAGGATTTAACTTTTCCTTTTATGCATGATCCAAAACCTCAGCTCATCAAAACATGCCAGAATGACTCACAGCATCTAGAGCACCCTCAGCTCTTACCTAATCTCACACACGTGCTAATGTAGGGTGCTAAACTGCTGCATGCTCACACCAAGGTAAAAACAGCCTTATGGCTGAAGGCCAGGCCAGGGAGTCAGGAGACCAGGCCATGCCCTTGGAAAAGTTGGTAACCCCCTAGAAATGCTGGGAGAGCAGCGGGTGTGCCTGGAGCCCGGGTGAGGCAGAGCAGCTGCCAGCACTAACCTACTTTCTGTGCAGCACTCGGGGTCACTGCCAGCCAGTCCTGCACACAAAAACCCCCAGCAACCCCTCCTCCTCAGCAAAACAGAGAGAGAAGGCTTTTTTTGCAGGGCTGACTAGCTAAACTATTTCTTTTGGTTATTGGAAGTCAGGCCCTGAAAATAACTTGACATCAATGCTTTCAAAGCGCCTGTGAGGTTGGACATCACACTAAATCAGCCCTGCCAAACTTCTGTGCCAATTGACTGATACTGTTACACCCTCTAAATCACCAGTATCCATCTATAATACAAACCTACTCTCCAGCATGAAGCATAAGCACAGAATTATACTGACTCACCATGACAGCTCAAATGAATCTACTTGATTAAAATAGCATGTCTCCATAAATAATCAATAGTACTCCTCAAAGTCTGCCTCAATAAAATTACTGAATTTATCTGATGTGGTATATCAAAATGACATTGTCTACTGAAACACAAGTGAGCAAAAGTGGTCACAATGGAACAGCAAAGAGAAATGGTGACTGCCCAAAAAGAAGGTAGTGCTCAGTGCGTGCCTAACTATAGACCTGAGACAGAGGTGTATTTTGCAGAAAGCTTATAGGAGGCAGGAGGGAGGAAAAAAAGAGGCTACAGACAACGTAAGGTTGATTTGGACTAACATTCGTATGTAGCTTTAGAAAAGGTCATGGAATAAGTGGGTCAGGGACCCACTTACTAGTCTAACGTCTCTTCACTGGAGGAGAGAGTTTTTAATTATAATATCTTTTTATCTTTTATTTTTCATCTACATCTGTAGGCTTATTTTCTGACAAAACCTGTTTTGAAGACATCTGAAATGAAGGTGAAAGCTCCTGATACAATTATAATGAAAATTTCTGCCTTGGTTTTCACTTTAACTCGTGATGCTCCACGAATTGTTCCCCAGCCACTGCACAGCAGCCAACCAGGCAGTACATTTTTCATCTACTAAAACCCACAGGTCCACCACCCAGACAACTCCAGACAGTGAGGAACCTCATACTCTTGACTTGGCAATTGCAGAAAATAGCTGTGTCAGTAAGTCGCACAAGCCAAACCTTTTCTTTGGTGTTTCAAGGGATTTGCTTTTTTTCCTGCAGGAATGAAAACTAGCGGCTGGGATTTTCTGGTCATGACCAAATCGACCAGTGCTATAAAAATCTGTGGGAGGCACCAGACAGAGAGGAAACGGGAACACTCAGCAGAATCAATTCTCTGGTCAGCACAACCTGCTTACCTACTCATGCTTGTAATTGCCACCGTGAGGAAACCCTCCCAACCCCCCCCATTCCACTGTACCAGCAGAATTTGAGGTGGACACGGGATCCCTGCAGCACCGCAGGTGCATTTTGCACAGCAGCACAAAGTAACACGGCATCTGTAATATTGTTAATCACAATTCCTCATTTTCCCACTGGAAAGGAACGAGTATTCATTCTTTTTGAAAACAGTGTTTATGAAAAATAGGTCACAACACTCGGTGCAAAAAAAAATGTATTTCTAGAAAGAGTAAAACCAACTCATCACTGAAAATATGAAATAAAACCTGCTCGGTAATGTTACTTGTGTCAGCCCCCCCTGCCAGGACTGAAGGTGGAAGTCAGTAACCACAGGACACACAAAACTCAACTGAAAGTACAAACAGGTCAGCAGCCTCATTAAAAAAGAAAAAACAAACAAACAACCCCCCAAACAAATAAACAACCTAAGTTAAGATAAAGAAAGCTGTGGTAAAAACAAGAACACATGTACCACTCCACAAAAAGCAGGCAGGAAGCAGTGCCTGCCCAATAGAGCATGCCTACATGTTGATATGTAAATACTACCAGTTACTTATAAGATAGTTTTCATTTTTAATTACTTAACATTTTAGCAGCAAGTATCTGATTAGAAAAAAAAACAGCTAAGTTGCTAAGTATAACATATTTTAGTACATTAAAATGTCTACATCTAAATGTCTCTTTTTTCCCATTCCAAGTTTCTTCCTTATCTACTCAGTTCTGCAATCCTCACAGTGGCCCAGCTGGCCTTCTGATGTACAAAAGGCACTGACAATGGCCCAGCAGCACTGCCCAGACTGTCAAAGCAACCAGCACAAGCTCCCACTTCATGAAAGCTGAGGGATCAGAGCTCTTACTCGAACCATCTGCCCCTCTCAGCAGCACTCATTATTTTCACTGTGCAGCAAATTTACCCCTGAATTTAGGCAGTAAGTGAAGGTGACTGTGTGCTTAGCACACAGAAGCGATGAAGGGACCATGAGCAACACTGAAAGTTGATCACACCTCGAAGATAACCTGTTGTTCTCAATATAAATTGTCCACTTGACTCTCACATCTTTGCTTTTAAACCTCAAAGTGCACAAGCAGATGAATTAGAGATCATTTTAAACACCTCTTTCTCTTAACCAGCTTTGAGGTTTGAGTAGGACTCTCATACAATTTTATGCTGGAAATTCTGGAAAAACCATCCTCAGCTTACACCCTTCAGAGGGCTGTTTCCCTCTTTTCCACTCTGTCCTACTCAATCACCATTATGAACTGCCTTCTTTCAGAGATCAGATGCTCAGAGACAGGCAGAACAAGTTTATGTAGTTTAGGTTTGCATTTGATTGATGCCAGTCTAAGTCCTTTAGAATTTAATTGTTTCATTTAAATTAGAAGCTACAAGTCTATGAATCTCGTAAAACTGGGCAATAAATACAATCATGCAGAGACATCTATATTCAAGTTTTGTGCATTAATGTCACAGTTAATATAATGTAATGTTAGAACATTACAACCACAGGTTTCCCAGTACTGGAATTTGACCTATTTTGCAGCCAGAAATCTCCCTGTTTCTTGAATTTCCTTAAATTTATATCAGTTTTCTTATGAACTGATGCCTGTGTTATCCTGAACAAAGATAACTGAGAAAAAAAGAAAACTGTGGGAACTGCTAAAAAGCATGAAAAGATCACAAAGTGTTGGATTTTATATATTTTTCACCCTTGCACACCTTTAGGTGTGTCAGCTCATCTCCCCTATACTCTGACCACTAATCACCTTGCAAGGAACCACTTCTAAAACCAAATGCTTCTGACAATTCAAACAAAAACTTTTGGAATACCATAACTATCACCTGTAAATACCCTTTTTTATTCAGTAATGTTTCAACATCACACCTATAAACACTTAAATAGCAAAACAGTATTTTTTTAAAGACCAAGCACAATAATTTTTGACATGCAGCCACTAAAGGGAATTAGTGCTGCACTTATTTCTACATAATCAATGGGTCCTAGAACTATTAGTGAGAAAAATATAAGTAAATACATGAACTAACTTACAGATGAAAAAAACTATAATTTTCAAATACAAGGTACTATCAATATGTAGTTCTTTTGGGATGAAGCCATTGCCCTAGATCACTCTTTTACCTCTCCATTCT
Organism: Xenops minutus; assembly: GCA_035221455.1. Classification (NCBI taxonomy): domain Eukaryota; kingdom Metazoa; phylum Chordata; class Aves; order Passeriformes; family Furnariidae; genus Xenops; species Xenops minutus. The sequence goes on from JAWWEE010000010.1 coordinate 18,782,130, forward strand.
CTGCTATTCCTAAAATTATCAGTGTATGTGAGAGAAGTTGCAATTCAAATATAATTTCCATGTCCTGCACAACTCTCTGCTAAAAATAAATAAATAAAAATATTTTAAATTTAGCCTCATTTTCCCCTCTTCCCAGAACATTTACCCTTTAGATATTCCACTTGAAGACAGCTTGCTGCCTTCATGCCCAGGCTCCAGCAGCATCCTGGTGGCACAGGCATTTTCCCCCTACCAGCTTCACTAGTCTATTTATAAAGAACATCAAATGTTCCCATCAGCCAGGACACAGGGGTGACATGCCCCTGCCTGGAGGAACTAAATTAGCTCTGACTGTAAACAAAGAGAAAAGGCAGGACTGTACATAGAAACAACTACGGCATCCACTTGAGGAATGTCACCATATTACTATTCCTTTTCCTATGCAATAATAGGTCATACATGTCTCATAACATCAGAGAAAGTAAAAACAAAACCAAAGGAAGTTTTTTTACTTCCTTAAAGGAAACTGAGCAATTCCTTTTTAACATTATTATGAAACTTGAAAGAAGCTTTATGATTCTGGTGGCTCCAGGCCAGAACTGAGTATTAACTGGCAGCAAAACCATTCCGGAACATAGAGCTACTTAAATAATTCTTAAAAAACAGCACCAGAATGTAATTATTTTAAAATGGTATACCATATGCTCATTATTGTATGGGCAGAGATCCTAATCACACACAGATCACAGCCAGTGGCTGATCAGATAACATCACAGCTCCAAAAAGCAGGCAAAGGCAAAGCTCTTAACATGCTTGAATTATTAAATGATTTTTGGGGGTTCTCTAGGTCAAGATTTTACTTTTTACCGTTTCAATTGTTTGAACAACTCCATCTCCTACTATAACACTCCCCTCTGCATGCATTTCCTTTGAATACACCTCTGAACACGAACCTGCCTCCCTCTGCCCCAGTGTCAGGGGTTGTGTTTTGCTGCAAATACCTTCTTCTGGCATTCACTTTGAAAGGAAACATTGCAGGGGTGCACCCAAAGCTAGTGGTGATCAACCAGTGAAGTCACACTGAACAAATAGATCAGTGAAGAAAGCTCATAAATGCAAAAAAATGCTTATTTTCCCCACACTGAGTCAAAATTATCTCATCCAGTCTTAAGGACAGTTTTTTGGGGTTTTTTTTGCATGTCAGCTCTTCCACTCAGGTTAGATGGATTTGAGAATGGGATGTAAGTTCCAAAATCTGTCCTTTTAATTCCAGATGACCTAATACGACCTAATACTGGGTCAGTTTGTGCCCTACCTGCACACACACCTATTCTAATGGTGAGAGGTCACACCCCCATAGTCCTCAGGGGTTTACACAGATTGATTTCCTCACAGTATTCCAATAGAATGGATTTGGGGAAATTCTAGTTGAGTCAAAAGAGACATTGACTTAATAATCTCTTCATTCTACTCACCATCCCATCTGATATCCCATCTTCAGATGGTTCTCCATCCCTCACCCTCTGGAAAATAGCTAGATCCTGGACCTACCCAGTTCCCCATGCCCTTCACCCAAAACGCCACCTGTTACCACAACCCAGCCATGCCTTCAGCTCACCCATTGCATTTCTGTTCTATCCTTGTGCTGAAGCTGTATTTTGAGATGTTTCTCCTGACTACAGCCCTGCTACAAGATCTGTTCCATCCTATTATTACATGCCAGGTCACCCAAGACTTCCATATTCAACCAACTCTATGCAATCTCAAGGATTATTCAGAATTACAGGGTGGGTACATGCTTCTGTTTCTGTTTTCTGGAAAACCTGTGCCCCCTCACAGGCTATACTATTACCCATTGCAGCACCAACAACTGGCAGCTCATATTAGGGAGAAAAAAAAAAGAAAAAGAAAAAGGGAGGGGAAAAAAAAGGACTAAACAGACTTTATTCAGTAATTTTGTCATCTTCCTGCAATCTAGCCCCAGAATGGTGATTACACAGATGCATTAGCAGACAGTCAGCATTTCTGCTGCCCTTTCTTCCCCACAACACTGTACGACTGCCAACTTGCCTGGCTGCTGGGTAGCTGAATGGGGAATAACAGAGGCATCATCCTGGGAAAACTGCTGTGCTGCTGGCAAAGGGCAGGCCTGGCCCTTCCCTCCATCCTCCCGGCAGCAGCACAAGTTCACCACTGGGAACACGTCATCTTACAGCTCAACACAACTGAACACACAGGTGCAGGCAGGCAAGTTATTTCTTCAAAAGCAAAAACCAAAACAGGTTTAGGTAAACAGTGCTGGCATTAAACACAATATCCCAGCATTTTCTTGGAAAGGCCCACAGGCCACGTTTTTGTTCTTAGCTCCACAAAGCTGGTTTTACTGTTTATCAGCCCACAGAAGCAACTCATGAAGGTACCCAAAGGTCTTCAGAGACTCAAACACACGCCTGTGTTCAGATTCCAGGAGCAATCAGTAAACCAACATCAGTAAACCAAATCATAAACCAAAAACCACAGATGCAAGAAAGATGAACAAAGAAAACTATGGTTTTGTCCTTTTAAAACAATCATTAACAATAGAGTGTACCCAACATTAGGAAATCATAGCACAGTATCTTCCACCATGTAAGGTGAAGTTTATTATAGCAGACATGGAAACAAAGTTATGGTGTTTGTTTTTATATTTTCACAAGGGAAGCCATGAATCACGTGTCAGTTTCTGGGGATAACTGACTTCATTCTTGGTACATGATAAAGTTTTAGGTGGCTGTAGAAACCATGAATGGATGGGCTGGAAAACAGCCACTGAGTAGTATTTCACAACAGCACCACTGAATGACTTTGCCATGTGGCACAAACAAGCAGGCCTAATTATTTCAGCTTCCAAAAATCAGTTATTTTTAAGAAATATGCCAGCTGTCTAGCTGTTCAAAGCACAGTTTATTTCTCTAATCAATATGAAATACCCTGTCAATCATACTCTGGATCCTCTGCGTGTCATCAGAATCACTTAGTGCATAATCACACACTTAACATCCACCTTTGTAGCCCTCCTGGCAAATGTTCCTGTTATTAGCTTGCACAATATAAAAAAATGCTTTTTTGCTGCTTAGGATGATCTATTACACGGATGATTCTGGCATTATCTGATTTTTTAAAAAGAATCATAAATACCATTTGTCACAGTACACCTTCCCACTCTTTATTTCTTCACTGAGCTAGAAAATGTCTCACTCAGCTGTAATGAGAGACCACTTAATACTTTCAAGACAAACATGGACATTAATTTTGAATTCTAAACTAAACCCAACGCCACAAAACAAGCCACGTGGGCAAAGCTCACATGCTCCTCCATTGACATAAGTCAGGACTCATGCACCTTCCCCTACAGTTTTTAGACAATAACATTTCCCAAACTTTTCTGCCCTAAATGATTTGCAAAGACAAATGCTTATTTCAGGGGACACTCTGTGGGATTCACTGAAGTGCAGCCTGATTTTAACAGAATATGAAGCGTGTCACGGTCTGTATGACATTTCCAGTATCTCTCTGGAAAACTGCTACACGAACCTTCAGTTGTCATCATCCTGTATGTAGCTTTATGATCAACTGCTTCCAGTTCTGTTTCTGTGTAATTTATACCATACACTGGCCTGCATTTACCTTCCCTGTTATAGAAAGCATTTGCTAAAGTATTTCAAAGAAGAAAAAAAAGAAAATATGTGTTTCATTGCAGTACTGATAAAATATTATGCTCTATTTTAGTACAAGTCCAGTAAAATTACCACGACACTAAAATCCACGCAAGTGGAAATCTTGCATGAAATCTACATTTAAAGTCTCCTCCCAGGTATTTGACATTTATTCCCTTTTCGCTGCACAATTTAAGTTTTCATTTTTGTATATAATTTCCCACCCAAGCTAGAGTATTTTTAAACACACCCTTCTGAATGGGAATCGACGCATAACTCACTTACTGACTCTCTCTCCCAGAAAGTCAAAATTAAAGGCTATGTTCTAACACTTCCCAAATGGGATGCACTGCTTGAACAGTTTGGACCCAAACTACACTGCTTGTCCAATACTTGGACCACTGAGGTTCTTTTAAAGCAAATCTTTGCCCACCCTTGAGGCTGCTGTCTAGCAGCATCTGTCTGTGCTACTCAAGTGCCTTCCTCCTCCTTTTGGTAGAGGCAGACTTGAAAACTCCAGCCTTCTGAACAATTAAGATACCACCACCTCCTTTGCAGCATCCATCATAAATCTAAATCATAAAGCATATGTTAGTAGGTGGTTTAACATTTAATTCCTACTCTTATTTAATGGTGTGTTTGTGAGCAACACATACCTCACAGTGGTTTTTCACTTAATTAATTGTCAACATTTCTCTATTAGTCAAAAAATAAAATCTTGGGGAGGTGAGAGAGTATGTAACCAGAACTGACCATAAATAAAGATAAAAGCCACACTTAGGACTACATGAATCCACCATTCATCTTTTGGGGAATAACATGCATATACACTTATGATACAAAGCTTTTATAGCCAAAAAAAATATTTATTTTTTTTTTTTACATCTGCAACTTCAGCAGAAAAAGCGTCCAAAAAAAATTCAACTGAAGTCTAGTTTCAAAGGTCCCCTAAGAGATTACAAAAATGAACAAAGACCTACATAAGAAACCTCACAGGACACTTAACGTTTAATTCATCTAAGAAGGTCACTTTAAGTATGTAAAAATATACAGCCCATCATAAAATCACTGGAGGAAGCAAAGTTCACAGGGAACAGTGGTTCTGCACACCCTGAAGCATTGCTTTTGTGTGCCTTTACTCTGAGATGCCCAAACTGAAAGCCCAAAAGACAAATGAAGGCTGTTAGAGAAAAGCAAGTTGGCAATCCTGAAACTGAAGCAATAGAGCTGAAAGTCTGCAGCCTAACCTGAGGCACACAGGTACAGGCACACAGGTACAGGCACACAGGTTCGGTTCCACCACAGCAGTTCTACAGCTCTGTTGTTGTCAGACCTTTACATGAGACCCTGCAATTCCTCAATGCTTCCTTTCCCCCAGAACAGGGAGCTTGGGTAGTATGTATTGAATCTTATAAAAAGTAACATTTCAGCACTACTGAGTTTACATAAAATATTTAAGAGACTACAATTAAAAGCCATTAGAGAGAGAAGCATCTGTGTTTTAACCATGTGCACTACTTGTAGTTACCTTTTTGAGAAGATTAAAATTAAGCAGCTTTTGCTTTTCATCCCACTCACACTCTCCCACTACAAATTCTGTCTGAGCTAATCCTCCTTCTACAGACGTCAAAACAGGGCATAAGTATTACAACTACTTACTGCCAAAATGTGCTGGTTTAATATCCCATTACTATTGTAATACTGGCACAATAACTTATTATATGTGACAGCTTTTGCAGTTAGTCAAGGATAGAGCCACTTATTCAGCAGGCTTTTTTCACTACATAAAACTATATTTGTAAAATTTGTAAAAGAGAAAATGTAAGGTCTGAACTCAGATGCTCATCTCAGACTGTGATGCCAGACAAAATAAAAGGCTTGTAAAGTCATCACACACAGTCCTCTCACCCTGTCATTTCCACTGTCAAAGACTCCACGTAAAGTGATCTGTCCAGAAATTCAGGTTACGGTATTTACAAATACATTGTTTAACCCTTTGTTTCCTGGCATTTGAAAATATACTTTCACAGAGGGTTTGGGGGTTTATTTAAGTATTATTTTGTAAGGGTCACATTCTGCACGAAGGCCAAGACAATGTCCATGGTAGAACACACTTGCAATGCAAAGTCCAAACTTGTCAGAACGTTCAGGGTTATTGCTCAGGAATATTCCTGCAGCACAGAACCACACTGAGAAGTCTGCTCAAGGCTCTGAAAATATTTAGGTTAAGTGTGCGCAGCGAAAGGGACTGCTGTGGGACACACTGAACACACAGGCACCCGAAAACAGGTGAACTCACCAAGTTACTGCAACTGCGGCCGCGGCGTGCCCGCCCACAGGGCATGGCAGTGTCCGTGCCCCGAGCTCCGACCGGCCGGGGGGGGGACACGGCCCGGGCTGGCCCCGAGGGGGGGGACGGGGGGCGAGCCCCGGCCCTGCCTGCCCGGCCCGGCCCTGCCTGCTGGGGGGGCAGCTCGGGGCTGTGGGGCAGCTCTCGGGGCTCTGTGGGGGCAGCTCGGGGCTGTGGGGCAGCTCTCGGGGCTCTGTGGGGGCAGCTCGGGGC
>JAWWEE010000010.1:18788466-18937957 GCA_035221455.1 Xenops minutus
GCTCTGGGGGGCAGCTCTCGGTTCCGAGGGGCAGCTCTCGGGGCTCTGGGGGGCAGCTCTCGGTTCCGAGGGGCAGCCCTCGGGGCTCTGGGGGGCAGCTCTCGGTTCCGAGGGGCAGCTCTCGGGGCTCTGGGGGGCAGCTCTCGGTTCCGAGGGGCAGCTCTCGGGGCTCTGGGGGGCAGCTCTCGGGGCAGGTCGGGGCTGTGGGGGTATCTCCCTCCGGCCGAGCCCCACTCCGCCCGCCCTGCCCGGCCCCTGCCCTGCCCGCCCCCCGGAGCCGGGCTCGGGGCACCGCCCGGGCCGCTCCCCGTCGGTGCCGATGCCGGGGCCGGGCAGCTCCGCGGGCACGGCCGCTCCGTGCCGGGCACCGCCGGTCCCCGCAGCGCCGTCCCGTCCCACCTGCCCGCCCGCAGCACCCCGGACCTGCCCCGTACCTGCACCGCCGCCTCCTCCCGGAGACGGTGCCGGAGCCGTGGCCGGAGCAGGAGCTGGAGGAGGAGCAGGAGCCGGAGCAGCAGCCCTGGCCGGTGCCGGTGCCGGAGGAGCCGCCCCCCCCTCCCCGGCCCGCCCGAGCGCCGCCCCCGAGCGGACAGGGCGCCCCCTGGCGGCCAACACTGCCCGAGCGGGGGGCGCGCCCGGGCCGGGACCGACCGGGCAGGGACAGGGATCGGGATCGGGATTGGGCCATGGGACAGGGATCGGGATATGGAACATGGATCGGGACAGGGATCGGGATAGGGATCGGGATATGGAACATGGATCGGGACAGGGATCAGGATATGGGACAGGGATCGGGACACGAACGGGATACGAACGGGATATGGGACATAGATCGGGACTGGGATCGGGATATGGGACACGGATCGGGACAGGGATCGGAACGGGATCAGGACGTGGGACATGGATCGGGACATAGACGCGATATGGGACGGGACACGGATCGGGACACGGGCCGGCACGGGCGGGTCCCGCAGCCGGGCTGCCCGCGGCACACGCGGTGCCCGGGAGGGTCCAGCCCGCAGCGGCCCCTTCTCTGGCGGCCACAGCTGCGGCCAGGGGCGCCGGGACATCGGCGGGCTCCCTGCGAGCTCCCCACGCCCCAGCTCCCGTGTTCCCATCCCGCTGCTCCCAGGTCCCGGCCCTGGGGCGGATGGACGTGGGTTCCGCGAGGGGCGGCACAAACACCGCCCGCACCCCGAGGTGCTCCCGGCCAGGGACTTCTCATCTTCAACTCACCGGGAGCACGGCTGGAAGCTCTCACGGCCCTTTGGAATGACACAAATTTCAGTGAGAAGATAAACCAAACATATTCCCTTGTGCAGCTGATACAAGTGAATTCATTCCATAATTTGCGCTGTGCTCGCCAGGATTTGCTCCCAACAAAGCAGCGCCCAGCTAACCAGCCTGTCCCCTCGCAGAAGCTGATTCTGCTTCATCAGCAGGAGCACTTACTCAATCCTACAAACTGGTCATCTTTCAAATGTACCAATTTTTCATTTATCCCTTAAGCAGATTCTAAAATCAATTCTGCAGATTTGGGCGATGCCTGAATCCCCTGTACACACCTACTCGGACCTCTGCGAATGCTGGGTGATCGAAGGGGATGCACTGGCCCTGAACATTTGGCACCAGTGGCCATGACAAATGGTTGTCAGGTTTTTTGTCGCAGTCAGGAGGCACCTCAAAGAGTGTATGTGGTTTTCATGCTCCCATCGTTCCACTTGCAAGCCTGGATGCTTCTGCCAGCCTCCAACTGTGCTGTCACACTGCTCTGCCAGACGGCAGACACACTTATCTCTCTGCCCTCTGCTCTTGGTCAGGGTGACCAGTGGTCACTGCCCTGCAAATTGCAGCATGGAGCCAAATTTTCTTTCTTTGATATTGCACATCCACAGAGTCAGCATACCCAGCAAAAAGATTGGGCATGTTTTTCTGGCTTTACTCATGCTTTTACCTGACTAGTATGATTTCACCTGGAAAGGTGCTGAGCTTCTCCCTTGTATTTGGGATAACAAGTAGGAATTAATCTAGTTTTAACCAACAGATTGCACAGTGGTGTGGAAAGCGGCTGTGCAGCTGCAGACCAGAAGACTGGAGCCTTTACCAACTGCTGCTCCCTAAAAACCATCCCCAGAGCTGCTCATCAGCAGGGTGGTTGGCCTGCCAGCCGACTGCTGCACATCAAACGCAGGCACAGCTGTTCTTCCCCACTACCAGCATCACATCAGATTAGAGCTAATTGATCATAACGATTTTCTTCTTTTTATAAGACTGGTGCCAACCATCTGAAAAAGAATGGCTTGCAGAAGAGTAGAAGACAAACTATGAGCCCCTATATGTGGACAGTGAGAGTTCTGACTGCGCTCACCAGATCACTTTAGGGCATGTAAGAATTGCGTAATGCTCAACAATAGCACAAAGAAATCTGGCCTTTCCCTACCCAAAAAGCAGAAGATACATTACAGAAAAATCATCTCCATATGGAAACAGTGGTTTACCATGATGACAAATGCTTGCCGGGGCAGTCACATTTCTACCTCCCTCCAGAGCAAAGTGCAGTTCAAAAAGGATTTGGGATTCAGAAACTGTCAATCTGTTCTCCATGGAATAAAAGGATTTAATTTTCTTCACAGGTTGTTTTTGCTTTGGAGAATAAAATACGCTTGTCTACACAAAAGAATTCCACTTCCTTAGAGATAGTCATTATGATACTTATAAAACACATTACTATGAACTCAAAAGTTGTTAATATCCTGAAAATTTCTCTGCAGAAACCACAAACACTTGGATTTTAAAGATGAAATTAGAGGAGACAAAGTGAATACTCACATGGCAGAGCAACTGCAGCTACTGTCCTTAGAGCAGACTCTGAGTTATGCACAGCCCCACCATATCACCTCACTTGATATTATCATTTGGATTTACTTCCTGATGCACACACTGTTATGTATCCAATGATAGTGCAAATACCATTTCCTATCATCAAGATTTGCAAATATTATAAGCATGTCTTTGCAGTAGAGTGAATTAGCTATGAACTAACAGAAGTTTTGTTGCATTAATGAAACAGCAGCTGTAAGCATGCCTGGATGCTAAAACATTAACTTTGTTCACTAGCAAGCAGCTCCTGATAGAATCCACTATTATATGCGGTCAAAACACTGCAGTGCTCCTCTGGCTGACCTCAGTCCCAAGAGGTAAACTGACAACCTGAATTAGGGAGGATAGGTCATGGTGAAATGCAGCCCCACCAGCCAGGGAGGACAGTTCTAATTTTAGGGTTTGCTTAGGTTTTCAAGCTTCTGGTCACAATTTTTTTGTTGTTGTTTTGGGAATTATGTATATTCCAACTGTTAGATGGGGTTTTTTCCTCCCTCTCCTTCATTTCTAGTTACTGAGGCATAGCAACTATGCATCCCTCTGTCAGTTTTTGAACAGGACACTCTTGGGAGAATCTATGCGTTGGTTCATAGCTGTCCTGAGGACAAATTCTAACAAACATAGTATACAACCAATTACATTTCACAGCATAAAATAATTAAATTTTCTGTTTAATCCAACAGCTAATACTTCTGCAAGAAATGAGAATGAGAAAGGAAGCCCAAAGACATTACCCCAAATACCAGGTAGATCCCAGCTACTGCTCCAAAAAGCCGTGGCAGCAATGGAGTGTAAGCACAAGCAAGTGGGAAGAGAGAGGGGCAAGTCACTGCTCAACAGAAAATTTACAGTCAGTTTTACACATAAAGAAGGGTTTGGGGCACTTCTAAGGTATTGTACATTTGAACTGTGTGAGAATATTTTCAAAGATGTAATATTTGTATATGGTGTTTCAGTTCTAGGGTTATTTCTCTACTGACAGTTTCAGACCCTCTAAGTCTGTGGGTGGAGTTTTTTCTTCTTTTAAGAACAGAGGAGTTTCAGTGGTCTGAAGCATTCTTTCAGTTCCATTCTTTGACTTGGGCTGGATTTGTCAGCTATATGCCTGAATGCTTCAGAGAGTCCTCTCTCCTCATCTAGTAAAAGGTGGCTTCTGATAATACCTTGTTCTTAGCAAGCACTGTTTTCAGTTTCCTAATTACTGGCTTTGTGTGTCAGTCTACTGCCTTTAAATATATTAAAGAAACTGACAGTTCTGGAAGGAAACCCCTTTGAAAACAGTTATTTATGCCTTCTTTTTGCCACTACATACCTGAGGTCTGATGTCACCTGTCTCAGTTGCTTTATGCATGTTCCTACATCATTCCAAGTGTCATGTGGTGTATTTATCCAATGCCTTAAAAAGTTATGCCTGATTTTATAGCTTTGAATGTCTTGATGACTCATGTATACTTCAACACTATATTGCTATAACCTCCTGGGATGTCAACACTCAATTACCTCAGCCTAAGTCTCATTGGATCTTTTGGAATCTTTTGATAATGTTGTAACCATTGGTCTGGACACAGTTCCACAGCCACTCACCCAGATTTCTGTAGCTCTTCTATTGTATTACAGCAGCTTGTTTTCCTCAGTGGCTGTCTATTATCGTATTCAGCAGCATTTCTACGTATATGGCTTTGCAGCATTTAGATTATCTCTGCAGGGCGTCAGTCAATCCAACCCTCAAAGATGCTATTTTGCAGTGTATCATGCTCACGTTAAATGCTATGTTTTCATCTCTTCCTATCAGGCTTAACTTCCTGATAATATCATCATACTCAGCCTCATCAGTTTCAGCAGTAATCAAGCAATCAGTAATTAAAGCACATACTAGGAATATTACCACATATATCATTATTTTCCTCTACTCTTTCAAGGGTTGATTAAATCCCAAATAATAATTACAAATCCTACATTGTTTCTAGGTGGAAAAAAAAAAACACAGAAGAATATACCTTATTTGGCTGTACTTGCCAATATTCCCCTTTCTTCTGGGTAACATCATAGAAAACCCCATTTATTTCTCAGAGTTAACAGCAGACTGATGTTTGCTCATGACTCTGTGTCCTGGAATATATAATAGCCCTTCATTTGGAAAATCACTTATTTAGTTGCAGGATTTAAAAAATATATTAGGACCTCTGAACAAATATAACTCAGACAGTTGTTTGGCTCATTACTTCCTCCTTTTTTTCCCCCAAATCTCACTGTCATGAAGCTGGATGCATACTAGCCATTGGATTAAAGTCTAGATTTCTGATCCCAGAAGGTCTGTGTCTAATCCCAGCAGGACCCTGGGTGGCCACAAGAGTATTGCCAGTGCATGTCAGACTAACAAAGTTAAGCCATTCAACAGCAATACAGTCAGCCAGGAGAAAGGTAGTCTTAGCACTCATGCAACAGGTTATCAACACATGGCAATTCTGCCCATCACATTCCAGTTGTACTTTTTCTAAGTGGGCAGAGTGACATATTTTGAAGAAAGAAGCTTGTTGTCACTTCTTTATGGAGAAAGGACTGCAACCAGCAGAAACCACAAACTAAATTTGGGGCTGAAATTTTTGAAAGAGGAAGCGTGAGTGGGACCACACTCTTGGAGGAATGTGTGCAATATAAATAGGCTTTATAAGAAAACACCCTTATCATGCACTCTTGATTTCTCCCCATCAGAAAACCAAATGCTGTTTCCTACTTTGCAAAGGTTCAGCCATAGTCTCTGTAGCCAAATTTCTCCAGCATGCACTTGCTAGCATAAGACAGGGTATGGGAACCATAGCTCTCATTTTGCTCAGTGCCTCTGGAGAGGAAGCTTAAGTGGCTTCTCTGTTTTGGCATAATGCATTATGACACATCATACTTCAGTTCTGATCAAAGGCCTCCTGTTCATAATTCGCACTTCAAAGCAGTTTTAAATGAGATCCTACACTCATTTAAGGGCATAAACAAGTGACTCAAACTCTAGCTTTTGCCACCATCTAAGATCTCTTTCAATGAATATCAGTTACATTGATAATCAGTAATTCTATTCACAGACTTTTATCCAGGTGTTATTTTGAATGCCTAAGTCTGAACCGCACATATAATGAGAGATGACAGACATCTCCAAGAACCTTAAGCCAAAATTAAATGTTAAGTAACTTGCCTCTCTACCTCTTCAAATAGTAGTCAGCAGTGTAGATGGAAACTAACTTGGAGAGTGCACTCACCTTTGCTACTCTAATAGGTGCACTATTTGACCACCTTATTATTTCACCTATTTAAAGCTCCATTTAGTAATTTTCCACTAGGATTAGTGTCTGAAGAGAAACTCCACAAAGGGTTTAGCATAGTCCTCTGAAACACAGGTCTCAGATTGTCTGAATATGTGTCACGGCTTTTATTTGCGCTTCAAACAAAGCAGATGAAAGTACAAATGTCCTAAAAGGCAGCAGCTGCTTAGGAAAAGCCTCAAAAACAACCCTTAAAATAACTGCATGCATACATACTCAACTACTCTCCAGTGTCATTTATGATCCCAAACAGCTCCTTCTGTCTCCCCAGAATAAGGAAAGCCATTCTTACAGCATTTAATTGGTTCTAGGGGTAACCAGGTCCAGCTGCTCTGCTCTGCACAGCTGCCTTCTCTCAGCCCAGAGGAGCTGAGGAGAGGCAAAAAAATGGAAAGTACCCACCACTCAAGAGCTCCATTCCCAGGGTCTCACAAACCTGACTGGAATCCAGATAAGAATTTTAAACAGATCCTTTAGGAGCAGCAATCAGCTTCCTAGGCAACCAGGGTGGCCACATTGCTAGCTGCTAACATGGAGATAGGAGGAAGGGGAGGGAGTGCTGAAAAAAAAAAAATCTACAATTGCCCTTATATGCTTACAGGAGGGTTTCCTAGTTCATAAATATTCTTGCTTCAAGCTGTGGTTTTAGTTAAATTCAGACTCAACTTGCCAGAGTGGTAGGCAGTGAAGTTATTCACAGAGACAGCTTTTAGCCCTTCTGTTGCCAGGTGAGTTGGAACCAGATGGTTGGATGCCAGAACTGGCTTTAGAGAACCTGAACCCTCCTGGTTTTTGAGGAATGCCTGGGTACCACACTGGGGAAGATTTCTGACCCTTCTGGTGTATGAAGCTAACTAAGACTTGTCCATTAAGTTAGGTGAATTTAAAGCACATTATATTATTACCCTATTGTATTTAGTTCTCAAGGAAACTGGTACCTTAAAAAGTATAATTAGGAAAATCTACCTGGAAAAATAGCCCTCGGCACTGACATAATCACTGCCAGCTTTCTTTTTACCCTGGTCCCTGGTGTACTTCAAACCTGCTCATGAGGGACCCCAGCCAGACATGGAAAGTGGTGGCTGTTCCCCCTTAGTCATTGTCCATCCATTAAAATCAATATTGAGGGTGCACATATGTCCCACACTACTGTCCAAAATGGGAAGATGGGAAAAGCCTTGGAATACTTTATGAAGACACACACAGAAGTTCATGTTGGCATACAATTATTCATACTGTACCAGAGAGGCAGAGAAATCATATGGAACAGGATATTTTAGTTTCCTTAGCCTATAGTCAGTAACACTGGTTTGCATTAAAGCCAGCAGGTACAGCTCCATTTGGCACAGAGACCTGATGTTCCATCAGGAAAGAATGTGTTTGTGAACACAGACAACGTGGGTGGGTGTAGCAGAAACAACATTCAAATAAAAATACTAAGTCATCGCTACTTGAAATATGAATAACACTGAATAATTTAAGTATCTGAGTAGGTTAGCATCCTATTTCTGTGCACAAATCCATTGGCTGAGAATGCAAGGCACATATAGTCTGGAGCCATGTTCTAGTTTAAGTAAAGATAAATAGCACTGCAAGATCCACCTTCCCAAAATTTTAATTCTTCCTGCTTAGAATTGACACTGACTGACATACTGTGAATCAGCAGAAGGCTTCTACACACGTACATGCACCTACCTACTGCAGTATCAGATGAACTTCCAGTATGAACACATATCATTGCTCCAAGGCATGAACAGGAACATACTCAGCAGATATAAACCCAGACAAGTCAATGTAATTTATTTCTAACTATATTTAATATTCACATTAGGAATACACATAATTTTTAGTGCCCAATTCTTCTGCTTTAACATACATAAGGCACTACCCTCGGGTGTAGGAAGAAATAAGAAAGTGTGTGGAATGTTGGGAGTGAATGAGTTTTGGAGTATCTTCCCAGTGTGTCAGAGGCAAAGCAGTCAGTGTGGATAAGGAGGCTTCTCTGTTTTATATCTACAGAAGGCAAGGATTTCAAGAACCAATTTCCTCCTCACTACTTTGAGATCTGCCAAATTAAAAAACCCAGTAACCTTAAGAGTAGGTCCAGCCTTAGGAGAACTTGCTTTCAGACAAAGAAGTGAAAAAGCCATATTTTAATACTTGATTCAGCCTGGATGAGCCCACTGTGAACACCAGTGATAAGCAGGCAACAGAAAGTATTCCAAGAATATCTAGAAAATATCTAGTTATCCCAATAATATCTAGAAAACTACAATTGTAGCACTACCTGATTCATTTCAAGTCATTTAAGCTTGTCCTGCTCTTACAGACCTTTGCCTAGAAAAGAAAAAAATCCCCATTCTACTTTCTAACTATAGACCCTTTAGCTAGTTTATTCCTAATTCTTCTCTTACCTTTGGATTCCCCCTTTGGATGAGGGTACCTGGTGAGGCTGGTCATGACCATTAATGCCCATTAGCATCCTTAGGGCCATAACACATATTTTCTCTCCATATGAGCAGCATTTCTTGCTTACAGCCATGCACACAGACACCTTCCTCAGTGAATTGTGTTGTGTGTTAATCAGTTCTTTTAATATTCTACAAATAGCATCCCTGGCTCTCAGCAATCAGCTCTTACAGATCTCCACTCTCAGCTCAGGTATGTGTGAAGTGTGGCAAACACAAACAAGAGAGGCAGAGGGCCAGGACACTGAGCTGCAATGTGATAGTAGGTCAGGACAGTGACACCTTCCCACAGCTGAAGGTCCAGCACCTGCAATGGGATGACAACCAAACCTACTTCAGTGGGTCTGATGATTGCTGGAAAAACTGTAACTTTAGGAATGCTCTGTAAAATTATAGATGCTAAAAAGGCTACTTGGAGATTTCCCTTTATTACATATGTTGTGAGGGGAATGTAATTTTTATTTTTTTATTATGTGAAAGACAGCATAATTTTTCTAGGTTAAATAAACAAATATCAGGCCAAATGATGGCCCTAGAGGTGACCTCTATCTGAATGCAGCCTGTCGGCATTCAGTGTTAATGAAGAGTGCCTGCCAGTATAAATCATTTGTCATTGTCACCCTGGGGACTTGTGTTTTTTGTTGTTTTTTTTTTTTTTTTTCTTTTCAGAAAAATTGTGGTTTCTTTGCCTTGTTAGTTTTTGCATACAGCTAACTAGCATGTTTCAAGGGCAGGACAAGATCAAGAAAAGATGGGAGTGTATTGAGTCAGGAATGTGAGAGAGACAAACATGTTGTGCACTATGCGATGATCAGAAAAGACCATTAGATCACAGTCACTGCAGAGAATGACTAAACAACACAATCCGTATGGATGAGCATCAGATTGCCCATAATGAAAAGAATTAAGCAGCAATGGCCCAAATGCTTATTAGCTCAAGTACATGTCTGAAAACAAACAATTCATATGCATGGAGCTGTCAGTGAGAAAGGATTAATCCCAGAATCCCAAATGAAGAGTGACCCAGCTGCAGCAGTCTTAAGAGCTTCAATTTCAGATCTAGGACAGACAGGGAGAATTGTACTACTGCTACTCAGACAAAGCTGCAGGACCCCTGAAATACGAATTAGGGATCCTACCTGGGGGATCACAGGGCTTATCAAGACCAGAGGGATCCACTGGAATCGTTCTTTATGTATAGCATGATAAGGAATACATGCCATAGACCTCACCAACCAGACAGACAGGCAGGGCATGAAGTACTGTCTGTCACTTATTCAAAGTCTACAGACAACTCCCAGTTTGGAACCTCCTCTCCCTGTCTGTGCTGTGGGAGAACTGGGGATTGGATCTGTATCCCAGCATCAAATATCTGTACACATTGTGAGCTGTAGCCCAAGTGTGGAGAAAATAGAGCAACTCGCCTCACTCACTGACTGTCATTGAAGTGAGCTCTGGATGTTTTCACAACTGCAGGAAACCGAGGGGATGTTTTTCTGACAGCCTTCAAGTGAAGAGAGTTTTCTATTTTGAGACTTTCATTACCCTTCGCCACTTGCGGTAGTTTGATATTTCTTTCCAGAAGCTTGAAAATAATATTAGCCACTGAAATTTGTCTCTTTTTTCCCCCCCCCCCTCAAAAACTGATGTTCTAAAATTAAACTTGAAATAGCATTTAAGTGATTTTTTTTTTTTTTTTGTCTCTGTATGCAGTGGCAGTCTTAGTAGATTCTGAGAGCTTTTTAAACAGTCTATATTGGTTGTGCGTACTTTGCAGGCTGATTTCAGACACACAAAAAGGACTCTGCCATTCCCCAGTGACCTCACTGGGGTTATTTCAAGTTTACATCACCATGACTAAGAGGAGGAGAATTAACACTTTTAAAAAGCCAGATAGCAATTCATGCCTCTTGCCCACAGTCAAGTGCAAGTTCTGAATGAAGAAAGCATTCTTATATTTAATACCTATTTGAGTTCCACTGAGCTGCTGCTAATATTAGGTACATGTTTAAAGACTATTAAAAAAAATTCCTTTAAATTGGCTCAGACACAAAGCAAGCTGCCTCTTACATTCTGCTCTCAGCTATGCTATGTCAGATTGACTTCACTTCCCCGCATGAGAAGTAAAACCAAACCAGGTGGGAGTTATGAAGATGAGCTGGGTTGTCTCAAAAGAACAATCAAAACCTGACGCACCAACTGTGCCAGGTAACTGGGGTAAATCCTTTTAAGTCTCTATGGCCCTTTAGGGAGGCCATGTGCCACTGGGAAAAAGGGTAACTAAAACCAGACCTACACAGTTTGTGCTATGAAACTTTTGCCTCTTTTTCTGGCTGCCTGTATTTAAAAAAGTAAAACCACTTGTATAAATCTCAGACAGCTTTATGGGTTAAACCTTCTCTGAGTAAAGTGAGATTGTACTATTTGTATGTGATTGTTTATTTGATAACTTGCATACCAGGAACAAATGCTTCTTTCTTAGCAGACTCTGCAACAACCCATGTTTCTCTAAGGGTACTGTCTCATGTTTAGAGGCCCCTATTTACAGTGCATTGAAAGTATGTTTTCTTTTGGATTTTTCTACTTTGGCAGATTAGAAACTCCCTGCAGGGGTGAAAATATTTAACTGTCGACTCTTGGTAAGCCTTCTGATGTAGTTTAACCTATCCCAGATAAAACCAGGACACCTTCAAGCTCTTACACTGAATCATTTGCTAACTAAATGTAACAGTCTTCAGCATCTTAACAACTTTCTCACTGAAAATGGTAAGTAGGCAGTACAATTGGTAGAAGATATTATTTCCCAAAGAAATCTAGCACTAGCAGTCTTGGGCATAGTTTTCTCTCTCCAATGTACATAATTACTTTTATGACATATATGCTGTTCATAGTCCAGTCAGTATAGGGTTCAATACACTTTATGTCCTTGTGATATTTGGTCTCATAATTCAGGTTTTTAAGATCTAATTCATCTCAGCACTTGTCACAGCAGGCAGTAGTGTATTATGTCCTGTTTTGTCTTCAGCCAATAGATGGGACGGGTATTAAACCACATATAGATGAGAAAGCTAATTTAACACTCTGCATGCTTAAACAAATAATATTATTAAAAGAGGCAGTGATTTCATGTGGTTTTCCTACTGCTGATAAATTTTTAAAAATTACAGTTTTCCTCTCTGGTTTTAAAACTAAATATTTCAGTTCTGAGCAAAGGAGGTAGGTAAACAAGTGGCTTTGAGGACAGAAGAAAAACATTGCTATTCTTTGCAATGAATGCCCTAAGGCATGCAAGCAGAATACTCTGCATTGTATCTGTGATGTGCTGTCTCCCTAATGCACAAAGGGATGGCACATGAGCTCACACAACTTTGACTGCAGCAAAGGAGCAGGGATCCCAACAGTGTTCCCATGGAGCTTTCATTAGAAATGGAGACTCATGGTGTGTTTAATCTCATCCCCTAAAGATTTTGCAGTGTGTCAGTTGGTGGCAGCTCATAAAGATTAGAAGAGCAGTCTGGCAAGCCAGGTTTACAGTTGCACAATTTAGTGTCAACCAGCATGGACACACACATCCCACCCCCTCAGAAAGAAAAAACAAGCCAAAAGCAAAAAATCAACAAAATGAAGAGAAATGAAAGAAGGATCAGAATTCCATCCACCAGATACAGAGAAGACTGAATTGTGATGCCTCTGCCTTTCCTCAGCAAATCACTGTTATTACAGGACAAACTCCTGTTGGAGTTGCAGCCTGTTTGTCACATGTGATTATGTACAGCTCTTGCCCTCAAAGTCAACAGAATGTAGGCACAAAGGCATTCATTAGTGAGCTCCCTGCGAAAACACAGATGAAAATTGAGACTCGAATGAGCTGAAACAGTAGTGGTAAATTGAGGAATTTCTTGCCTGAAGTGAAAGTGACATTCATTTGTCTGACTGCTCTAAAAATCTGAACATGATCAGGTCAAACAGATCTGCCCACAAGGTTACTGTTTTATTTTATAAGATCCCAGGTAGTGCCTCTGAAACAGCTGTTCTACAAATTTTCTCTCTAAAAAGGCAGTGTAGAAAAACACTGCACTTTGTGTCTCAGCCTTGCCTCTAATTATTTCAGTTTCTCTTTGTGTGTTTCTCTTTTCGGATCCAGGTTACAGCGGAGACATTATTTTGTTAAACTGGAATCTTATAGGGTCAGCAAGCTACTCAAGCCTATGTCATTTTGCAGAATTTGTTCTTCAGGTAATTTGTGTATGGATGAAGAGCAGAAATATTACTTAACATCAAAAATGGATCAATTTGACTGCCTCTTGAAGAGTGTTATAAGAATAGTTTAATTCAGCCTTTATTCCTGTACATTTTAAACATCTTTTACACATTACCCAATCTGGTGTCATACAGACTTTTAACTCGAAGGCTTTTCAAGTGCAAGTGATGGCAAACATGTTTCAGCTCTGTAATTGATTTCTCTTCTTTGTCAAAACTAGTGACAGAACACAAGTCCTGTAGCTGATAATATTGATAGTAAAATATGCTGTAAAAAAATTTTTTTAGGCTACTGATTCTTGTTACTCTGACCAGTGTTTATCTGGGCATCAGCCAATTATTCTGGCTGTGAGAATAACTCTCAAAAGTTATCTAATTGTCTGCAATGGACACAATATGCTCTGCTTTCAGTTTAGCCTCTCGCTATTTATCTATTGGTTTTTCTTCATGAGACAATGGTAAAGAAGATCATTTAGTATTAATAATTACAAAAATATTTTGGTTTCAGTCCACTGCTGTATTTTGTTTTGATGGCCTTTTCAATTCTCTCCAGCTGAATTCTGTTAAAATATTTTCAGTTGTACATATTTTGCTTGTAAAAAATCCCATACTAATATGTGGAATATAAGAAATCATTGCTGAAAAGGCTTCTTCAGTCTGAATTTCTTCAGCTCTACACAATGTTTTCTATTCCCAACATACTTACATTTCATAACCCAAGTGGTATTCCCAGGACTTTGTACTCAAACTAAGCTCCACTGGGAAACTGCTAGTCTTGCCCACTGGTGATCTCAGTCCAAGTCTGAGCAAGACACACAAATCTCCATCGGATCTGCTGATTCTGGCATGTTGAGAGAGAAATCATCAATAACACCCACTGATGCAAAGTCTACTTGGCAGTCAGCAACTGCTGGTGTCCCTCAGGGATTAGGACTGTCTAATGTCTTCATTAATGATTTGGATGATGGGACAAACTGCACTCTTACCAGGTTTGCAGATTACACCAAACTGGGGGGAGCTGTGAACATGCTGGATGGCAGGGAAACCTGTCAGAGGGACCTGGACATCCTAGAGAGATGGGCTGACAGGAACTCTGAGAAGTACATTTCCTGCATCTGGGATGGAATGACCCCTTACAACTCAGACAGGCTGAAGCCAACTCTCTGGGAAGCAGGTCTGCAGCAAAAAATCTGAAGGTCCTGGTGGACACGTTCACATCAATGAGCAGTGTGGCCTTGGATCAAAGAAGCTCAGGAGGCTTCAGGATGGGCTGTATTCTTGTAGCCAGCAGGTTGAGGAGAGTGATCATTCCCTCTCTTTAGCACTTGTGAGACCTCTCTGGGATATAAGATCCAGTACTGGTCTCTACAGTACAAGACTGACATTGTCATTCTGGAGTGAGTTCAGTGAGTGGCCACCAAGATGGTTAGGAGGCTAGAGAATGGGATGGAAAAGGGGAGGCAGAGAGAAGAGGGCCTGTTTGGCCTGGAAAACACTTGCAGGAAGTTCATACTGCAGCCTATATTTCCCTGGTCAGAGGGTACAGAGAAGATGGAGTCAGATTCTTCTTGGAGGTGCAGAGAGGTAGGATGGGAGGCAACAGGCACAAGGTGGAACACAGGGAAGTGACTGGATATAAAGAAAACTTTTTTACCATGAAAGTGGTCAAATGCTGATGCAGGCTACCCAGAGAATTGTGGAATCTCCCTCCCTCTTTGGACTCAATGAGACACATGCCTGGCTGGACACAGTGTGATCTCATTAGACCTGCTCTGAGCAGGGAGTTGGTGTAGGTGACCTCTGGAGGTCCCATCCCACCCAAATTATTCCATGACACTCTGATTTCTAGATACAGAAAGAGATGCTACAGGAAGCTGTGCAATTAACCTGCACATGACTGGAAAATAACAGCAAGAAAAACAATCTAATCAATCCTGTTGGCCTATCTTTAACAGGTTTTAAGATTTTAGGATATATTTTAAAGGCAAGAAAGACTGAAGATGAAGTGATAGACAGTGAGATAATATCCTGTATCAGGCTACCAGTACCATGACCTTCAGATCATTCCTTTGATAAGAAATTCCAGGTCGTTTAGACCTCCTGTGTTTAAATAGCACTTTAATTTTTTCAGTCTGAGGAAAACATTTAGTGCAATAAGTATAAAACAGCAAGGGATCTGATTAAACCAAAGAACTGGAAATTTGTGCCCAAAAGAGAAGGCTAGAAATTGGTTCCTACATGGTCTTTTCAAGACCTGAAATTGAAATTACCTTTCTTTAATATTTAATTTTGCCATTGTCATTAAAAGATGCAAGGGTTAATATTTGTCAGTGTCAAGGGTGGGACATGTTGTAAGTATCAGAGAACCCTGAAATAACGTACAGAATGAAATGAAAAATCTTTGGGATGACAGCATGGGAACAGGATGATATTTAATTGCATAGCATGTAAAGCCATGTATTTAAGAGATTGCAGCCAGCTGGAAATGACTAAGGAAAAGGATCTGGACACGCTGGCAAATCACTTGCACTCTGGCTGGTGAGTCAAAGGGGTACGATGCAGCTGCAAAAGAAGTACGACACAACTAAAGGCAGCAATTTTTACTGACTCTTTGATCCTTCCAGATTTCCTACCAGAGAGCAACCCTGAATATTGCAGTTTTACAGAACCAACTATTTAATTTTTAGACACTTTTTGGTTTCCTATACAGAGAAGAACAAATGAAAGGTGTCTGTGTGTGTGCACAGAGGAAGAGAGGAGGAAAGATGGGAAACACTGAAGCACAAATATAATCTTTATAGTTGTGATTTCCTGTTTGAATAGACAGCCACTAATTCCAGAAACATGTCCAAAGACTGCTTTTGAAAGCTTTCAGCAGGGAATTCCATTAAGTAAGGTAGGACTGCAGTTAATGCTTTCAGAGGGGTAGCAGGTGATGTCTTACCAGCTTCTCTTTCTATGCTAGACCTAGAGCAGAGGTTCTGCATGCTTGATGTACTCACACAATATTCTTGTTAGGCTCTGAAAGCCAGAACTAACAATTTTCTTATACTGAACCATATTAATAAGTTCTCTTATTCTGCTCTGATAGATTCTTATTTTATTATTATATACATTACTAACTATGCTAGCAGCAGGACATAACAAATGCAAAATACTGTTCAAGAACACTACTGTTTTCAGCAGGGAATAATTAAGAATGCATGTCAATAACATTTAGGATTCTAATGAATAAAAGATAACTCATGCAGGCAACTCAGAGACCTGCATAATTTTATCCAAGGAGGTTAAAATGCATTATGAGAGCCTAATTCATCAGAAAGCACTTTTGGGTCATATATTTAAAAAGCAGACAAGATGTGATCAAGGTTCAGGTAACATATGGGTTTGAAATGTCATCTTTCCTGCAGGAAGCCTTCAAAAGGATGTCAGAAATCTTCAGTGCAATTCACCTGAAGAGCAGAAAGTACCTTAGAGAGGTGGAGTTTTAGACCTTCAGCGCTTAGCAAACAGGATGTGTCAAACCCAGAAACTTTACCTCTCATTCATGGGACTACTGATTGCATTTTCCCAGCTGGATCTGAGCTGGTAAACAAGTACTAAGCACAACTGTGCTCCCATCTCCATAACAGAAACATAATGAAAGCAGTAAAGAATGTGACCATCAAAATGGCTTTCTTTCAGACCTCCACCATTCCTCTAATTCTCCTAATTGCCAGATGCAGCTCTTCAGTTTTGTATCCCAAAATTGCCTTGATTTTACTTTTCCTAGAAAAAGAACAAAGGACAAAATGTGTTTCTGTGGCTCAGTCCATTCAGACCATCTGTCTCATTTGGTTTAAACTTTGCTGCCTATAGCAATTGTAGGTTGTAGAAGCATTGCCTCAATCCTCTTGGATTCCACACCACACCGCAATACTGTTACAGTGTGTCTAGAAATGATTCCTGTCTCAGTACTCTTCATTTCAACTGGCATTCTCTATGCATTTTGAGGGCAGGGGGTGAGATGGGGATTGTGGCGAGAGAAAAGAATAAAGAAAGCAAGTGCAAGGTCTGTGATTGTACAAAAGAGGCTTTAGAGAACCAGGACTGAAGAGACAGGCATTGGTATATGGATCCACACACAGTGCTGCCTTTAAAACAGCACATCTGAAAACTGTCAGAAATTTCTAACACACAAGGCACAAACAAGATTAGTTTGTTAGTTTGGAATTTTTAGATGCCCATCCCTCAGCCACTTTGATAAAAGCAAATGTTCAAGTGCAGTTGATGTCTTGGCCTCTCTTGTCTTACCCTCCTCCCTTATGCAACTTCAGCTGAGTGGTTTTTCCAAATTTCACAAAACTCCTCTTAAAGCTTGAACCAAACCTAGAAAATATTTTTTGATAGATTACAACTGCCTGTCCCTATCAAATGAGCAGACAGCAGCCAGGACCCCGTGTGAAGCACTCTGGAGTTTTCAGACTGGTTTTAGTTAGGTTGGTTCCTGTGATGGATGGGCACAGTGAAAGCTCTTCTGGCCCTCTGGGTGCTTCTCTCCCCATCAGCACAGCTGCCTTCCCAAGGCAAGCCCTTTCCCTTAGCCTACTACCATGTTCCAGGTAAATAGCTTGGTTTTCTTTGTTTTATTCTTGTCACCACATTTCTTTCTCTTTCTTCTTCCTGCTATGAGAGAGACTAAATGTCTGTGTCCAATCCTGCAGGCTGTTTTTTCTAAAAGATGATGACTATTTCATCCATGGGCAGTGATGTGAATTTAAGCTGCTGATCTTGTTCTAGGAGCCTGCAGACTTCTAGAGCTAGCTGATGCATTTCTGAACTTCTTAATCTTTCACAGATTTAGAACAAAACTCAGAAACATTATCATAGCAAACCCTCCATTTAAATGCCAGGAAGCAAGCCAATATAGACCTACAAGCATTACTATAAAGCGCTCGATTGGCATGTTTGTTTAAAGTCAGTATTTTAGGTGCTGCTTGGCCACAGAAGACGTAATTAAAATAGTGTTTCTGACAGGAAAGAAACAAAACCCTTCAAGTTGGTCTCCCTTATCCACACTCACTACCTGCAATTATTTAGCCCAAGGAATATGTGATGATGCTTTTACATCAGAGTTTTTAAGGGTATTTTTTAAAGAGCAAGCATGTGGTGGAGATATATCAGGCAATTTGATGTTGTAATATCGTCTGATCTCCACCAACCAGGCTCCGCAACCAGCAGTGGGAAACGGGGCATCAGCTGGCAGTGCTAAATTCATATTCCAAAGGCTGAGGTACATTTTACAAGCCATCTGTGGCCTACTCTCAGGGGGGACAGAAGACACGCAGGAGTGCTCTGAATTCTAATATGTGCATTGACTTCTCAGTGCCCTCTGCATGGGCACTCTGCTTCTCTCCACACTCAAAGCTATTTACCTCATACTTGAAAATACAGCCAAGGATCTGCACTAAGTCATCACCAATAAGCCGAGGCGCTTTGCAATATCCACACCTTGTCCTGGCAATTCTGCCTTTTCCTCCCATTCTCTGAGCAGACAGAGTTTCTTGCTCAGAATTAAGAATTTAATGAGGATGAAGAAAGAGCCTCTTTGCTAAAAACAGAGTTAAAGAGGTGCTAGAAAGTATTTCTCTAGTTTCTGAGAACTACTACACAGCACAGATCTTGTGACATCACTTAACAGAGGCCAAGCAATAACTTAATTGATTTCCCTGTCTTTTCACTGACAAATCCAGGGAAATCATGTAATGTTTTCCACTCTGACCATTTCCTGGAGATGCTTTCATAGGAAATTGTTACTGCTTCTGAAAAATATTCTGCAAATCCCAAACAGGGAGAGGATGACCAGAGAGGAGCTCCACTACAAGCAGAATAATTACGTTATGCTTACTATGGTGAAAATGAAGTCAGTACTTGGCCCTAAGCCTTTGTTTTAAGGATGTAAGTCCAAATTTCTTTCTGCAAACAGCAGTTACAGTACTTTCCAGCAAATTAGGCAACTTTCCAGAGGTATACTTGGGTTTACTGGAAACAATCCTTTAATTCATGGTAAATGAAGGACTAAAAATTATGATCAGGTCAAGAGACAGAAGGTCTGAGGTGCACTTCAGAATGTGGATCAATAGCCAGAAAAATTCAGAATAGACTCCCAACTAAGTGTCAATGCAGATTTTCCTCATGAAATGAGTAAAGTGCTGCTCTATTGGCAACCTCATTAGTCACTACTTAGCAGATGCAGTAATGACTTTAAGCAAATGTGAATATTGAACCTGAAAGATCCCAGCACCACGAGCAGGAAACAAGCATAAATGACAGTTGTGTTATGTTGTATCCCCTCATAGGGCCAAGAGAGCAGAAAACAGGAACTCAGAATTTTAGCAAATTGTTCTTCTAAAGCAGAGCTGCTCTGAAAGTAGAGGGGTGGAAAGTGAAGCAGAAAAAAGCCCTGTGAAGTTCCTTGCCTTGTTTACCATGTCCTTCTTTCTTTGAGAGAGCAGGGGCCCTGTGAACGTGACACATTTCTAGTAATGTGCAGGAGTGGATGGGTTGCACGGACTCCTATTTCCCTACCACACCACTGATGGGGAAACACATGAACCACAGCTTCCTCCATAGGAATGCCAAGCTAAGCAAGAATTACAGCATGGGAAAGACGCATAGGAATTCTGGATGAGACACACTATGGCATATAGCTGCAGATTTTATTTCATCAGCCAGTGACCCCTGTTTTGTTTAACAGCCTGAATAGCTGCCTTGGCAGAGCTGGGTTATTCCAAGAGAAGTGGCTCTGACAGGTCAGAGCAGGTTCAATGGTCCTCAGAAGAACAGAACAGACAATTTTGCTGGCTCCAAACCCCTTTGAGCAGCAAAGGCTCAGTGCTGTGACAAAGAAGGTTTGGGGGGTCAATGAGACAAGGCCAATGGAATTTTGTGGAACATAACGGTGAGTAGAGTTTAAGAGGAAACAGAAAATGACAAGGGTTCATTTGGGACCTTGGGATAAACCTCAAAACTGTGAACTGCAGAGTCAGTCCATAACTTTTTAGTCAAGGGGTTCCTTATCAGCAACCTTTGTGGGTTTCATAGAAGGCTCTAAATGACTTAAGATACCTGCTTCTCCTGGAGATCCATCTCCTTGCTCTCCATGGATAGTTCTGTGAGGAACAACAACTGCTCATTCACCAGAGATGTCCTGGAAGGAGCTGGGGCTTGCTCTGTAAGTTGAGAAAAAAGTGGGGCTATGAGGAAGTTGTCTGCCCATTTCCCAAAGTACCCTCTCCCTCAGCCAGGACAACCACTGTGTGATTTGTGCTAATCCCAGTCTCCTTCAGTAGGAGAAAATCTCCCACAATCCTGCACTGCAGCTTCTTTGCTAGGACTTCAGACTGCTGAAGTGGTAAATTACTCAGTCTGATAACCTCTCCCCCAAAGTGGAAGTCACTCCAAAGTGGAAGTTTATGTTTCAAACAAGCAAAACATTTCTTGGGAAGATGACAAAGTAAGAGTTTTTCAAGACTAGACAAAGGAGGGAGCAGGGTCTTTGTGAGGAAGCTGGCTCTGGAAGACAAATATAGAAATGTCCTATTGCACTGTGGATATGGATGTAAGAGGGGAATGTGGGAGGACAGTCTCTTCCTTAAGGAGACCTATTTGCATAGATAGGAAGTAGGAACCAGTATTCTGTTCATTTCCCTTACTATTTATCTTCTCTTGAGGTAGAAAACACCTTTTTTTATATTTTTTTAAAGGAGTTGGAAAATCTATGGATACCTAATGGAATTTGGAGTCATCAGACAAGGAAAAGTGAGAAAAAGTGTTTTCCGAGGCCTCTGTAATACACTGTCATTTCATGGTAAAATAAATGTTAATTACAAAACAACTCTATTTTATGTTCAGTGCTGTAAGCAAAAGTAACTATGAAGCAAAACATTTATAGAACTAAATGATGCAGCATGGAGAAGCTTAAAATGACTATTTACTGTAAATATATATTGAAAAATATACCAGTCAGTGTTTGTAAGAAGTCTTTTCGGCTTCTGACAGGTGATTTTTTTCACAGAGGGAAACAGTAATCTTCAAAGACAGTATGCTTTAGGCAGTAAGTTTTAATTGTTTTTTGTTAGTTTGGTCTTTGTTATTTGATGGGTTCTTTTTCTCATATGGTTAGAAGGATTCATGTTATTTCCAAGGTAGGTAAAGTTTTTGAATGAAGACCAGCTGCCAACTACAGAAAAAGGATCTAGAAAAGGTGAAATTAACTTTGATGTAAAACCAATGCTAGCACGTTAGTCATTCAACTTAGAGCTCTGCCATTAATATTCTCACCAGATCAGAAAAACCTGAAGCTGTGGATCCAAACACTAAGTTTAAAGACATGTACTCAAATTATCCAGTTGCTGTGGAGAGCTCCCTTAACACTGCAGTTTAACATATCATGGGACTCGGAGGATGGTGGCACTGCATAACTGCAATATCTAGGTCACACCTCCCTAAGCCACTGTGCCTGAGAAAAGTTCTTAGTGTTCCTATAGAAAAACACTGAACACTAAGGAACACATAAGCAAAACTGAACTGAGCAATTCCTTTAATCCTCTGGTAACTCAAAACTGGATTTTTAGTAGTGCAACCCATCCTGCCCTGGCATAAAATTCTCTCATGTGAACAGTTTATTTCCCTCTAATCACTCAGTGTGAGTAAAATTAAGTTAGATCTATAAATTGTAAATATAAATGTATAAAAATATAGATTAACTGTCTAGTGAAATAAAAATCTCAGTTCTTCCAAGTGCCACAACTTCAGGCTCTTGTATTTCAAGCCTGGGGGGAAAAAAGTGAACACTTAATTTCAATGGCATAAACGTAGGCAGAAGTTCCTGTCACAACCACCAGCACCGATTCCCAAAAACAACATCCCTCTGCCAAATACTTACATAGTCTCAGACCAACAAACAAATTCCAGGGAAAAGTGAAGCAGCTGAAGACCACTCCAAATTCTGTCCAATTCTTATTTGTTTGCAATATGGCACAGAACTGTCCTCAAAAATGTTAAATGGAAGTGTAATTTCCCAATAGACTGAGAGAAGCTGCTCTGGAAGAAGCCAGTGTTTTAATGGCATCTGACTTACTGTGATGATGTGAATGTGTTGCAGACCTTGGCCTGTGTTCACTTTAAAACTGTAAACACCAGGACTATAACTAATTTAGTTTAGGGGAAGCTATAATAAACTCTACCTTCTAAAAGTAACTATTGGTATGATATGTGAGGGGAAACCTTGTAGTTTGTTTCAACCCTACTGAACAGACAGTTTAAAGAAATAGAAAAATGTGCACAGAACTCCCCCAGCCTCCATCTCCCTTTGTGATTAACTATCCTTGTATGCAAATTTTAAGCATTTTTAGAAGGTCATGGCGTGGAAAAACTGAATGGGGCTTCTTTTGTGGTCTCCTAAAACCCACAGTGTATATCAGCATTGCTTCATCTGTGACAGTTCCTTTGCACATCAGCTGCTCTTCAGCTCTGCTTAAAAGAAAATCAAGCATCCCACCCCATCTCTTACTGCTTCAGTGGCCCTCTGATAATTTCTTTGTAATCTTTTTCTGTGTCTTTCTGAAATGCACAAGAAAAATATGTTACGATAGGAACAGGGGCGACCTTGTGTGGTTTTAGGCTGTGGTAGGCGCATTTTGAAGTATTTCCTGCTAACTAAAGCTTGCCTGCCCTGCCTCCCTGTGGTCAGTGCCCTCCATGGCACACCATGCGAACCCCGGACAGGTTAAATCATCTATCGCAAGGGCTGCCCGAGCAGCTTTTTTGACAAGTTCCAGTGAACTAACAGGCTGTGCAGCTCTTGGAAAAGCACAGCAAACAAAATGCCAGGCCTGGCAATGGAAATTTCTTACATGAGCGCATATGTGGTCCCCTGTAACCACTTCATGCATGGCCAGAGCCCCACCTGTGCCCTTTCTTTCACAGGGTGGCTGGTGCTCAGCTGTGCAGAAAAGAAACAACTCCCCAGTTTATAAAAAGTTCTCCAGGCACAGCTCCTGCCGAGGGCTTGAGTAGGGCACAGCTTGCCAGCAGCACAACTCATTTCTCAGACTTGTTTAAGCCTGA
This sequence comes from Xenops minutus, assembly GCA_035221455.1. Classification (NCBI taxonomy): domain Eukaryota; kingdom Metazoa; phylum Chordata; class Aves; order Passeriformes; family Furnariidae; genus Xenops; species Xenops minutus. The sequence continues at coordinate 18,811,496 of JAWWEE010000010.1, forward strand.
AAATAGTTTTGAATAAGCAAAAGGGTGCTGTGGAAGCCAAAAGCATCATCAGTGGCAAGCGTGTCAGTAATTCTGGAGTTTCTCTAGTACATCTCTGACTGCAAAGAAATATTAAAAAATATCAAGTAAAGTAAAACACATTCTAGTGTAAATTAGCTGAACTCCAAGCTTGACAAACTGAATTAAAAGTATTCTGAATTAACATATTAATCTTCCAGAGTGAACCTTTTCAAAGGAAGTTTTTATAAAACTCTTGACTACAATTGGATTAAAATTCTTTTTCCAGCCTAAAGCCTGTTTCTAACACTGGTGTGTTATGCACCTGTGCTTTCTAGGATAGATTAAAGGGTGTTTTTATTAGCCTTTTCCTTTGCTTTACAACAAAGAACACTAATAAATGACTATGAATACCGAAGCACTTACTTGAACACTTCAGAACAATTTTGATTATGCACATAAAATAATCACTTGTATTTAGAACATTCTCAAAACTCAATTCTCTTGACCCACTGGCCCTTGAAACATAGCTCACAAAGGTTGATGATCCATGGAGCTGAATTTTCAGTGTTCCAATACCACAGATGGCTTTTAAAACAGCTCTTGCAAGGTCCGAGCTCAGTCTCACTTCCCTACACCACTAGAGGGCAAGATGTTCTCATAGAAGCGCTGGGGGGAAAAAAACCAAAAGAAAAACATTAATTTTAAAAGTACATAAACTTTGCTGAAAACAAGAGGATTACAAAAATAAGAAAAGGACATATTATGGTCCCCAAAACTTAGACTAAAAAAATGCATCTTTGGAAACTATACAATACCCTCTTCTTCTAGACATCAAAGCAAGGCACAGAGCCTGAGACCTGCAATGGAACAGGGAGATCCAAACCACTGAGCAATGCTGATGAATCTCACTGATGAATCTGCTCTCTAGGCAAAGCAAGAGTCTGTTTTACAGGTTCCTACCATTTGTTCACACATTTCTCCTAAACTGTCACATGTTAATCTGAACTCTGGAGCAGAAAATGTCAGTGGAGACTAAGAAGTGAAGGGTAAGGATCTAAAGTGTATTTTCAAATAAAACAATTCAAAATAAATAGGAACAACTGGAAGTGCCATCTCCAAACTGCTTGTAATCATAGTCTATCTAATAGCCATGGAAGATCAAAAGACCCTTTCAGTGCTTTGTATAAGTGTTTAAGAAGCCAGTAATGACATTAAAATACCTATATGTGTTCCTTATCTCACTTACGTAGCTAGGAAAAAAATAAAACAGATTTTACATGTAGAACGAGCTATGGCATTAATATAGACAGTACAGCTGGAAGCAGACACTGGCTTAGAGGACAATGAGAGACATCAACAGAAACAAGGCGTGGAAAGAATGTTGTTTCCTGCCTTGCCTTTCAGTGACCCGTGACAGCATTTTGTTGAGATCAACAATGGGGCTGAGAGCTTGGCAGAGCAGGCTGAAGGTAAGTGATAATCAGATGAGGAACAAGATCTGCAGCCAAAACACTTGCCAGCTTGGTTATCTCTCTTTCCCATCAAGGTGATAAAAGCATTCATGATTTCTAACTCATCCTCAAGCCATCCACAATTCCAAGTACTTTTAACAGAGGTATCTACCATGTTGTAGAATAAGAAAGACTGTTTTATATGTTCAGTGATAACTCCTGAAAGCAAAAGACTAAATTCTTGGAAAATTACCATCTAATATTTAATCAGGTTGGCTTTTTGAATTCATGTAACAGAAGCTTTAAATACACACCCACATTTATAGATGCAGATATAGCAAAATCCTGTAAACCTCTTATAACTCAAACATCTGGCAATCCTAATTAAAATAAATTGATACAATAAAGGAGCCAAACAATTGGCTGTTGGGATTCACATGGAACTGGGAACAGGGTAGTGATTTAAAGTGTTTCCTTCTGCAGATGTATCCCTACAAAATAAAACGGCCCTTTTTTATAGCTCTCTTCTTCCCATGCACACACCACTGGCAATGAGGAAACACACTTTTCCAGTGAATGTTTAGTACAAAAGGAAGGAAGTTTGTAACATCTGTACCCACCCACCAGTTGTGTACATGTAACATCCATTGCATAGTTCATAAGAGATGGATGTAAACATCAGCTTACCTAAAAGCAAGCCTTATATTAAATTATTAATAAAAGCACATGCAGTGAATAATGGTCAGACAACATCTCATGCTGAAGGCCAGAATGTTCTCAATCTTTTTATGAGTAACTCAACGGAGAAAGAATAGCAGGAGCTCTTCTCACATAATCCCCCTAGAGGCCACAAACTTTTCTAGGCCTGTCCCAGGTTTCCTAAAGATACACAAACTGTGTGAGAAATGGGCTGAAGTCACCTGGCTCACCATGAGACACTGAACCTGGGAGGAACTCACTTCTTGCCCTTCATTCTGCTGGTCTGGAGTGAATTCACACCACTCCAAACTATTGCTGCAAATACTGTCACTGAACAGCCTAACGGAATAAAAGCAGGTGTGTTAGAGAAATAAGCACACAGGCAGATTAGGAGTCCAGATTTTTAGAATTCATTTATGCAATCTAAACAAAACTTGCTTTCTAGACTTGATTTATTTCTGGCTGTGGTTTATTTTGGGCTTGGTTTAATTTGTCATGCTTCAGTTGACTGGTCTGTAAAGCAGGTTTTTAAAATGCATCACAGGGAGGTTGAGGACCTTGTGAGGGTTTGGTAAGCAAATGGCTACTTCAAGAAAGTTTGCTGTTAATTAAAAGTAGTGTTCCTATTCACATTTTACTTGGGATATTTAAATGGTCTGTTCTTTCAGGAGTTTCTAGTGCTGGCAAATGAAGGAGGGAACTGAATATACTAAAATAACAGTTTCAAATATTGAAAATCAGAGTTGCAAAATTCGGTGCTGATGTTGTGATCTAGATAAACTTGTTCATGTTTCAAATCTAATTTTCAGGAGACAAATTGAATCCACTGTAATTAGCATTAATGAGTGGCATTTTGGCAGTATCAAAAAGTGAAATGTGAATTCACCCATATTTTCACATCAAAGAGCTCTCCCCGGACAAAGATAGACCAATAAATACTTATTGATAGAAGTGAAATAATAAGAAATCAGTGACAATTGGTAACTCAATACTTGCCACCTATCCTGGACATTTTTCCTCCAGTGCTACCTAAAATATTTATCACGATTTTAAGACTTGAGTTCTCACTGAATTATTTCTTCATTCCTTTTCTATAATCAATGTAAAAACAGTACAGCAATTTTAGTCATTAGTCTGAATTTCCTTTCTTATACTTTTAGTTTCTTTGTGCCTACACAGGAAGTTTTACAGAGAACTTGAACATGTAAAAGTAAATTCAAAGCTGCAGATTAAATGCAATTTTTCTCCTTTCTCTATCCTAAACACTGAAAAAGAAAAGATACAAGGAAAAATTCTAACATAAATAAATGTTTAACTTCTGAAAAGATGATAGAAGAATTGTAAATACATAACAGTAAAAAACTTGTGTACAGTAGTCATGGAAGGACTATCTTAGGGCCAAAGATAAGGAAACATTTAACAGTTTTTACTCTGTCAAACTGAACCATGAATTTTTCAAGTAAAATTAACAATGCCTTTTCAGAGGAAATGTTGCTCCCAGTAAATCACCAGAGTGCAATTGTGGGATCCTTACTGGAATCTGTGTAGGCAGATGGGAGACATAGCTCAAACCCTGAAAGATTGTTAGACACAATGTAATCATATGGAACAAGTATCCTAGAAAAGTAGGAAGGGAAGCAATGATTGATCTTTCAGATTTGTATCAAGAATCAGGATGTGAAGTATGACTTAATTTTAGAGATATATGCATTGATCCCTGCTCCTGGAAAGTGATCAGCAACTGATACAGATGCTCCCTCATGTCTTTACTGGGCAGTCAACTGTCTTGAGTTAGAATGATCAGTTACAAAGAAGTTGCAGGTTTAGGCAGTACAGGGAGGAAGACTGGATTGAGATAAGTCCTATTTAGTCCAAAGTTTTCTATTTAAATTGTTTCCTGCAGCAGTGAAGTAAAACACATCTGTGATAATAAGATGTATGTCACGCCCATGAAAGGCTCAAAGAATTTTCAGAAGTTTGTAAGTAACATACCCTGCATTTATAAGAACAAATGGGATTTATTTCTCTTTACAAAGCAGCCTTGTTAGAATAATTCCCCTACCAGTGCTTTTGTGAGTGGTGCTCTGAACCAGCTGATCTTAATGAGTTCTTACTTGTTCAGGTGTCCTACTTTGAGCTTCTCTGGCCACGAGATTGAGTGAATCTTTTAATTAAACACTTGTTTTTATAATTCACTGACATTTCTTAGGAACTGCTGGTACTAAGCTCCTTTACAGTGTATTACTCATACCTAGATCAGAGAGATAATTGATGCACAGCTCCAGCGAGACAGACTGTGCAAATACAGATGACTTGCAGTTTTGGTGGGGCAGGGTCCTCTTCTTTACAGAGTGCTGGATGCTGCTTCAATACCACAAAGCAACCATAAACCTAGATGTCCTGTTTAGGTGGGATACTTTCACCAAAAAACCATTTTATCTTCCAGATACCTCATCAGGTGGACTGTCCTGCTGGGAGATAGTGAGGTAGAAAATGTATCTCCCCACTGGCACTCATGAGGAACCAGTCACTTCAAGTACAGCAACAACACAGCTGCTCTTGCCAGGTACTGATACAAGGCCCTGCAACACATGAGGCACAACTGCTGCCTAATTCAACCTGAGTAAATCTTTACATGCTTTTTTGCTTCCTGTGTCTGAATCAGAGGAAATAAAGTTGTGTGATCGTCTGTTTATTCCAGGATTGTGATATCTGTGTGAATAAAAAGAGAAATAACATTTTGAAAAGTATTATTTTGCTGCCATATAAATCCTTGCTTTGCCCACATCCTAAGTACAGCATGCAGTTATGGTCCCTGCACCCCAAAGACAGAAATGCATTAAGAAAAAGTAAAAAAAGTAAAACTAAACAGAACAGAAGGATGTGTGGTACTATTTCCTAGATGTGCATAATTTCCTAGAGCTACATTCTTCATGTAGTTTTTACAAGCAGTGCCACTGTCCTCTGCTCTTTAACAAAGCAGGGAGGATTGTTTACTTCTTTACCTGACAAAAGGAAAGTATTCCCACAGGCATAAGATTGTCTTTAACTTTGCTAATTCCTTCCCTTTCTCTGTTGTCTTTGTTTTATGCAGTTTTTCTAATGTAGGGTATCTTCAATGGTACCTGACAACTGTCTGTCTCTGCATGATTCAAACTAGTGTAGTTGCTTCATGAAAATTAGATCTTAAAATCAATTAAAAATATTAGGGAGTTCTAAAACTCTTCCCATTCTATCTCCCTGAGAATATTTTCACTTCTGGGAGTACATGCCTCAAACTTTGCTTCCTCCATGTTTTTTTTTTTTTGTGTAGAAATCCAAGCAAAATGAACAGAAGTTGTCTATACACAATACTTCTGAACATGTAAAATAAACAGAAATCTTGGACTGTTTGTTCTAATGCATATAAACTACTTTATTTTTATAGGAAGGTAATGAAAATGTTGGAGTAAAGTGATTTTTTTTTCCCCTGAACCAACAGTGTCCCTTCCATTTGTTTTCAAATAAGCTACAGTATTTAATATTAATTACTCAGCTGAAAAAAGGGCAGAAGAATACAACTGGTGGAGCTGAAAATCACTCCCATGGAAGTGATACTGAGTGTCAGTGAATTGATTTTGAGTAGACTTTCTCTTGCTTTCTCTAGAACATGCATTCTACACATTTCTGCAAATCTGAAGAAATTTGACTCTGCTTTCAAGAACCTCAATGCAAGAAATTAAAGATTCACCTGCATAGAAATGGATACTCCATAGGCAAGTGAGATCCAGCTCCAAGACTTTCTCAGTGCCTCGTACTTGCAGCACCACCAGTTTCTGTTTCCATTTTTCCACACTGCATCCAAGTGTACGGTTTTCTTCAGAGCTGGCATGAACCCTTCACTGATGAATATTCTTCACAGAAAGGAATTGTTCTGTAAAATTTATTACCTTTCTTAGAGATACACCTGGTTTACTTTTTGAAAAAAACAAAACAAAACAAAAAACAACAGGGAAGTTTGAGAGACAAAATAGGCCTGATTTATTCTGACAGTCACATAACTGATTTTCTTGATTTAAAGGTAGTGGCTACAGTAAACTCAAATATCTGTAAGGTTTCCAGAGTCTGTGTCAACAAAGCAGGAAAACAAAATACTGGGAAGTTGTCAAGTGAATTGTCAAGAGATTCTCCAGCCAGAACCAAATTTATGAACACTAGAGGAGATTCTGCTGTCCCTTAGGCAACAGTTCAGGTGCAAGAAGTGAAGTATGAAATCCAATTACCCAGAGCTTGCAGGCCCCATAGCATCAGTCATTAAATTACACTGACTTTTTGAATGTTCATCCTCCTAACTGGATTAATTTCAGTGGCTCAATTTTTAAACCTCCTTCAACAGCACCCAAATTAAAATGCACCACTATGAATTATATGAGTAAGCCAAATTTACCACTATGACCTTCCATAGTTAGTAGAGATCTGCAACAGCTGAGAATATGGCTCACTAACTATCCTCCATTATTTTAAAGTAATGTTATAAAACAGGTAAAACAATACTGAAAAAGTAACTTAATTTGGGGGGTTGTTGCATTTGTGAGGGTTTTTTTTTTCCTAATATGTTAGTTTTCTCTATGACTCACACAACAGGGCTTATGTAAATTGTTACTAATATTAGAAATGAACTGTGGGGTTATTTTTTAAAAATGCCTATTTCCATCTTTACATAAGAAATATTCTGTTAGACTAACAGAGGATGTGTATTTTTTCCAATTTCTTGAAAAGCCAATTCTGTATCTAATGCTTATGAAATACACAAATCCCATTTCATATATACTCTTATATCAAAGTCCCATGAAGTCAGTAGAAACAAACCTGTTGACTACATAGAGACTCCAGGTGGACTTCAGAGAGCACAGTTTTCAAGCCACTTCAAGCGACTTTTCTGGAGCAAAGATGACAGAGATAAAACTACCATTTTTACAGCATATAATGTGCATTATGCCTCAGATCTCAAAGTATGCTGTCAAATAAATTGTGCCTATCCACATATTTTGCCATCAGCAGAAACAAGGAGCAACTTTCCAAAAGCTACACTTGCTAGACCCTCAAGATCTGCTTAGTGATGGTAGTAGTAGCAGTACTGTAGTAGTAGTAAATCTTTACTCACCCAGTGCATGTTTAGTAGATAGAGGGTTCTGTCACAATGCTTTTGTAGCTGTTTGTTCAATATGTGCCTTACACATCAATCTCATGGGTCTGGGTGTTTCTGATTGTTTTACTCATCCGCATGCTGAGGAGGTTTGAAATATATCACCTTGTGGTTTTGCACTGCCTTCCCCAGCACTGCTGGCAGTAACACTAATGGCTGGTTTTCAAAAAATTATTTTAAAGAACTTATACAACACATAATTGCATTACTGCTTTTAAAAGGGCTCCAGTTTTCAGCTCTGCCCTGCTGGAAGGATCATGAAACACTCAATCAGGCACATCCCTGTCTGCTTCTAGTCAAGTACATCTCTGCTACAACAAATTAATTTTAGGTCCTTTCTACCACAGGTTGGGCCTGGTTCCAGCTGGAGCTGGGAAGGAAATTCAAAGCTTGGCAGAGAGTAACTCGGAAGCAAGATGGAAGACAAGTCAAACAGGTGAAGGGTGGGAAAAGCACATTAGGATTTAATAACAGCTACAATCAGCCAAAGCAGTAATGTCAATGTCTCTATGCTGGTTGGTATTTAAGCATTCAGGATCAACCACCACATTCAATTTGTGTTGTTGTGGACTTGTTTGCTTTGATGGGAAGCTGCAAGGACTTTGATAACTGCCTAAAAGAGAATGTTTCCACTACAAGTTCTGCTTTGCCTTATCAGTTGTCGAGACAATTTTCTTTAGAGCTGTTTCAGGTCAGACAGGGGCAGAACAAAGGCCAAACCCAAATCTTTCTACATGCTGAAGGGAGGGAAAGACTACAATATGACTTCAATATTATCTCTAGCCTAAACTTGGATTTCTGAATTCCCATTTTGCAATTCTTTGAAAAACTGATTTTTTCCCATAACCTCTACATGCTTTTCCTATATAAGCTCACAGATACATCTCCTGTTGAGATCTAACTTCAGAGCAAAATACAAGCTTTACACAAGCATGCAATCTAACTCTTAAGGGAGCTCACATAACCACAGGGCAATCAAACACTAGTGCTCAATCTTGATCCTAACTTCATCCATATCAGACTCAGAACACTTCTTCCTTCACCTCTGTGATTTCTCTAGGCAGACCATACAATAGCTCTTTCTCTCTCTTCTATTTCCAGCAGTGATATCTTCACCAAAGCTTTTCCCAATGCATATGAAAGCCGTGGGCTTATTTTGCACTGCTGCCAAAGATTTTTCTCTCAAGGATATCAGCTGCTGTTACAGTTAGCAATTACAAAGTTCAAACAACTGCCTTCATAGCATTATAGTTCTTTTTGATCTTGAAATCAAACAAGCTAACCAAAACAAGGCCTCTAGCCACTCATTGCATTGAAGAACTCTCAGTTTTCTTTGAGTTTTACTTGTTCTTACTATTTCCACCTAAAGGAAACACTTCTATATATAATCTCTCATATTTGCCATGGCCCCATAAAGCAAAATCTCTTTGGTTTAAAATTTTTAAGTTCTTTCACTGCTTTGCCTTAAAAAAATATATTTTCTCTCTTAAAAAGCAAACAGCGCAAGGATCATTTACCAACAAGAAAATAAGTCACTGAAAAGAAAATATCAGAGTACTCAATGCTCATAAAAAAACCCTCAAAGCAATAATACAGCATCTTGGGCTTCCAGCTGTCTGACCTTCTGTGGATTCACTGCTTGACATTTTCTCTCTCCCTGTTTGTGTTCAGAGGTTATAGTGAGAGTTCACCCAACTTTAGCCAAGCTGGCCGCTCCATCATCACATGTTCAGGCAATTCTGTCACTTAGAAATTACTACAGGCTACAAGGGCTGGGGGTTCTCAGAATTAGTAGTACCAGCAGAGGAAAACTGCCTTTTAGAAAATGATGCAGCACAGGCAGTAATAACAAATGCACTGTGCCATCATGGCTGCGGGTATGTGCCAATAGGACAGGGGAAAGCAGCACGGGTGGGGGAAAAATTTGGAACAAATCAATGTTTTATCAATGTCCTGCTGAAAAGGCTACCAAGTTTGGTACCATCTTTCTCTGAATACAGGGCTGAACTGCAAGTCCAGCAGAACGGGGCAGTGACTGTTCTCATGTTGCTGTGCACTCTGCCCCCAGCCCAAGGGAGGAATTGACTAACGAGTGTGGGGACAGAGGCTCCAACCACTCACCTGTCCTACACTCTCTTCCAGCCCCAGTGCTCCTCACAGTGCAGCTGTTGAGGCACAGCATGGCCACAGTCAGCAGACAAGCAGGAGAACAGAAAGATAGGGAGGGAGAAAGTCTTAGCTCATCTGTCTTATCTTCTTCGAAGCACAAGCTGGTTTTCTCTTCTTAATAGGGTTTTAAATTTCTTAGGAAAACAGAACCTTTTAACTGAACCTAAGCCTTATGGATTTTGCTGATAACAAAAATAGTTTTTCACATTCTTCAAAGTACATCTCAACATAACTAATGGTATAGAACTAATCCTCCTCTCCCTTGGCATTCATACCCACCAAAGATCTATTGACAGTGTATTTACACTCAGTACTTCACTGCAACTTAGCCAAACTCAGACAGCTTTTTATCATTTCTTACTATCCTGTGAGAATTATAATATCTTCTTCTAGACTTAAATTTCCAAATATCAGACTGGCAATTTTAATAGCACAGTTACAGATTACTAAGACTTTGCTAGGTTTAGATATACCATAAATCATACTGGATGAAAATTCATGCCTGCAAAAAAGTTTATCACAACCCAGCTGAAAAGCTAGCCTTGGATACTTTTGTTGAAAATTTGGAGACATGCCTTTAATGCTGATCATTAATCAATGTGCAGGTCTGGCTATGTAAATGCCCATAATATGACTCACTTAAAATGCATTTTTTTAATAGGACTTCATGAAAAGGGCATCAAGCAATGGAAGGAAAGATAGAAACAGGCTGCCTTTGCTCTGAACCTTCAGGAGTAACTCACCAAGCCTTCTCCTAAAGCATCTGCACAATTATGGCTTTGGAGTCAGCAGATGTGCTTGAACCACTTTCTTAAAGCTTACTAGTTGGAATGCTTTAAAAAGGAAAATGGGAGAGAAAAGAGCAACACATTGGTGCTCCTTTTGCAATACACAGGTGTCTACTTACACTACAAGCAATAGAATAAGTAAATTAATGGCACAATAACTCCTTAAGTTCATGCAGTTATGGAACTGTATCAGTAAAGAGCAGTCACTTCATAGTTTTACTGCAGCTTTCTCTGTGGTCTGCATTGTGGCTAGCAAAGAGTTAAAAGGAGTGTAGACAGAGCTCCAAGCATTAGAAAGCCAGTTCGTACTGCTGATTCATTTGGGGACTCCGAAGGAACAATTCCATCTTCTGCTGTAATATGTTAAAATAGATGAATGTGTCAGACATTAAATATAATCTGAGCACTTGCTGTAGGCAGTTCCACTTGCAGGGTTCTAGCAAAAATAGGACTTCATTCACTGCAAACCTTGCCTCCATCACTGACTAGGCACAGAAAAAGGAAGCTTTCTTGCTTTGCACTTGACATAAGAATGGAGGAAGGGACAGACAGGAAAAGAAGAAACATCAGTGCAGAGACAAGAAGGCTTTTACTGGCTTAGCACTTCCAAAAATGCAGCCTGTCTCTTTGCTCCTGTCAGGAGGCTAGAACAGGAGCTTCTGCCAAGCTCTGTACAATCAGTAAGTTTCCACTCTCCAGCAGCATGAGCATGCATTTTTGTCTCCAGGAGGAATGTGAGAGCATCATGTGAATAGGAGTGGTGCAGAGTCCAAAGGGCTCCAGCAGACAAACAGGCACTGATATTGAAGAAAGCAGCATACCTAGAGAAGTTGAAAACATCACTGAAAGGAAAAGGATTTTGTTTATCAAGACAAACAGAAGAAAGGGAACTATTGTCACTTATAACAGCTCCAGTTACAGGTCATGTAAGCACTCGGCACTGAACCACTATCCTGAATCCAGATCCTGGGGCAAGGATGTTGTGGCGCGTAGGTCCCTCTGACTGAATATAGATGTTTTAGTCTCTCACCAGCATGTTAGGACAGGCAGAAAGGTAGCTAAGGCTCATGTCAGATAAGGCGATATAATAAAAGCTCTAACAAGAATCACAGTAGTGTTCCCCCAGCTGAGTTTACTATCCACAGTGCCTCTTTCCCTCCATGTGAAGACTCTGCAAGGCATGTTTCTGTTCTGGGACATGCACTAGTTATCTGTGATTAAAAACTGAAGAGCTAACCCACACTTTATGTGGGGTGATAGTGCACATGTGGGAAACTGAGTGGCAACAAAGCAAGCAGCCAGTCCATACAGGAACAGGTCCCACTTGCATCACTGGCATCCTGCTGCCACTGTTTGCACACTCACAAAAGGACAGAGGAATTGCCAAAGTAAGGAGTTTCTCCCACCGCCCCTGGGAAGTTTGATCTCTTAGTTGGCCTTCAGAGTATAGTTCTGTCAAATGTGTGTTGAAGTATTCAGAGTACTCTATATGACTTACCTCCAATCTGTTTGATTCCCACTACAGCCTTAAGCACAATTAAAAACTCCCATGACATTGTGGCAAATCTATTGCAATCTATTTAGGCTGAAATATTGCTCAGTATTTTGAAGAAGTTTCTTAATCTGCATCTAGAAGCTGTAATTGCTCTGCCTTTTCCATTCTTCCGGGCAGGCTCCAGGCAGTGGGACTTGCTGTTTATGCAACAGCAACTCAGCTCAACTACCAGAAAGGCCAGATGGGCAAATATGTCAGCTCTTCCAGCTTCTACTGCCACCACAGGACCACAGCAGTAACAGAAAGGAAGCCAAACAGGCAGAAAAGAAAGAGAGAGGTGCCAAAATATCAGCTGTTTAGTCCCCTATATTTCTGTTACAGGCTGGAGTAAAGGGAGTCCTATCTTTCTGCCAGCTCTTCCTGAAGCAGGCAGAACTTCTTCTATCTAGAGAACTAGATATGTCTATTTAATATTATGCAATTTAAACAGTGCTCAACACATCCTGATTAGAAATCAAGTGAGCTAATCTACCCCAGGAATAATGCAGCACTATATCTGGTTTCATATTCTCAGAAGTACTTAATAAAACATATTACAGGATATAGGGAAAAAACCCACAATCCACCTGGCTGGCTCTCTAGGACAACACTGCAGTAGAAGGAAGGACCCATACATCTCCCAAAGCACGCAACACCCCCAGTATGTAATGTCACACAGCACAATCTGTATTCTCAGATTTGTTCATGGGTGTTGTTTTTAGTCAGGCTGTGGCTGACAAAGTGCACAGCTAAACTGGGACACCACTACCTAACTCATCTTCTGGAATTGTAACTCCACTTTTCACCAGTGACCCACTAACAGGCCAAATATGCTCGTGTTTACAGCCCACCTCCAATCATTTACAACTTCTTATCTGGCTGCTAAGTTGTCTTGAAGATGTTTTACAACACATGCAGAATCTCTTAGCCTATAGGATCCCCAGTGCCTGAATTACTTTTGTTGATAGCATTAATATCTGCCTCTTGCAGAGTAGTCTTCACAAAGACAGTATGGCCTACAATTTGGCAGTGTCATTTATCTGCAGCTCTTCAATTTCAGCTTGAATTGAAGGCATGTTTAGTATTTCTAAAGACTAACATATCTTTGTGGAAATATATGTGGTACATAAAAGAGAAATAAAAACAAACTATGCATCATATACATGTGATTTGTTCTAGGATGAACTAGAAAAGATATAAAACATCTGTCCTCAAATGTTATATTACTTTGAAAAGTCACTTTGGAAGTGACTGAGCAGCCTAGGAATGGAAGTTTTACAATTATGACTATAGACAACATTTGGCTTTGCAAACTTTACTGTCTTCTCCCTTGTCTGAAATTCTCTGTGTCTGCTTTAATCCCAGAAGTGATTTTTTTTTCTTACTTACAGAAGGAAAAATAGTCATATGGTACCTTAAACTGACTGTAACAAGGGAGGGGAATTTATTAGGAAGATCCAAATAACTATCTGCAAATTACCTTTGGTGCATTTACTCAGCCCTCAGCCATTCTTAGCTGCACACGTACTGGGAGCTCAGTCCTCCACAGCACTGTTCTAATTTTATGTTCACATAAGAGACCTAATAAGGCTAAAGTATAGACAAGTCTTTTTAGTTCCATTGTCCCTAAAAACACAGAATATTAAAGGAGGAAGTTATAAGAGAGAATAACAATCTGAACATTTGAAAAGAATCTACTCTAACTCACCCCAAAGCCAACACTCTTAGCACACCTTGGCTCTGAGGTACGATGTGCTCCAGCTGTCCTAGCTAATACCTGCCTGCCATGGCCCAAGGGCTCTGCTGTGGAATCAGAGCACTGCTGAATGAGCTTTATTCCCCCAACATGATGCTACAGAAAACAAGCAGGAGCCTGGCTGGTGTCTGTTCACTGCTTGCCTGAAGAGACTCAGCGGGGCAGAAGCTCCAACCTCACTTTGCAGAGTTTTTCAGGGCTTCGGCATGTAAGAGAGATAAAAAAAAATGTTGCATTGCTCTTCACTAAACTTTTCTAGGCGGTGGTAGTGGCAAGGTGCTGGGAAAAGGAAGAAGGTGGCCTAGCCATGTCAAGTTAGGGAAAGAGACCACACACACAAGTTATGCAATATTCCTGAATTCAGAATGGAATAATCTCCAAGTTCTTCTTCACTATTTACTGCTTTATAGACTTCAATGCAATACAAACTCTATTATAGTCAGAAAGTTAACACAAAAACAGTCAATCATCCATACAATCCAAGTGAATTTATCTACAAATCCAGACATCTCTGTATGAATAACTTTTGATATCATTCAATCAGCTTTATTCCTGACTGTAGTTCTGTACACAAACTTCTCTCTTGGGTGTGGAAACATATGTGGCTCCATCTGTCTCACAGCTGGCAATGCCTTTTTGCAAAATAATTGTTCAGTATCCAATGCAATATAAGAAGTCACCATCAGCTACCAGAGTGTGTTGTCTTTTGGCTCATTTTTCTACTAAGATTCCTGTAAATTTTCTGAGCTACAGCCAGTGACCACAACCCTCATGTAATTTTTTTTTCCTCTGTGTGACCATTACCGGCCCTTGGAATCAGAGCAACCTAATTCCTAGTTTTGGGACAAACTCACTGCCAAAGCACTTCTCAACAGTTGTTCTGATTTAGCATGTACTTCACCTGTTAAACAACAGCCCCAGTGATGGCACCTCTAGCTACTTGGGGCATTGTTTGGGGCCTATGAAACAAGGTTGGGAACCAAAATATCCACACAACATCAAAATTACACACAATGAAACCACATCTGAAGAAGATGAAACCATGATATCCATCAAGTCTATTGATTTTAAGACAGTGGAGGAAAAGAGGATATTTATGTGACACAGCCCAGATAACACAGGTCAGTGGATAAACATTGCAGTTTCACCCTAGCATAGAAATTATCATCATTGACAGAGACACTCAGGAGGTAGCACGTTTAGGTTCCATTAGAGCCTGAGGAGCTGGAAGTGACATATTATTTGAGGTTGGCTCAGTTTCATTCAAACAAGTATTTCCTTCACACATACATCCATTACAAACAACTTTCATTCTGAATGTTGAAATCATGCTGAAATAATTGGAACAAACACTAGAAAATTAATGAGGTTGGAAAAAAACAGCAAAACAAACCATTGCTTCCGTAAAGCAAGTTTGAACATTGGTGTTTTCACTCAAAATCTACACTCTGTTTTCTATGGAACAAGTCTGAACAGTGAAGTTTTCACTGCCCATGCCTGTATTGTATTGAATATCAACAAAATCAATGATGTGGCAGCTTCCTCTGAAGCTAAATTCATGCTCCCATTTAAGAAAGGAAAATGCTATCGCACTGGAAAAAGTCTTCTGTTTATCCTGCTTTTAATTGATGTCTCCATTATCTGACCTCTCAAAAAGGCTACAAAGCAAACATCACAGTACACGTTTCTGACTAGTCTAGTCTCTCCCTGTCCAGGCTGATTTATTGATTTCAGTTGAAGATTAGCCAACACTGAACTGTACCTGATTATGTTCAGTGTGAATTAAGTTTCCCATGCAGAGTCTGATGAGCTGGAAGTGTCACATTGTTTGAGGATGGCTCAGTTTTATTCAAACTGAAGCATTTCCTTCACACACACACGCATCACCTCCAATAAAATGTGAGAACTCACTTGGCCAGAGATCATTAAAGTCAATTAAGTCAAGCGTCTTTTGAGACTGCAACCCCAAATTCCAACTACTGAAGCTCTTGGAAACTGTAGGGAAAATAGTGGATATGCTGATCTGACCTGGTGAACATGAGCCTGTCTTGTAATCACCCAGTAGTTTTGGTTTTGTTGTTTGCTTGTTTCCTTTTTTTTACAAACTGCTACCTAATTGCATGTTGTTAACATCATGGTATGTGCTCCTTTGCAGCACTACACACCAGTATTGCTTAAAAATATATGAGCAACATCCTAATTCAGCAATAATTTTGTTTCTTCTAAAGCAGTACAAAAAGAGGCAAAGTTTGGATCTATAATTCTAAGCTGTATTTATACCTATTCCTTTTCAGAACTAGACTGAGATTGAAAATAAACTTCCACAGTAACCTTTTCTGATACTACAAGCCAAAATAGCTATGTTTCTGAAATTACATCAGCAGCTGGCAGTGCTGGCAAATTATCTGTCATCTGATTTTAATTGCACAGTTCATCCAGTTAGAAAATATCACTAATATCTACAAGTAAAAAGTGCAAAAGAGAACAGCTTTCAGCATATGCTCAGACCTCCAGTCCTCTCTGTGACTGACTGGGGGAAAAAAAATTACCTTGGACTTGGTCTAAGATGGAATTCTTAAAGGCAACTCACAGAATTAGGACACAAAAATCCCATCTGTTCACAGTAAATATAAATGAAACTGAAAGTCTCACTTCTATTATTTAACATATCAGGATTTCCACCCTCCACCCCTCTAATAATTTGAATATATTATTGCAATTGGTTTCAGTAACTCTCTTACATAATATGGAAGGACTGTTTCCTGTAAATACCATGTACCCTTTTTCTTGTAATGCTCATCAGTGTATTTTGATCTATTTTTCACACCTATATTTCAAAAATTATTTGAACATACTCTTTATGAGGGCTACATCAATAGCTCTTTTATATGGTGTCAGCCTGATAACCATAGGAGAATCGGATTATAATGCACGGGGTTTGTTTCACTGATTTTTATAAATAACAGGGAAGCAGTGTTCTTATTGTGATAAATCCTTGTTGCTTGTCAAGCTCTGAGAGTAATACCTTCCTAAATTAAGTTTATGTTTACCTTAAGGAATCAGCAGATATAGTAATCTTAGATCCAACTCAGCTTATGTTCTGGAAATAAATAGTGCAGAATGGCAAGTAACTTTTCCTCCAAATGCTACAAATTCAGATTTTTAAGAAGGAATACAACTGCCCAAGTGCTATCATTCAGTGCTTATTCCTTAAAAAAAAAAAAATCAAACAAACAAAAAAACTCAGAAGACAAAGTCATTCAAAGACACCTTTACACATTTCCCACCTCTAAAGAAAACAAAGTAACAATACAGAGGCTCCTATCACCCACTCTCTTCATCAAGTCTGTACCTTTATTACAGTGGAGATATCCCTTCTTTTTTTTTGTAATGACAGATGGTGTTTAGGAAAGAGAGCTTGATTTACAGTAACTGGTAGTAACTTAGAAAAAAATAATTCAGAATAACTACTCTAAGAGAAAACAGACATAAGCCTCAAGTTACAGAGCAAACCTCCCCCGAGACTCCACTTCACGTAAAAATGTGGGCAAATGTCTCAGAATTTCAACCTCGTGCTCTAGTCTGGATAAAACACAGTAACAGACAAGGAATCAGACTTCCACTAATCTGTCCTCAGAACTTGTAGGACGCAGAAAACAAAACCACTACTGTACCACACAGCTGGATTTAGGAACTTTTGAATTCTGTTTGGAGACACTTGAAGCACATGTGTCTTACATAATCTCACACAGACTTGGCTTTGTGAACACATACACTGCTGCTTTGCTCACATGGCAAACTAAAATCAAGATAAGATTCAAATCTAACTGGAAGAACATTGTGGGAAAGAATAAAGAGTATATTCTTAGCTAGGAATTCCTGTATTTTGAGAGATGGAAAATTTCATAGTATGGTTAAAAATAGGAGGTTTGAAATGTAGGTCACCACTCATACTGGGTTACACAGAATTTCTATGTCCTTAATCAGAATAAATAAATCTTCTTAGATATGTTTTATCAGGAAATCAAGATATTACATCAAATTTCCTCATCACTTCATGTCATAGATGAAAATTAAGTACAATTCTTCCTGCCACAGTGACTACCAACCTAACACTAAATCCAGTCAAGACTTGAAAGATTAATTGGTCAAAACCACCTCCATCAGATCTCACTCGTATCACATCACAAAAGCCACTGCTCTTTCCACAAGGCTGATAAGATCAAATTCATTCAAGCTGCAGTTTCACCAAGGTTAAGGGACATACAGCATGTTAGGAAGGAAATTACTTGAGGCTGACTGTGTCAAAACTTACAAAAAATGTGCAGATATTCCAGAGTATTTTCAAAGAAATAAGGAAAGATAACTCACTGTATATGATTAAAGAATAGGTTAAAAAATAAGAAAGCTTGTGCTCCACAGGAGAGTAAATAACAGCACTGAGAAAGGAAGAGTCACCAGGGCTTTGTATACAAGAGGGTGATGTATGCTCAGAACTTATGTGAGCCTACATGTGCTAAATAAATTCCAGAACAAATGAGGATTTCATCTCTCTAACCTGATGCCCTAGCATTAATTGCTCATCTTAATCTTGTTAAAATTTTATCAAAGGTCAAGTAAATCAATATTCCATAAAGTCTTGAAAAAAATAAAACAACTTGTAAGTTTTCTTTTCTGTTTTGTTAAACATCTTTTAAACTGGTATCATTTATACTACAAGGAAGTTCTTTGCATTTCTTAAAGTGCCTTTTTTCGGCCAAGGAATCATTTCCACAGATTGTTCAGAGGCAGAAAGTCAATTACAATCTGACCCTTTTAAAAAAACAAACCAAAACAAACTTTTCCCCCCACCATTTCTGGAGGTAAATGAGACTGTCAGAAGAAACTAGAACATGACAAGACATTTCCATAGCCTACAGAAAATAATGCAGACTTCATACAGTGAAAACAAAATATGAAACAATATTTGCCTCATAAGGATAAACAACCTGTTAACAATACTCAACACTCTCCTTTTGTAGCAGTTGATTTAAGAGTTTTCCTTCTACTTGTGCTTCCTACACTTCAAAACTGAGGATCTAACTGAGTTTTGTATCATCAATACCCACGAAACAAACCATACTGCACAGCTACTCATCCTTCAAGTGTCTTACGAAAAAGCAAAGTCTCCTGCAATATTTCTTTAACTTCATTAGCAATAATGGAGTTTATGCCCCTAATAAACATCTGAGTCAGCAAATTCCTTGTCCAGGCTTAGACAAGTTAGAGAAGTAACATCTCCTCCAGACAGAAATTAATTATTAAACCCCATTTATCATGTGAGAGCAGCAAGGTGACTGACTAGGCAACTGCTAGTGGCCTAAAAACACTTCCACAGCCTTCATGCATGTCTAAGATGTTTGGGTTTGCTCAGTTGTCCAAATCAGGCTGCTTACATAGAACACTAAAGGCCAACACACCCCAGAGACCAACATTGCTGCTATGATCCTTCCTTGCCACTTAGACCCAGCCTCTTCCAATGAACACAGCAGCCAGGTCTGGTTTGTAACCACACTACTACTAAGCTCCCTGGGCTTGCTTACTCCAGCTTTGCAAAACCTATGCAGTCACATATTTGCCTTATCTAAATGAGTCACACTTCGTCCTGCCTTTTGATTAAAAAAAATAATTAGAGGTTCTGCTTCCTTTAGAAGTAAATTTCTCAAATATTTGAAACTTTTCACATAAGAAAACTTATTTCTCAATTCTGGTACATTGTTTACACACCTCTGTCAAAGTAAGAAAAGGACAGAAGCCTTTGCTTTAATGATGGGCTGAAACAAAATTGCATGATGGATTCACACCTTTCAAAAGAGGGATGCCTTGGCAAGGCAACCTGCCCATCTTCTCACAATTTGAGACTCAACTGAGCATAGGGTGAATACTTGAAATCTTTCATTCTACACTCCAGGTGCTGTAGAAAACCACAAGAGACTCTCACTTTTTTTTCTCTGCCTGAGCTTATTCATGACCTCTGGCGACTGCTAATATTGACCTTTAGCTTATGTAGCATTTACTTCTCTGTTTTCTGTAGTTTATTCTCTTAAAATATTTTTTGGTAGCAATCATATCTTATCTTAGCCTTTATTTATCCAGTCTAAACAAACCAAATCTTTTAAGTGTTCTCTGATATGATAAACCATTCATTTTCCAGATAACCTGATTAAGTTTGAATAAACCTATTGTAAAAACTGATAGCCAAAGTTATGCCAAGTGTTCCCCACACCTCTCATGAGAGCCAAACACAACAAAATTAACTATTTCCTTTTCTCTGCAACAAGTGTCTACATGTTTCTGAACATAAAACACCATTTTCAACACATAGAATTTATACCTTCTCTAACAAGCACCTCAAGGTATTGATATGATTTATCCTGTCTCCACTCTGCTTGCAAATCACCCTGCCTCTTGCTCTTTCTCAGTCTTACATACCACTCCCCCAGTCATCATTTTCATGCTACTGATATCCCCACACCCATTTTAAAGACCAGCTGCTCCTCTTTTCTTCTTTCCCTACTTATTATCCTTCCCCCCTGGCCTCTCCTTTATCTTCTGAAAATTTTCAAAGATTTTCTGTAAACTACAAACTTCAGATAAACAAGCAACTGAGCAATAGACTTACAAATGTGTATTTACAATTGTGTATTACAAAGGTTTATATGTCCTCAAGGAACAAAGGCTGCCCTGTTCTCAGCAAAAAGAAGGCCTACATAAAGTATAAATACAGTTGTTTAGCACACCCTCCCGTGCTGGCTTTCTTGGTCAAAAGGTTATTTTTAAATCCGTCACTGGTCTGTACAATGGTTTTGGTTAAACATCTGTCCTGTCTCATTCTGCTTGTGAATTAAACGGAGTTAAAATGTACTATTAAACAGATTGATAGAAGGGTGTTAATAAAATCACAGCACTTTTTAAATCTCTCAGAGTGGTCAGCTTTGGCTGGGATGGAGAAGAGGTCCCCCAGTTATTGTACTTTAAACCACTATACAAATTCACTTCTACCATTTCAAAAGAGCAGTACAAACACTGTTCATTTTCAGAATGAGTACACTTTATGAGCTAAAAAACATTCCTTGTAATATCTGGCTATGATTCCAGACTCACAACTTAAAATATGCCTAACTCCTGGCAACAAAAACCCTAATCCCGTCATTTATGCTGATGGCATTTATCACTTGAGTCTGAGTTGCTCAAGTCAGAAGGCAAGTTATTCATAGGACAAGAATGTAGGATTTGGGGGTTTATATGTCTGAAATTCTTTTTCCTTCACTGAAAAGCTCTGTGAACATGCTAGCAGAGACAAAAAGAACACTATGTGAAAGCACAACCACCATTTCCCCTGTTTTTAACAGTTTATGGAAACAAAATAGATAAGACAGTAATGGTCTTTAAAAAACCCAAACAAAACTCTTGATTTCTTATAACATGTACTACAGAAACCCATCCAGCTTCTTCCTAGAGGCTTACTTTAGATCTAAATTTAACCCTTCTGCCAGGTCTTCATTAGCAATAATGAAGCAGTTCCATTTCTCAGTGTCATTAGTAAGCACAAGTTCAAGTCTCATTTCTAAGCCAGACATATCAGGAAATTAATGCTGGCTGTTTAACAAGCTGTACTTCATCCATTTACAAATGTTGACTCAGATTGCTTTTAAAAATGCCTTCCATGGAACATAAAAAACAATATGAAAAAAGGAAGCCTTAGTCACCTACTACTCCTTTTTCAAGGCACAAAAATTGTAATTTAAAATGAAATGTCTGAGTTCCTCGTGAGAGCACCTCACTGTTTTCTCTCTTGGAGTAACAGCCCACTCTCGCTTTGTTGCTGCCGAGTCCTTGGGCTTTTTCTCCCATGGTGGACTTATAATGAGACCTCATCTAAGCTGTAGCTGACCTGCAGGGCCTGAGCTCTGTGCCACTGTCTTCTGTTCCTCAGATACAGTTCTCCATTCACCAACAGGAAAGGGGGGTTGTTTTTGTTTGGGGTTGGTTTTTTTTTTTTGCATTCACACATACTTGAAAAAATTCATTGGACTGAAGGATCCTGACTACTTTTCAAGTCCCCTGAGGATACAAATTTCCCTCTATCCACATAAGCATATAATACATATATCCATTACTGCATGTTATAAATAAATATTTTTACCTCACAGCAGGACAATTGTATAGCAGGAGAAAGAAGGTGATTAAAATGGTTCAGAATCAAAATTTCCAACTGATTAAGCCTTTTTTCCCCCATATTTATTGAAGGGAGAAGATACATTTCTGTGAGCTTGGTCAGGAAAAGGAATAATGTGTCACTTAGATAAGCAGAGCATCTAAGAATGCTAAATATTTTAGGATAAGTTGCTTCATACAAATATTATTTCACAGGCAGATTGTTTTCTATTGTTTTATGAGGGTTAACCTTGGCACTGATAAAAGATAGCAAGTGTTTCTTTAAAGAAAACTATAGGGTAAACAAAGCTATGACTACACTAAATCTCCATTTCAGATGTGGAGTTATGGTCTCATTTCCTGTATATTTTAAACTTGTGAAATGTGGTCATATAAATATTAGAAAAATAGAGAGTCATTCTAACCACAATAATAAGAACATGAACCCAACACAGTAGTTTTGAATAGAAAGACAAATATAAATTTAGAACATAATTGAAAAATGGCAGCAGAGATTCTGCAGCATGGGAAAAATATTTTATCTCACTTTAGGCTGCTGAGAAGGAGCAGAAAAGCCCCCATCTGAATCAGGTAATTTAATGCATACTATTGGTCTTTTTTACACAGAAAGCCAATGTTGAAATATAAGAAAGAGTGTTTTAACAAAGAGGGAAAATGCAGCACACGTTAAGTGCATCCTGATAAAAATTCAGAGATAGAAAACATAGAAACAAGAAGTTATTTTTTTTGTTACATTTTTTCTTCTTGTTGTCACTTTGTTGAGCCCTACTACACACTTGAGTTACACCGAGCAGAACAGGAAAAAGTAAATCCAAAACCCATTACAACAAACTCTTTTAAAAAAATATTATTTCTAAGGAATCAAGTGGCAAAAAAACCCAGAGATTAACTGAGTTATTCAGGTTCTGCAATAAAATTATGGGAAGAAAAAAAAATAAAATCTTACAAAAACTGGGATAAGTAAGATCTTTTGAAAATGGGACCTCATGCAATTTGGATGCTTTTATTTAAGTTCTGAGCTCTCAGGTGTGATCTCACATGGCATTTCCTCTCTTACCTCTCACACTTACCTCTCCCCAATGGATAAAAGGGGAAATACACTGTAAGAATCCATATCCATCAAACACTATGGGAGATGCAGTCCAGCCAGAGAGTCCAGCATAGGGAGGAGAACAGAAATAGTATTAAAGTCCACTCTCAAGAAATACTGCAAAATAATTTTGAATCACAGTGTGTCAGACTCCTCATAAAAATGGAAAATGTATCAGTTCAGGCTTTTAAAATATTTAAATGGAAAAGCTAAAGTCTCTATAAAAAGATACAATTTAAAAAATACAGAGTAGCTAATTATGTACATAAAATGTTTCAATAAATCTTCTTATTCTAGCTATTCTGTAAGTATTCATGAAAATAATCACATTACATTTTTTCATTTGTCACAGTGGAAGCCGTAAGTGCCAGATGAGGTTAAAAGTTCCCAGATTAGGTGTTCACCTATACAGAATGAAGCAGAGCCTTTGTCTGGTATTTAATCTTCTTTCGAGTTTTCTGGGACATGTGCTTGCTGGATGGCATCACATGGCCTGCAGAAAACCCATCTTCTGTTCCCTCTTAAGCTACCGAGAGAATTGGAAATAAACTGAACTTGTGACCCCACACTAAGTACTTCTTATATGGCTATCTTTCATGCAGTATTTAATAAACTCACTGGTGGAGTTTTCCAGTACTCTTATAATAAATTATCTGTTTTAATTAACCTGAATATATTTACTCTTTCCTGTGTGACATCTTGTGCCAAGCAGCACATAATCCTTCCTCCTTTTTGGAGTGTTAAATTTAACATGTCTCATGCATGTATACTACAAGCTTGTGAAAGTCTTGCCTGTCTTTCTATTTTGGAACAATTATCAGTCATTTGTTCACTAGTTTCAACTACATGCTGTGAGGAGTAGAAACGCAGAATAGCAACTGCAAAATCATTGTCCTACTTTTCCTTGTCCCAGTTCAACATCGCTGCTTCATTCCCCAGTGTCCCCACATCCCCCCCTCCTCCTCAAATCCCCCCTCCTGTAAAATCTCACTTCACATTTCCACCTCATTTTTATTCCACATCACCTCACCTCCTCAGGGGGGAATTTTTTGTCTAAGCAGCAACTTTCAAAAAGCATTCCTGTATTATTAATATGGAAATCCAAATATTTTGTGCTATCATGAAACAGCTGCTTATATTTTGGAAGTTTTACGTATTTATTTTGGGGGTATTAGTCAAGACTTTAGCTACTCCTCTATTTGCTTTCAGGTGCTTGGATTTCCAAAATATTAACTCTGGCAACACTTTTACACGTGAGGTTAAGTATTTTCCTGTTTAGCCCTATTAGTTTCTCCTTACCCGTGTATTTTTGCAGCAAACCCAGCTGAGTCAGGGTGCTCGCTGTGCAGACACAGCTCGGGAGCCTCTGCCGGGGGGTGCTTTGCCTCAGGAGATCAGCATACGGCCTAAAAATCGAGAACAAGAGGGAACACGAGCTGAGGGCACCGCACAGCTCTCTAACAGCATTACCTGAGGACGCCGAGGGCTCTGGGGCGGCTCTCACACCCCTTTTCACCACATTTTGTGCCTTTCCCTCGGGGCCAGCCCAGCCCGGGCCAGGCTGTGGGCACGGGGCTGAGCCCACACGGCTCTGGAATATCCCTGCTGGAATACCCCTGCTGAGAGGGGTCCGCACCCGCTCTGGGCGGGCTGGAAAAGAGTAAAGCGAACAAGTTCTTCCTCCCCCTCAGTCTCTGCCCTGTCGGCTCTTGTTTTACAAGCTGGCAAAAAGCCGTTCTGCCCTCTAGCACCCTCGCTTTAGATACTTATGCACACTTATAAGGGCCGGGAAAAGAAAAGGAGAAAGGCACAAGGGGCTCTTCGGAGAGGCAGGGACAGGGGCTGGTGCCGCCGTAACTGCGCCACAGGCCGGGCGGAGCCTCCTCACAGCCCGAGAGACCCGGGGCAAAAACCAGTATCTCCTCCGCGAGCGGATTATAAGGCAACGCTTGCGGTGACGTCACCACCGGCAGCCAATGCGGGCCTCTGTCTACCCCGGGGTGGGAGGAGCTTATGCAGATTAATGAGCTGGGTGCCGCCCTGTAGTGACGTCACGCCCCGGTAGCCAATAGCGGTGTGTGTTTACCCGGGATCTCGGTGCACACGCACGTTACGCTCATTCGGGGCCGCGGCGGGAGGGGCGGCAGGTGGAGCTCAGCCTGGCACGGCCCGGCCGCACGGGGAGCAGCGGCCGCGGCCCGTGTGTGTGCTCGGAGCCCCGCCACGAGCAGGAGGAGGAGCCTGCCCAGCCCATATTTAAGCGCGGCCCCGCCCGGAGCGGGAGGCGGAGCTTCCCTCGCCCATATTTAAGCGCGGCCCAGGGCGGGCGCAGCACGCCGAGCGCGGGGCGGAAGCGCCCGGCACCTCCTTCCTCTCTCCCGGGCGCACTCGACGAGGATGAGCCAGAGGGACACCCTGGTGCATCTTTTCGCTGGCGGGTAGGTGGAACTGTGGGGGAGGACCCTTCAGTTCTCCCGTCTCCCTTACCGGGGTCCCGGGCGCGGCCCCGCTCCTGCCCTCACTGCCGCTGGGCCTGGGGCCGTGTGGGGAGCCGGGCTGCCCTGGGAGGGGCTGCCCCGCTCCCTGTGCCCGCCGGGCCCCGGCCCGCCGCTGCCTTCGGGCCCGGCCCTGGGAGCGCCCGGGCCCGTCCCGGGGGGAGCGCGGCCCGTGGGGCAGGCGGGGGTGGCGGCTTCCCCTCCAAGCAGGCGGTTCCCGGGCCGTGCTCTCCGTGTGGGGCTGTGTCCCCGGCGGGCGGGAGCGAGGGACGCGCTGTCCCTGGAAGGTATCCCAGGCCCGTGTGCGCTGCGCTCCCATGCGGGGCCTGGCACGGCCCTGCCGCGTCCCGCCCACGGAGGCGGAGGGAAGGAGAGGCAGGAACGCAACTGGAAGTAAAGATGTAGGCTTACTTAGGTTTGAGGTAACTCTTGTATCTTAGTGCATATTTTGTCTCGCTTTCTTTTTAAGTATCAAAGTGTATGTGGATACGCAGCCTGTGGCCTGTTCAGGGACAACGTGGGAAGGGAACTCAGGTTTTAAAAGGGAAAGCTGGGGATCCTAATGGGCCTGGCTACAAGTGTTCTGGGGTAGGGAATTTGGCTGTGTGGAAGTGGGAGTGACAGGCTGCGAACGTGCTTTGTGTCCCATGAAAGAATTTGAAGCTATGATTTCCAGTTGTGCCCTTCATTAACAAAATGAGCTTGCTGCCTCTGGCCCAGGGTGTTTGAGGGGAAAGAATAATGTGTTTACTCTGACTAGTTCTGGGTGAGTTGGATGCACATGGGCACTTACTCTGCTTCTGGGACACTTTGCAGGTTTGTGCACATCGTCCACCTGATTTAGTGCTTGTGTTTTCATTCCCTTAATTTCTGGCACTCTGTTTAAAAGAAGAGTAGTTACACAGCAGGAGACAGATGCACTAGTGTGTACTTTCTTCCTTAAGATTTCATATCTTTGTAAGCATTTAGAAAAGCAACAGGAGGAGTTGAAGAAAGACAAGGAACTGCTGGGGAGGGCCATAAAGATAAGTGGTCTGGAGCATCTCTCTTATGAGGAGAGGCTGTGGAGCCTGGGCATGTTTAGTCTAGAGAAGAGACAACTCAGAGGGGATTTCATGAATTCATATCAATATCTCAGTAGTGGCTGTCAAGAGGATGATGGTGGTGCAAAGTGGCAGGATGAGGAGCACTGGCCATAAACTAAAACAAGAAGATTCACCTCAACATGAGTAAGAAATTCTTTATGCTGAGAGTGACAGAGCACTGGAATGGGCTACCCAGGGAGGTCATGGAGTCTCCCTCTCTTGAAAGATTCTAAACCCACCTGAACGTGTTCCTGTATCACGTGCTGCAGGTGACCCTGTCCTGGCAGGGAGGTTGGACTGGATGGTCTCCAGAGGTCCCTTCCAACCCCAGCTGCTCTGTGATTCTGTGAGTGGTGGTCACTTGATAGCTCTGCATACGGGAGACTCCCAGGCAGTGGTGTGTAATGTGCCAAATAGGTTTGCAAACCTGAACCTTAAGACCGGATGAAGGTTGCTCAACTCAGCTTGTTCATTCCTAATTTCTGCAGAGGTCTGGTTGGTGGTTTAGCTCCTGGCCAGCTGGGTCAAGGGTTACTCTGGGAGGAGAAGCTGAGTGCAGTTTCCTCATGTGCATGTGCCAGCCACATGTTTCCTGTAACCATAGTCCAGCCAAGCTAACAGTTTGTATTTGGTTACATTTAGCAGTAGAAGAGGTTTTTGGGGTCATCTCATGACTCTGCAAATTTGGTGAGCTACAGATCACCTGTGTGATCTTTAGCCTTTAGTGAAACTTAAAAAGCAAGCAAGCTTTGTTTTTCTTTAGGTTGCACCGGAATCTCTATGAAAACAAGATTACCTCAATCTGCTGGCCTGTTTTTGTAATGTCCAAGTTCATTCTTTAGTTCCTGCTTTCCGAAATGAAACTGTAACAGATGACATTGCTGGTTTAGTAACATAGGTGGGACCATCCTTGGATTTCTCTGTAGCTGCCTAGGCTGTACATTTTTTTTTTCCTTTTGCATATCTTTTGTTTTTTCTATACCTGGTCAACTAGCAATTGTTGTGATTGTAGACAGCATGTTGGTAGTATAAACTCAGGTGCATTTATTCCAAACCAAGAAGAAATCAGCTGAATGTTCTCCATCCTTAAATTAAAAAGTCTTGTGATTGAAATGTAGGCTGTAGATTAACATTTTGGTTCAAGTAGGTGAGTTATTCTTGCAAGCTTTTCTAGTTCACAGAATCTCAGAATGTGCCAAGTTGGAAGGGACCCACAGGGATCATTGAGTCCAGCTGCTGGCCCTGCACAGGGCCCTTCCCAAGAACCACACCATGTGCCTGAGAGTATTGACTCTTTAAAACTAAAAGTAGTAGAAAACCTAAATATTTTCCTTTATAGGGCATATGGTTTTGACTACAGAAATATTATTCAGTTTTTCCTGAGTTATTCTTCACTTACAGAGAGCTTATGACAGCAATTCTGTATCAGACAAACTTCCATCAGGGCAGTGAACTTGCCTGGGTGTTGTTTCCTCAGCAAAGAGAGGAACAGTTTTGTGTTTGGAGGGGATTCAGCTGCTTTTCTGAGTGCACAGGTGGGTAGCCTTACATTTACTTCTCTTCTTCATTTCTGTTTCCTGCAGAAAGTTGGCTGTTTTCTGTTTTAATATGTGAGAGAGTATATGAAGGAGTCTCTTTATTTGTCTTGATTATAGAACTATCTCAAATTGGTCTGTCATTGAAATCACTCTGACAGGCGCAGAAAATGTGTTAAAGATGAATTTTTGAATTCTCAGGAAGGTCAGACACTGTTGAAATGTATGAAGTAAAGTTGAAAAACCCTTAATGTTTTCCCATTTAAGAAGATAATAATCTGGAGTGGGTATTGTGGTGATAGGGACTTTTTTTTATGGCCTTTCAGAAAATAGCCACTGGACTCATAATTGAGTTGTCAAGCACTAGCTCCTCTCTGCCCTAAAATACATTCCTGGTGTAATGCTGGGTGTCTTTCAGAATGAGTGAGAAGGAGATGGTTAGTACCTTGCTGTCCAAACTCAGGTTGTTCTTATGTCAAGATATAATTCTGTGTGGAATAAAACTGTGTTTGTTTAAGGCTTAAGTTTTACTCCATGGAGTCATCAAACTGCATGAAAATTGTGGTCAGTGCTTGAGAAACTCTGTCACTGGTATGTTTCTCATGTTTCTTTCTAGACACATGATGCTTTGAGCTGTTTTTACTTAATACAAATGTTACTGTAAGTATTTATTTACCATGGCTCCTAAAAGAAACTAGACTGTTCATGTTGATGTTTGTTTTGGATAATGGAACCCAGTGATGCTTGATCCCTGATGGTGTTTTTCCTGTTTTCACTTGGAGGTTTGCATGTGGCAGCATATCAGGGGATTTTATTTTTGCACTGTTACTTAGAAATAGCAAGTTTGATTAGTGTTTTTAGTTTAAGGATATAAGATTAACTTACAGTTTTTCTGTTAGCCAAGAAACATACTTAGTGAATAAGGGGGTTAAGGATTTCTGGTTGCCAGTACTCATAGCCGCTGTATTAATTCTGAAGATAGAAATGCATGTGATTTGCAAGTTGAACAGTATAGTAACAAGAAAACCCTGCAAATTCAGGGTTAATGTGTATATTCTTGCTTTTTCTCAAAGCTTGCTAAAGCCCTTACATATCATCAAAAGACTGATACTACAAACTTAGTATCCAAACCTGTGGTTATGTGAAAGTTACTCTGGTTTTAAGACAGCTCCATGAAATGGCTCATAGGTTGGGACTTGAATATGCAGTGACAGAGAGACAGGGAGGAGTACTGTTTGCAGGTGACTTGGATACTTTTTTAATAGAATTTTGAGCTCAGTTTTCTTGCTTTTCTTTAGACAGACAGTGTTTGTATGGAACTTTCATTTTCATACAGCAAAGATAAATAGCTGGTAAAATGCATGAATGAATGTAGACCCAAGATAACAGGGTCAGGGGTTATCTTCAAGTCTTTGAGGCTGTGGTTACAAATACAGTGAAAGGTGAATCTGAGACCAGCGCTATGCAGCTCTGTCTTTTATTTTTATAAATCACATAATTACTTTAAGGAATTAAAAAAATTCTTGCTCTGACAGTTTCAGTTCTAGGGAAGCTGACATGGGCATTGGAGATATTAATCTTCTTTAGAGCATTTATAGACAGTCTATTGGCTGAATTTGAGCCCCTCATCCATGCTGGAACTGTCTCTACTGTTATTTGCAGGGGTGGAAGGTAACAGTAGAAGATACTCAACTGCTCTGGACAAAGGCAGTGACCTTCAATTTGCAATAGTAAGAAAAGGCTTTTTTTCTGCAGCCATCTCTGGAAGCAGAACCTGGGACTTGAATACCAAACAGGTTTAGGTTTTTCAAGCATGTGTGTGTTTTTCTTGCAGTGTCACAAAATAGTAAGGGTCTATCTTGGGAAAGTGGTTGTCAGAACTGCATCTGTGTTTGACTGCCAGCAGAGCATAAACTAATAGATCCAGTTTTGTTTCTGTTAGTCTGGTGAGATGATGGACTTATAAATGCACATTAGGGATCAAATGAAATATGTTATGGGTGGAGTGGTTTTGTTGTGCCTTTTTTTTCCCCTGTGCTTGCTGTCTGGAATAAGCTACAGTTTAGGAGAGCATTGTCATCTTTCTAGATTCTTCTGTCCAAGAGTTGTCAATTGTTCTTAGTTTTACTGTCTTTCTTTTAAGTTTGTCGTGATCCTGCAGGTTAGATAATGACTACATGTCTCATGATGTACATGGATCTGTTTCAGTGAGCATGATGTCTCTTAAACTGTACAGGAAGGCTCCATTTGAAGATTTAATTCTCTAACTTGATGATGTGAATAGTGGTGGGGTTTTAGACTTCCTATTTTACTACTGTGTTTGTTTCTTTGGATTTACCCACTGATCTTTGGTTTTCTGCCCTTGAAATTACTTGGACCCTACTGGTTCATTCTCATACCTTTGTATGATCACATGTTTCTGATCAAAGCTTTACAAGTTTTTTTTTATACTCACTTGATAAAGCTGAAAAGGGCTTGTAATAAACATTGATTAGAGGCAAATGCCACACTTAGGGTAGATAAGAGGGTAAGTGATGGTCTGAACAGCATTCATTAGAAAGTGCTGTAAACATTCAGGCACAGGAGTGTCTCAGGTTTTGCCATTCTTCTCATTTATATTCTATCAGCAGGAGTGTATTTGCTCACCTGTTTACCAGGTGAAACTCATCTAATCGTGGAGGAAAAGGTTTCACACTATAAGTGTTCTTAAAAGTCACGGCTGTTGGGGCTTAATGCATGCCTGAAGGTACTGAAGTCCAGAGTGGTTTTAGGTAGTAAAAATTTCTGAGGTAGTTTACAAAATCCCACCTATGTTGTGAGAAGAAATCTAATAACTTGCCAACTTCTAAAAAATGTTTTTCCAAACTGTGCTAGCCCTTAATTTGTGTTAAACCACAAACGAAAAAAACTCCCCTTAGTTTGAGCTGGTGAGGAGGATAGCAGGGAAGGTGGCAGCAGTGTCAATTTATAGAACAATTGTGAGCTGGAGCTGGTGGCTGGCTGTTAATGGGCTGCCAGGACTTGGAGCAGAAGAAAGTAGCTGTGTCTGTGACAATATTTCTAGTAGTATGTTAAAAAAGCAGGGCCGGAAATATATTTCTAAGTAAGACAGGCTGTCCTTGCTGCTGGTGAACAGAACAGCTGGTTTGCTGTTTAGAAGCTGCTTATTTGTACAGAGTGCATAGTTGTGGAGTTGTCTCTCTTCTTTGTTTACCCACAAGCTCTGTTTACTGACAGATTCTCATAAACAGGTTTTTGTCAAGCCTTGCAGTGTTTATCTTAAAGGTCAAGTGAACTAGACAAGTCAAAGTAGTTACTGGGCTATGCCTTCGTTTGGTGGTTCAGTTCAGACTCAAGTGGATCTTGTGACCGTTGAGAAAGGTCTGGTTCCTCAACATATCAAGCTCTTTCTTTCATTCCTTCAGTTCCAGATGTGACCTCTATTATATGGGACTTCTTGAGGGTTGGCAAAGTGAAGAACTAGACTGGACAAAAGTGAAATTGGGGGTTTTGCCAAGGCTTGAGTGATACAGAATGATGTAGCACTATAAGACTTCTCTGCTTTTTTCAATTGTTAAGTAGGAATTTGAAGGTGCGGGAGAGAGAATTTTAATTCACACTGTCAGTAGTTAGTAGAAAACATTGGAAGTATTCTTGAGTTGAGACATTTTAAACTTTTTAGAAAAACCTCAACCAAAGAAACCACCCAACAACACAACAGCAAGGAAGTGCCAAGGGTGCTGATCATTTGAAGTTACTTGACTATCATAATACAGTTAAAGGTCCTTAAAGGGAGGCAGGTGATCTGCTTCCTTAAGGTGCAGGTGAAAGTGGTGCTGGTACATCCACTGGCTTTTGCTGAGCAGTGAATGCTGTAGGCAGACTTATAAAGAACAAGCTCTGAGTAGCTGTCTGTGTCCCCAGTAATCTCATAATCCATTGTCAAGTGTCTGACCCACCCACAGTGAATGTTCAGCAGAAGTGCTGTTGCAGAAATTGCTTGCTCCTTGTGATTTGGATGTGGTGCAGGGGGGCATGCAGGGCACAAGCATTAATCTTCAACTTTGGAAAGTTTTTCTGATAAGATGTGTTGTGGTGTGATGTAGCTGGGGAGCATTAAGGGCTCCAAATTCCAAGCAAAGTATTTTGTCCTATTTTCTTTCTCACTTCCATGGTATTTATCTCATTAATATAAATCATACAATGTGCTTTCTCTTGTGATTGCTGTTGCTTGGACACAAGTTCTCATGTAACCTGTCCAAAATCAAATGCAGAAAGATTTTCAGGAGAGTAAGCTCGAGGGGATTGCAAATGAAGGGGCTGCAAGAAAGGAAGTTAACTCTAAAGCCAGCTTCCTACATTGCCTGCGCAGGCACATCACCACGGAGTGGTGTCTGCTTTGAGCTGCAGGAAGCACACACCTTGCTGTCTGCTCAGAGCTTTAGACCTTGAGCATCTTCATCAAGTTGTTTTGAGGACTGGCCTTCCTCTGGTTCTCACATGGTCTTCATGTCCTAAACCTTACCATGTTACAAGCTCCTGCTGCTTCCAACACTGGCTAAAATAAATCTTGGCACACCTACCCTGTCTTTCAGCAACTCTAATGTAAAATACAAATAGGCTTTTGTAACTTACTGTTAGAAGCAAGTGAATTGCTCCCTGCAAGCGTCCTACTCTGAGATGGGTGTCAGTCTGTAACTGCATGTGTGCAGCACACACTGAAAGACTGTTGTCCTCCTGTGATAATGCTTTTTTCCCCCAGACTGACCAAGAAGTTTGATATTTTTCCTCAGTTAAACCTTGGAAGAAAATAGACTTCTGACTAATGTTGGAGTTAGGGATGGGCAAGATGCCTTTAGGCTTATTAATAGGATACCTCTGGGTCACTAGGTTTAAATGGAGCATTAAGTGAACATCATATAACTCTATCCTACTTTGCAGCTGCACTGTCAGTTCAATTCATACAAACACATTAGTTTCTTAGAATGCAGTGCTGTATTTTTGGTTTTCTCTGTGGTAGAATAGTCATCAGACTACCCACCTGTGGCAACTTACAGGAAATCTTGAGTCTTAGGTATTACTCCTGATTTGGGCTGAACTCTCCTTTGCATTTTTGAAAACATTGTGTAAAAAACTGTTGAGCAGACTTACAGCTTTTTAAAGGTTTTGTGTGTGTTTGAGCTTCTTGTGTTAGAAAAAAGGTAGCTAATAACTATGTTGTCAGAATCAAACACCTCCTCTGGTTGTTGCACTGGGAAGCAAATGCTGGGCCCACTGAATTTAGTACCAATTGTATTTATGTGTTAGAGGGTTTCAAACTGAGTTGTTAGCATTAATACCTGAATTGAAACCTAGGTTTGCTTGTTGGGTTGAATATTTTGATTGTTTTTTTAAAGGAGATGTATGTAGTGCTCTGGTCATAATTTTAATAAGGGTGTTTAGCAATGTCAAGGATATTGATCTCTGGAAAAGTTCAAGAAAAGTGTTGGGTTTTTTTTTGGTTTGGGTTTTGTTTCTATAATGGTAATGTAGAGGCAGTTGGGGCTGTCTTAGGAATCAGAATTTGTGGATTTGATATTTTTCCCTCAGAGGTGGTATTTAAATGGATAGGAATGCAGACATTAATAAGTGAGTTATGAAGTAGCACTAGAAGAATCCTCTGAGCAGAGCTGTGGAAAGGCAGTGTGTTCTTGGCTGTGTTCTGCTGGAGCAGAACGGCAGGAACTGCACTGTCAGCACAAGTTGTGCTGGGCTTGCTCACGGTAACAAGTGACAGACTGAAGCAAAACCTGCGAGTCTTTACCTGCTTGGCTCCTGCAGGTCTTTTTGCCTTCCCAGGTTCTACTCTGCAGTATGTGGTCTGCCTTGCTGTACAGGCAGAGCTTGGGGAAACACTCAGGGAATCATTGCCTTCATGGTACAATGCCCAAAATAGAAATTGGAAAATGTTATTAACTTGCCATGGCACAGATTTTACATGTAGCCCTGTGTGCACAGTGCATAAATCTTTTCTACCCTTAAGGATTTTTGGCACCTTGTTTGTGGTCAGGAGTGCACTAAACATTAAAAAAAGTTAAAATTTACCATGAGGAGTTAAACATTTCAGCCACTGAACTACTTTCCAGAGATGATTTGAACAACATGTACTGAAGATTGTGCTTTTTTGCTACTTTTTGTCTGTTTAATTTTTTGCTCCAACTTGTAGGGTTAACAAATTGACTTAAGAGTTTGCTTGCCTTCAAGGGTGAATAACTACAGCATTGCCACACCTGTTCTGCTTTGTTTTCCACATTTTGCAGTTTGATTGTGTTGATTATAATTTTAATTCTATGTGAATGTATCCCTCAGTTTCCTTGCAGTTACAAGTGTGATGATTCTATTTTTGCAGATGTGGAGGTACTGTTGGTGCAATTCTGACATGCCCACTGGAAGTTGTGAAAACACGGCTGCAGTCCTCCTCCGTGACTCTCTACATCTCTGAAGTTCATCTCAACACTGTCAATGGTGCTGGCGTCAACCGAGTAACCAGAGTTTCTCCTGGACCTCTCCACTGTTTGAAGTGAGTGTACATGTCACTAGGTTTTTGGGGAGGGAGGAGTAGAGAGGTGTTTTGGACAAATCTGTATGGATGATTCAGACTATTGTTGGTCATGATTGCTACCATGAGAAGACTTTCCATGTTTTGCCTTCTAACTGTAAGTTTCACATTGCAGTTTTCTGACTGTCACTCATGCTTGAGTTTGTATCTTGCATTAGCCAGAGCATATATACCTTGTACAACTCACAGCTCCAAACTGCATCCCCAAAATTCACTGCGAGCACTGTAACAGGTCAGACTCTCACTTTGATCTTGAAAAAGTATTGTCCCAATCATAGAAGTTACTGAATATGTAGGCAATGAAAATTATCTCTGCTTCTTCATTTCTTTCAACTTTCACCACTCCATACACTTTCTACCTTTGACTATCTTCTGGTGGATGTGTCACTAGTAACACTTCTTTAGAACTAGTAAGGAATAGGTACAGCCAGCTTTTGTAATGATTTGAGATGTCTTTTTTGCATGATGCCTCACTGGAAGGGGCCTACCTTTCCTCTCCTTGCTAGCAGTGCTTGAGTAGTTCAGGAGCCAGCAGGAAAGTTATAAGGCCATAGTTCAACTGCTTGTACAGGCCATAGGCAGGGATCACTCTGGGGGACTCAAGCTAGCCAGTTAAGGGGAGAGGAGGTATCTTGAGTATTTGGGAATGAGGGGAGATTTTCTCCAGGAAGGACTTTGCTACTGCTTCTTGCATTAGAAAGAATTTGCTGAGACTCAATCAAGTATCTTCTATTCCCAATTAATTAGTGAGAAGTAGTTTGTAGAGAGCCCCTTCTGGCAGTTACAGTGTGGGATTTGGGATTAATCTGGTTAGCGGATAGGATTTGCTTATATGGAGGTTGTACCAAAACAGCACCTTTCATGATAAGAAGCGACTTTGATTCAAGTTTTGATTCAGATCCTTTCTAGGTGTGAGAGTTTGATAGGTGGACATGTTGGGAACAGGTATGTGGAAAGGAAAAGCTTGGATTGTGACAAGCAGGAAGAGTTTCCTCCAGCACACTTGTCTTATTGGCTTCTGAAGAGAGAAGTTGAGCCCTTCAGTTTTTTTGGATGTTTGGTTATGAATTTGTCTTCTGTCCAGATTTATATCTGAATGAATAGCAGGTTGAATAGATGTGTGGGTTTTAGGCTTCTCTGCTAGAAGCCTGCTGTGCTTTGAATGCATCCCTAAAACCAAAAGTAACTTGGTATTCCCAGGGAGCAAGTTCAGGTTAAAGTAGAGGTAGTCCATGAGGAACCTCATTGGTAGGGCTTGTTTATTTTATTCCTTGTTTTTAACAGCTGTCTTCTTGTATGTGCTGTTTACCTGTCATACAAGTATGTGTCTCTTCTGCTGCTTTTATTCTTTGCTTTGATGTGTTTTCTTTCAGGTCTTTATCAAACAACTGAGATACAAAGCCTGGGTTTCAAGATCTTAAGTACAGTAAAAATGAAAAATCCCAAATTACATGGAAATGGGCTGTGACAATAAAAATATGTAGGTGCAGGATGTAACTGCTCTTGGATAACGTACTAATGCTGTTTAGTGGGGAAATTAAACTGGATTCATCTGCCAGTTACTGTCCCTTGGTATTTTTGACTTGTAGTTTTCAGAGTTTGGTTGTCTCATGCAGATTTGGTGCAGTGCTCCAAGGCTCACAATGTTCAGTATAAAAGCAGGGACAATCAGGCAAATTGTGTCAAATTTTGTGAACTGACTGCTGTAGAATCACTTCTGCATCTTAAGCATCAGCAGAGGTGACTTCAAAGGCATCTCTGTCAGGAAACAAACTCAGAACTGGTACAGATGGATCCGTTCTCTGGCAACAAAAGCAAATTCCCTCATTCTTAAATACATGTGTTGGATGTCGTATTACAGATTCTCATAATTAACCTTGCACAATTTAAACCTGAGGTCTTGATAATGGAAATCTCTCCAGCCCACCAGTGCAGGCTTCTCTGTGACATAAACAGGTCAGCCGAGGCCATAATGAGCACTTGTCCTGTTCTTCCAACCATGGATTTGCCCTTTGCTGCATTCAGTAAACAAGTGCTGGCTCTGGGATCTGATCTTTAATGCAAAAAGTTTGTGTCTTTTCAGTGCAGGCTCTTGAACTCCTCCAGCTGGTGTCTGTGAGGGCAGAAGAGCATCACTAACTACCTCCATGATAACTCTGTCTGTTGCAAAAAGTTAGGGACGTTGCTACTTTGTCAAAGTTTGGAATTCTAGATTCAGAAAAAACAAATAGACCTGGTACATTTTACTCAAGTTTCTTTGAGAAGATGCTGAGTTTGCTTCAGATTTGAATACTATATACTATACATATATACTATATGTGCATATATACATGGGTCCCATGTGATGTGATGATAATGATTTTTTTAGTTGTGTTCTAAGTGGACACAGATCATGTTAATTTGATTCAGAATTGCAGATGTTAACAATGCTCTCAGGATGACAGGCAGGTCTAGGTAATTTGTCTTTCCAAAGTGTCTGAGCTTGGGTTCAATACTCCAATTACTGCTGTGGAGCAATGCTACTCACACAGTGAAATGATATCTAATTGTTATGGACACAAAGCTAAGATGTTGCTGGACACATTCGATGTCAGCATTCCTAAAATAGTGCTGGTAACTGCAGAACCACTGTTTTACCTTTGCCTGTTGAAAGCAAATGTAAACTTTCAGTTGGATTTAGCAGCAGAACAATGGTGAATCAGCTACTGGAAATCAGAATAGGTTTGGAATCTCCTTCAGAGCTATAGATGGCTTTCACTTGTTTGTTCTGATAGTATATTCCAAACAAAAAGGCCATTTATACAAGACTAGTTTGCGTTATTGAGTAATTGACTTGTCATGAACATGCATGGCTCTTTGAAGAAGAAATATACAGTAGAACTATTCTAGTATCAGCCAACATTTGTAAATGAATAATCACAGGCTTCTGTTTTGTGGCATCTGGGGAAGTCGTTAATTCTTAACTTTAAATATTGTTCTAAAGTAATTGCTAGAGCAATTTGCAGTAATGGGCTGCAGGTAGTCCTTGTTTCTCCTCCCATGTCCTACCATACTTAGTAAAATATCGATGTGATTAGCATCTATATTGTTGGACAGATTGATTTTACTAAAACTCAGTAGGTATTCTCTTACTGTGCCACTGGGCCTTGCTGCAACTCTCTCTAAAATTCTCAACTACATGAGATCAGTATTGCAAATACTAGAGGTCTAGTAATACACCAACTCACTGCTTGCATCCCTGTTTCTCTGTAAATTCCACAAAGATGGGAGGTTACACCCCATTGTCTCACAAGCAGCTTTTCCTGAACTCTGTTTAGTGGATGTGGTACATGAGGTGTTAGTACTACTGTGGCAGTGACTCTTTGCATGGGTTACACTCCTGTCTGAGTTGATAGCAGTGAATTAGCTTGCCTGGAGAGATTTTCTGGAAGGAGTCAAAAAGCAAAAAACCACTGGCTCCACAGTCCAGCAACCCCTGCCAGCCTTGAGGAAGGGTCACTTCTCATATTGGAGTTTTCAATTTTCTTTTACTGTAGTTTAAACAGTCACCATATCTTAAAGAGTAAAGCTAAGAATGGACTCCTAGTTGAATACTTAATGGATTTAAATTATTTATGGCTATGAGAAGGGCAGGATGTAGAGAAAAGAAGCCTTCCAGGTAACTTCTGACATGTAACTATGTGTACTGTTGGGAATCTTGTAGAGTCAAACTGGGGTAGCACATGCAAAGCCATGTTGAGGTTTCTCTCCTCTTGAGAAGAGGAGATAATAGATTGCCAAAGGTATCCTTGGCTGGGCATCATAAGCAGTAGAGTAACATCTTGGTGAGGAGCTCTCAGATGGAGTACAACTCAGTGGAACCAAACCTTCTTAAGTCTCTCTCCTCTCCTTCTCACTTGCACTTCGTCTACTGGCTCTCCCAATCCAAAAAGTTGACAAGCATTGAGAGCTAAAGGGTGAAGAAAAGCATGTAGCATGGAATAAAGTATTTTTGTCTCCTAAACAATAACCTACAGGAATGTTCAGATTTCCATTCTTAGCATTTGGTCCCTGATTAGGGGATACTCTTTAACTTCCTAATGGCAGAAAACTCCATGCATGTATGTGTTCCTGTATCTGAGGTAAATCTGTATTGACATTGTAAGTCTTACTTCTGCATTTCATTTCTGGATTTATGTGACATGTCAAGCAATAATGAAATTTTCTATACTGATTCTAGGAAATTACTATTTTTTTTGTGGTCAGCACTATTTTATCAGTTATTATAAAAGTTTTTCACAAAGTAAAGCTTAAAATTTTGTAGTTATGTTGGCTAGTGCACTCCTTAATTTTGATCTGAATGTCTTCTTTGTTTTCTAGGATGATCTTACAAAATGAAGGCCCTCGTTCCCTGTTCAGAGGGCTGGGCCCTAATTTAGTAGGTGTTGCTCCTTCCAGGTAAATACAAAATTCACTTCAAATAAATCCCTTGATGTGTTTCACTTCCTGTGCGTGTTTGTATCTGCAGCTGTAAATACTTAATAGCAATTAACTCTTTGGTTCCTGGGATCACTCTGAGAAACTGAGCTCCTTGTACTTCAGAGCTCCAACTGTCTCACATTTACTATCCTGTGTGCTGCTATAACAGCATTTACTATTGTGTACTATCCCTATGCAGAGTTTTGTCTAATTAAAAAGAAAAATGGTTAAGGACTTGCATGTGTAAACTAGAAGTTTGTACCTTGAAGAATATAAAGGTAGATTTAGCTTTCCATCATTGTCACATTGTCTGTGACTGTAGCCTCAAAACACCAGGTCTTTGTTCCTGAATTCTGGTGAAGTACAGGCTGGTGCTCCCCTCAGTAGGGAGCCTGTTCTGAACCCTCAAAAGGAGCAGGACTGAGCAGGATGACACACTTAACAGCTGTCCCAGAGCAAGCAGATCCAGCCATGGGCTGGGCTCCAGAGGGTACTGGGGCAGTGCAAAAGGTGAGGCTGGAAATCTGATCTCCCTGGCAATGGTATTGCTGCTCTCTCTTGCTCTGCATCAGCACAAACTCTCCAGCTACTGACTGGTGCTGGCAGTCAGGGTGAGGCACGGATTACGCCAGAGTTGGAATTTATCCTTGCATATAAGTGTTAGCCCAAGTTCAGCCTAAAAATAGGAGAATACATAAGGAAGAGTGTAAAAACAAAGCTGTGTAAAAGTGATATAACTACTTAATCCTGGATGAGGCTGTAGTTGTTTTCTGGCTCACTTTTATTCTCTTCTGTTTAAGAGAAGGTTCTTTATGCAAAGGGAGTATGTTCCATGAAGTCTTTATTCTTCCCTTTTGTTTATTTACTTACTTTGCCTGAAGAGAAAACATTCCCGTCTTCTGCACACTCAGAGTATCTTAACTTTTCTGGCTTAAGGTTTTTGGATGTTCCTGAAAAACATTAAAATATTACTGAACTGAACTTTAAATCTGACATATGAGGTAGTGCTCTGTAGATCCTCTGCATGAATAGGAGTAAAACGTAATGCAGGAATGGGAGCATCTTTATTTTACCAGATTTTTTTTCAGGATTTAGGAATACCTGAGGTGTTTTCTCTCTGATCTGACTTAGCACTGCTCTTTGGAGAAGCTGAAGTAAATCCAGTGTCTTTTTTTTGTTCTTTTTACCTGTGGTGTGTCAGCACTTGCTAATTTGAATAGCTGTACTTTTGTTTGGTAGACCAGTCTGGTCTATCAAATGTTCAACATTGATATCACTTTAATAGCAGTTTTTTATCCAGGAATATGTTCTATTTTATAAAGGGCTATCCTCCATGAAAAATATCCTTAATTGTGGAAAAACCCCAAACTTATTTCTAATAAATGTTATGTTAAATATAATTCCCCTTTCTTTCCCCAGGTGAAATGCTTAGCTTGCTTCCTCCCTGCTATCACACCAAAAAGTCAACTTGATAGAGTGTGTGTCTTATTTATTAGCACATCCTTATTTCCCTCTGGCTGACTCGGCCTCCATCCAGTGCTTCATTTCAATTAAGCACTGGCTAAGTGGATTCAACATCAGCTCTTTGTTTAAATAAGCTGTAGAGAAGCGTGTTTCATAACATATCCAGTACACTTAACTGAGTTCAGGTTCCATTTGAGAAATTACCTGCATGAAGCAAGCACTTTATTTTTTTTGTAATAAAGAAAAACGTGTTTGTGCAGCTAATGAGGTTAATGTTCTGGTCATGAAAAGTTGCACGTTCACTTTTGCTCTGGTAGAGGGGTGTCTGTAGGTTAAAAATACCCTGAGTAACAACCTGAAATGTGAGGTTTCGATGTGCTTAAAATAAGCTTTTTAGCTTTAGTGAGTGAAATCTGGTATTTTTCTTAATATATTGAATTGTCATGCTGACTTTGTCTAGCTTTGTTTTGATACCAGCCCAGGTTTAAGCATAATACAAGTTTGCAATAATTATTTGTAGCATATTCAGGGGGAAAAAAAAAATCTATGCATTCTACATACAGAATAAATGCAAATTTAGAACTAAAGAAACAATATGTAGTTACCAGCTTCACAGCTCTTCTACATTGGACATATAAATATTTATAGCTGTAAGTTAGAAATATTTACATCCTGAGTTCTATAATAATATTAAGAATGCTCTTTTGTGGTGTTTTGTGTGAAATTGTCATGCTATTGAAATGAGTTTAGGTCTGTTAGTACAAATTTGAGTAGATTGTTAGTGAGGAAGTAAATTCTAACCCCAAGATGGTTTGGGTTAGTGAAGTGAATGACAGTGCTCGTTAAGGATATTGACACATAAAACATAACATGGATTTTGTTCTGATTTTAGAGCTATATATTTTGCTGCTTACTCCAACTGCAAGGAAAAGCTGAACAATATTTTGAATCCAGATTCTACCCAGGTACACATGATTTCAGCTGGTGTGGCAGGTAAGGATCTGTAACTTTTTAGCTTCATTCTACAGTCATATCTGCAAATGAGAGGTGACAAATATGGAAAAACCCAACAAAACAGAACATGCTCATTAATTGAATGATGCTTTCTTGTAATGGTTACCTGCCTTGGCCTCTCATTAAATAAGCTGTCTGGAAAATATATGCATGACACTGCACTGATTGATAAATAAATGTGTGTGAATAGTCTTCTCTAGAAAAGCTGCATGCTTGCTTTTTCAATTGTAAATTTGTGAAATGAAAAATGAAAACTTTGAAAACAGTCACTTGTTGCTCTGTAAGCTATAAACATTGTTTGCACTGACTTCAGGTTTAATTCTTCTTAATCTGCTTTTTTTACCACCACTTTCTGTTTCAGCTTTGTATATCTGACTTATTTTTGTCCTTCTGAAATATGCCTGCAGGTATTTGTGTAAATTATATGTAACACTTCCTCCTCCTTATTCATATGCCAGTCTATGTGAAGTTTGCTCTAGCACTGAGGAGACAGAGAAGAGCAGATTTTTTTAGTTTGCGTATATTTTTTATCTCCAAAGATAAATTCCTATTTTATATCTGCAGTGTAACTTTGTATATTTGAGCAGCAACCAATATTTGTGGCTTGATTTGTATGTTCTGTGCTTTGGGACCATTAACAAGGGGAGTTAAAGGCAACTGAGTTATGGGCACAGACTTGTGCTAAGAAAATCAGAACTCAGACTGCAACACTTTACTTATTGTTACCTGTGTTCTTCCTGCACAGAATCAAATTTTTAAAATATTTTGTCTCTGTGTAGGCCATAGGCCCTTCACAGAGGAATTCTGGCTATTTTATTGTTGGAGTTTCTAATTCCTGTTAAATTTTACAACCAATGTATAGAATGTGAATGCTCGTGATCTGGAATGGACTGACAAAGGTCATGTCAGAATAATGAGTAGGAGTAGTTTTCTATTTAATGCTAATAATCTGATGTAAAGAAATGCTGTAAAGCATGTAAACTAAAAGTGACATTAGCTTTTTATTTAAATGACACTGATGGTCATCTCTGTCCCATGAAATGTGATGGCAGTTTTTAATCTTTAGGATGAAAGGAGAGCTGTTTTATTTTGCCCAAGTTAAACAAGGATGATGAAGAGATTTCTTATTTCTTAATCATCTAGAAGTGTGTTTTGTTTGTAGGTAAGCAGCATAGAGAATGAGGACTTAATGAAGAGTTCACCCTCGTCAGCTAATTGTGCCAAGAAAAATGAACTGTTTTCAGCTCCTTGTCAAGGGGATAACACATGTCTTTAAATATAGGAGGCAGGGGGAAGTGTGGGTGATATAAACAAATCTGTCCTCAGCTGAAGACAAATGAAGGTTCAGTGTGTTCCTCATCTTTGGAGGTAACTGCCCTCATTCTGTAGTGAAAAGAACATTTATGGAGCTGGGCTGTAGTGCCCTTTCCTGAGTGTTTGCAGATTTAGGCTGTAGTTTGTCATGGAGTTGTGTATCTGTTTAGTAGCTTGCTTCCTTTCCAGAGGGTTGGTGTTAGGCATTTTTACATACATCTGCAGGAGAGTGGGGTAGCTGTATTTGAGCCTTAATTGCTATTCACCTCATTTACTGTTTTATGCAAGTTTAATATTGAACAGCTCTTGGGGCTGTCAGCTTTCTCACACTTCCCAAGTTCTGCAGTTGTGTTTTTAAACCATATAGTCGAGAAAACTGAATGCTCACTGCAGGCTTGCACTATAGATCTTGGCACTTACACTACAGAAAGTCTCTGAAAGACCTTGAAAAGAAGGTTCTTTGACAAACAACTCTTCAATACTCTGTCCTGGTGTTATTGTGATATATGAAAAGGACTCTGTAGGTGAAATTAACAGTGTTTTCTTGGGAACGTGCTAACCTTGTTTTTGTAATTCTAATATATTTCAGAAAATACACTTAAACCAGCTATTAACAGTTTTACCTACAAGGTTTGTATTGCTGTATGATGTGACACAGCTTAAAGAAATAGCAAAATAACAGGGGCAAGGTCACATGTGAGCTCTTAATTGGTTGGCAGGTTAACACAGAAGATCACTACTGCAGTGTTTGCTTTGAACCTAAAATTGGCAAGGTGAATAAAGACTTCCAATAATTAGCAAAAAATAATCAGTATTGGTTTTTTTCTTTTTCAGCTGCCATTGGTTTCAGTAAGAAATTGAATAACTGTCTTAAATGAGGATTGTTGGTTTGGTTTTTGGTGGGGTTTTCTTGGTCATGACTTTTGCTTCATAAAGGCTTTTCTAGTACCTAATGGGCATGAAGTGGGATTTGCATTTAGGGAGCTTTTCTTGTAGGCTGCAAAATATGATAATGCAAAAATACAATTTAAAAAAAAAAAACTAACTTACTGTTTTGTGAAAGTACTGCAAATAGTGAACTCTAGTCGACTTTAAATTCTATTGACTTGTATCATATGCTAATAAGTACCTCAGGCTTGACTGATGTCATTGTTAAATAAGGATTGGTTTATGCACACGATGTTTTGGGGAGTGAAAAGCTGAGATATGCTATTTTAAGCTTTTTTGTTTGGTTTTAGGCCTAGTTCTTCCT
Organism: Xenops minutus; assembly: GCA_035221455.1. Lineage (NCBI taxonomy): Eukaryota > Metazoa > Chordata > Aves > Passeriformes > Furnariidae > Xenops > Xenops minutus. The sequence continues at coordinate 18,855,600 of JAWWEE010000010.1, forward strand.
TCACAAGATAAGATGTATATTTATGGGTTCAAGATTTTTCTGCTAAGTTTATCCCAAGGAGAATGAATTACCTGCATATTAGAAACTGATGCCTTATGCAATTAGAAATGAATGTTTTTTTGCTGTGTGTTCACTTCCAGTATATAGTTCACATCATCTTCAGACATAAAATATCCATTTATTGCCATGAAGTCTCAGCAATCCTTTTTGCCTCAGCATATCACATGGTTTTCTTTTGCAAACTAGGGCAGTGACTATATCTGAACTTATTACAAGAATAAGTGTTTGCTTGTGTGAAGATGGTTGATCTCTGTACATTTCCAAGTTAGGCTAAATTCTCAGATTCACTATGAACTCTGCCTTCTCATTGCACTTGGCCTCTTTAGCCACAGAGGAGAAAAACTGTAAAGAACTGAATGAGAGACTTGAATCCTGTATGGCTTTCTTATCTGCTTTTTCAATAATTCATAGCCTTAATCAAACAACATGGTTGCAAATCTGCTGCAAAACCACTTTGCCTTGTATGCTGTTCCTGTTCTTTCTAGAACTCTACTGGCAAACCAACCCAAATGCAGATTTTTTTTTGTATTTATTAAAAAATAATTGGGACCACTTTATTACTTACAGAGATACAATACTTCTGTAAGTTTTTAGTAGTATATACAGTTAATTGATACCAAATAAAATGCATATTTAGTTCACTGATCTTAGAAAGTTTGATTTCATAAGGCATCTATCTAGTTTTTTCAGTCCTAAGACTAGGCTAGCTTTTGTGAATAAACTTTTCGAGGGAGTGGGGAAGGAGGAGGGTTCACTTGTAAATTTGCTATATAGGTAAGTATTTGGAGATGTAAATTGAACTGCTGCAAATGAGCAGAAATTTCAGTACTCAGTGCATTTTCAACAACTATTTTAATATCTGTGGCCTGTTTTGATTATTTTTCTTTCTTTTTTTCCTCAACTTTTACCTGAAAACAGTTAGATCTCACAATAACTAATTGACAAATCCTTCCGATGGGATTCGATTTGTACACTTGTGTCTGATGAGGTCACTGCTTGTTGTTATGATACAGAAAAGCCTGTGTCTATTTTAGGCATTTACTGTACATTTCTCCCGTGAAAAGAGTGAGATCGTGTCATCTCATGCTCCCCACCCGCAGGTCACTTCCTGCAGAAATATGGACTAACTTAAACCTCGTGAGTACTGAACTGAGCGTCTCTTGCAGCCTCTAGTGTAAGAACCACACAGTGGGTTTGTAATATCTATTAAATAAACAAAACAGTGGGAATTCACTTGCATTATCTTAAACTCAGATGGTGTGCATTGTGCAAAGGCATCACTTTTTCTTAACTCTGGTAAGAGTGATTTTTTTTTTACTTATTATTTTTTTTCCTCTGCAGTTCAGGGAAAGGTAGAAAATACCTTTCACTGGTAGCTGCTACTCTACTTAACTCTGGCTAATTGAAAGTCCCTACTGGGTTAAACAAGGCATTTTGGGTTTTTTGTTTGTTTTTTTTTTCAGTGTCCCAGAGCTGCCTTTAAAAATGCTGCAGCTGATATTCTGTGTTGTCATATAATTTCAGACCTCTCTTCTTTTTCTTAATATGTGTGTAATCTCCCTTCTATCTCCTTGTTTACTCTTTTGGTTTGTTTTTATTTTACTACTTCGGATTTTTAATTTAACATTCCATGTTTACATGTGTCTGTATCAATTACATTGGCTTGTAGTTTAAAAAAAGCAAAAACCCTATCCTTTGAAATATGATGCCTAATAGGAATACCTGGGATCTTACCTGTTGTTAGCTGCTAAAAAAGAGATAATTCTGTCTGAAAGTGGGATACAATTTTATAGAAGAGAACATAGAAAAGTACAGGAGTCTGTAGTACTGCCAAATTTATCTTTACTTGTGTTGAATCTGGAATCTTTCTTGAGGGTACAATACAGTGATAAGCATTGTAAAGCATTATAGTTTTCATTGAGACTTCTGAAAAGAAAAAGGAAACAATTGATAGAACTTTATGGTAGTTATTGAAAACCCTCAACCTTTATTTTTTAACAAATAATTTTGCTAGATATTTTCTTTATTTAAAAATGAAAGCTTATCAAAGGTCCCAAATGGTATGGTTCATGTTTTGAAGGGCTTTCCTTGGTATCAGCATCCCTCAACTCTTAACTCATTTTTCTTCCTCTAACTGTATTTGCTATATTAGCTGTAAGAATTGACCTGTAATCATTTCATCTTGAAACCTGAAGTACTGAAAGGCCCTTTGCTTTGAAAGCTTTGGTTTGAACTGTTAATATAGGCTTATGACAGCCCTAGGGAAAAAAAATAGGCCGTACTGTTAAGTGTCTGATCCTACTGTTGGAGTTGCTGCACTTAAATAGTGCTTGGAGTGATGTGGGAAGTGCAGTTTGGGACAGAACAGGAGCTGTAGCCTGTGCCAGCCACCCTTCCTTGGCAATTTCCATTACATTCTTCCCAGCCTGCCTAGAAGTATGAGGCTGCTGCTGCATGTGGCTGCAGTCACTGCTGTCACCCAGACACTGCCCACTGAGCCCACCTGTGCATTTCCTGTGCCACATTTAGGATCTGCAGAGACCGTTTGCTTGGGTTGAATAGGAGGGAGAGCAGATAAGACTGTAACAGACAGCCTAGCAGTAACAAAATTCCAAAGCATACAGCTTGAATGTGAGAGGGGTTTTTTGTTTTTGTAATTAAGAACCGGGAGAGACTTAAGAACTAATTTTGGTTTTTAGAGACAAGTCTTGCCTGGAAGATGTGTTGGTAGGGGAAGTTAGTAGTTTTCCCCCACCTTATTTCAAAGCCTTTTTTGTAGTCCTGTGTATTCCTAGTGCCCTTTACTCTGCTCTAGATATGGAAAGATTGTGATTGGAAGTCCAAGAAAATTAAAACTATTAGTGCTAGTGTAAAGAAATAAAAGCAATGTTTCATTTCAGTGTAGCTGAACTCAGGCTCAAGCGCTGTCAGAATTAGTGGAGTTTCTTTACATTAAGTGACAGGTCAGACAGGCTCTGGCTAATTGAGCTACAGAGGCTGTTTTGCAGATGTGATGTGTTTAAAAAACATCCAATGCCTTATTATGGTAGAGCAGTTCCCCAGTGCTTTGGGTTTTTACATAATTATTTACTCTATGTAAAAAGAGCTATAAAACACTTGGCTCCTTAGGATTTCACTCCATTGTATGAAGGGTGTATATATACCAAGACATAGACAAAAAGAGTAGTGTATTAAAGAGACGACTCCAAACCTTTATCTACCACAGAAAGGTACTTAGTTAAGAAGTTTGAGTAATTTAAAAATCTATTTAATCAGAAGATCAATCAAAACATCCATTGTGTGTTCTTTTGGTGTAGAAAACCAGCTAAATCTAATTTGTCTTTAGAGCTGTAACTGAAATTCATAATGAGCTATTTAAGATTTGGGGGTGGCAGCAGAACCAGCCGTAGAACAGTTAAGATCCCCTGGCATTTCTGAGTATTGCAGACCTTTGTGTGCAATGTCAACGTGGATTGTGATTGACCAGGAGTAACATGTATGGGAGCAGTTCTGCTAAATGTATTTCTGTAAGCTGCTATTGATCTCCATAAACAAGCTTATCAATAGCCTGTTCCTGGGATAAGTATCATGCACAAGATGTGCACTGGGCCAGGTAGCTCTGCTTTCCCCCAACCCCAGTCCATCCCCTTGCAGGAGGGCAGCATGTCTCTGTAGTGATATACCAGCCATGTGTGTCACTTAGAAAACAAGTGTCTAAATTTATCATCTCTTGCCTGGCCATGTTCCAGCTTTTCCCTTTTCCTCTTCTCTCCTGCAGACATGACACCTCATTAATGGTGCATGTGTGATATTACAACTCTTGATGATTTTTTTATTTTACTGTTCTCAGAGCTGCCTTTCACTCTGCTCTCCCTCTCTTTCTCCACAGCTGTGCAGAAGTAAGAGTGATTCTTACTTCTTTTCTTTTTTCAATTTTTTTTTAATTTGTTTCCTTTTCTTTTCCTTTTTCTTTTTTCTTTAGTGGACTGAAAATCAAAGCTTTAACCCTTGGCCCTTATGCAAGCCTGAATAGTTGCTGTCTAAATAGTTAGAAGTCATAGTATTTACTTTAACAATTTAAACACTCGTATGCTTGTAAAAGTATTCCTAGGCTAGCCAACAACCTCTGCTTTGAATTCTAAATAAACATTAGCATTCAAAATTAACTGCTCTTTATAGTTCAGTATTAAAAGGTCTCTTAATTTACAGTAATATATGCCTTTTAACTGCACCAAAAGTAGTATTTATTCAGTCTGCATGCTTTTAAACTCGGATTGTATTTCAGGTAACAAAGTAAACTGACAGTGTTTTCTACCATCTCAAATTGCTATAGCTGTCTCCGCAATGCATTCTTACTGTTATTTTTGCCAATTTGGCTGATACTAGTCTAGCTGGCATTGCTGTTCTGTGGTGTCAAAACAGGGTTGGTATCAGATAGGGAGAGAAATGTACTTAATTTGGCTTACTTTATATGGGATATTTCTTGCGAAGAACTAAGCTTAATGTAAAATTTTAAAATAATCTGTTTATTGGCTGTATGGATTCATAAAAATGTCAGTAAGGGGCTCCAGTGGGTACTTTTGAAAAGTCAGTATAGTCCGAGTTTTTTGCATCCACTGTACCTTACTGTGTGCTTTTCAGACTTAGATGCAGTTGTTCTTGTGATACTGTCACATCTAACTTTGTTCTTTTTACGTTTTTTAGGTTTTACTGCAATCACAACAACGAATCCCATTTGGTTAGTAAAGACACGATTACAGCTTGATGCAAGGTACAGTGACAATGGGAAGTATCACTGCTGTGATAAGGTTTTACTGAAGTGTTGTGATGTTCTGCATCCCAAAGTAGAATGAATTTTTAAACAGTCAACATCTTGAATTTGGCATGTTGATGCTGATCTATCTATAAGTTATATATATGTCACTTTTTACTACTTTCATTTCCATTCTGAGGTATTCTTAAAGCACTGTGGTAGACTGGCCAGAAAATTTGGAATTAATTATAAGGTTAAGTCTCATTAAAATAAGTGAGTTTTGTACTGTGTATAACCTGATGTCATCTTGTGCCTCTACTTGTTTTTTTTTATTGAATAGTCAGTTAAACTTCTTAAATTATAGAGCTTTAAAGAAATTAGGGGAAAAATATGGATTTCTTGTGCATGTTATTTCTTTGCATGATATCAAGCACGTTGTTCATATCAGGATCTGAAGCATTTGCTAACTTTGTCTAACACTGCAATTAACTGGACCAGTCTAGCATGTACTGCATTCTCAGCCTTCCTAATACAGTTTTGTCAGCAGAGGCATAAAAGCACTTACTCTGTGGGATTATCCTGGCCTGATCTTGTTTCTGTTGAAGTTCTCAAAAATTATCCCAGTAACAGCTGGAGAGGGCACATGTTCTGTTTTCAAAGTGAAATTGCTTTGGCCTTCAAGACGATATTGTGTATCTTGTATGTCAGAAGAGCAAACACTGGCAGCATTCTGTGTCAGTGCACCTGTCCAGGTGTCCCAGCCACATATGGGGACTGGGGGTGTCCCTGAAGCTGCAGCTCCAGCTGTTCTTCTCACCAGTTTCTCCTCAGTTCTCTGCAAGATCCTCCACCTGGCTTACTCAAGATCCAGTTCCCAGCTCTGTGTGTGCCCAGTCTTTCTTTTCATTTTAGCTCCTTTGATTGCATTTGACAGCAGGTCTGTCCTGGAGCTGGCTGGCATTGGCTCTGCTGGACATAGGGGAAGCTTCTGGCAGGTTCTCACAGAAATATCCTCCCTGCTGCCAAAACCTGGCCACACAAACCCAATGCATATACTATTTCAATATGCACAACTCAATCCATAAGCAAACTCTAAATGGGAATAAAATTTTATTTGCCAAATACTGCTTGATATGGTATTGATACAGGAGCATTTTCCTTGACATCAGCAATGGCTTAGTTGAATCAAATAATAGCTACCAGTGCTGCATTGGTTGATGTGCTAGTTGTTTGCTGAGAGTTGTAATGCTGTGGGGCCTGCTGTTCAAACTCTTAAGCACTGTAATTACCATGCTTATGGAGCTCTTTATCTGAGGCAACATTTAGGGGAAATTCATTATGCAAAAGAAAATGGTCATTTCTCTTATGAGTCACTAACATTGACAGCCTGTGGGGGAGTCAGTTTTCAAGCAGTTTAATCTTTTATTGCATGAGAGTTGGGGTGGCCTAGAGCTGTTCAACCTGTCTACGTGATACTTTGTCTTCAGTCACCATGTGAAGTTTGGCTTGGATTCCATGTAATGCTTTACCTCTGGTTAGTGCTGAGGGACTTTGAGACTTTCAAGTTCTGTGTGTTCTTAACTGTGTCTGACTTGGAGCTCTTCAGCATCAGTGTTGGATATTTCCTAAGTCTTCTCATCACTCAAGCAACAACTGTTTAACTATTTTCCAGTCTCCAGTTGATATCTGACTGGTTTTTTCCTTTTCAGGAATCGTGGAGAAAAGCGAATGAGTGCTTTTGAATGTGTCCGAAAAGTTTATCAATCAGATGGTATTAAAGGCTTTTACAGAGGAATGTCAGCATCCTATGCAGGCATATCTGAGACTGTTATTCATTTTGTTATTTATGAGAGTATTAAGAAAAAACTGCTGGAGTATAAGACTGCTTCTCCCATGGACAATGAGGATGAATCGGCAAAAGAAGCATCGGACTTTGTTGGAATGATGATGGCTGCTGCCACTTCCAAAACTTGTGCAACATCCATAGCATATCCCCATGGTAAGTGGGGCACGTAGACCTGAGAACCTGACTCAGGTCAGTCAGAGGGAGTCTTTTCAGTGACATTTGTAGCCAGCTTTGGTTCACTTCAGCTCAAGAAATCCATTTGTCTAAAGCTTTTCACCTCAGATTCAGCAGGTCAACAAGAGTACGGTATTGAGAAATGGAAGTGCCTTAAAGTGGGTATCTATGGCCTTGTCTTAGGAAGTGTTTATTTTGCCAAAGGTTTTGCCAGGGTACGGTCCAAAGTACTCAAGGTGATCCTTTTTCAATTGGAATCCTCTATATACTCAGCAATTTTCTGTAATTTACTGGCAAGTTCTTGCTTCCTTTCTAGGAAAACAGGCTGTGTAGTTTGTTTCAGTTGCACTTGATTCTCCTGCAAAGTAGTTGTGTATACATGAAGTTTGTTAATGGACTGACTACTAAAGCAATGTCAACTTCTGAGCTGAAGTGTAAGACTAAACAGTTGTCCTCTTCTGGATTGCAGCTAAGCAAATAAATTTGCCTTGTTTAGTCAGGTATCTAATGCTGCCAAAAATGTAACTTGCTATGTTTCTTCTTACACATACTTGGTTTACTACTCTGTTTGCTGCTCCTTTTTAAAGAGTTCTGAGACTGAGAGTTTTGGGAGGGGGATTTTCATGTAGAAGATCAGATTGGTTTCTGGGAAAAGTAAGTGGTGAGTGTAACCACATGTGGTTTTCTTTGTACAGAGGTTGTACGAACAAGACTAAGAGAAGAGGGAACAAAATACAGATCTTTCTTCCAGACACTGTCTTTGCTTGTGCGAGAAGAAGGGTATGGATCCCTGTACCGAGGCTTAACCACGCACCTCATCAGGCAGATCCCAAACACAGCTATCATGATGGCAACCTATGAAGTTGTAGTCTACTTGCTTGATGGATAGCAGTGTGCCATGGCTTCCTGGAAGAAGGTGGAAGATCGAAAGACTGGAGTGGACCACTGAATGTCAATGCCAATGTGGTGGGCAAAAGGAATGTTGTATTTGGAACAAGCAGCTATGGACAAAACAGAAGGTTGATTGTGGGCAACTGAATAATTTTGCTGCCTTATTGTGTGGTCTCTTGGTGGTGTGGCAGATGTGAACTGCCCCTTAAGGAATGCCTTCATACATCTCTTAATTCACAATTATTATTTCCTTTTCATCTGTTAATCTAGAAAAAGTCATCTTCAGAGACCTGAGGGGTGAGGGAGGGAATGTAAAAAAAATTGTTCTTGGGCAGCCTTATTCACTTCTCTTAGGGATTGCTCTGTTTTACTGCACAGTAACCTGTTGGAAAAATGGAGAAGACAGTACTTGTATACATTTCTATACCTGAAACTTCCATTCAGTTGCTCTGAAGAGTCATAGAGACTGAGGTAGTAGTCAGTGTGTGAAGCTTTCTATGTTGCTACCTCAAGACAAAATATGGTGCAGGGACCCAGAACAGAGTTATTTCTTCACTGCTAAAGGTAATACTTAGTGTAGATTTTTGGTTTGCTTATGGTTGGCTTTTTTCTTGTTCCCAACCACCCTTCAAGTCTGAGCAGTGTTTTAGGTTAAAAAGAGAGAATCTGATTATTGAACTCTTCAGATTATTAGTCTGTTAATGTTGGATGTATGTGGATTTCTAGTTCTGCTGCATCATCCTTGTTCTTTTCTGGATTTTTTTTTTAAGTAAGAGAGACCTATGAAACATTGTCCTATATCATCAGTTTTCCTTGCCAACCTGTTCAGGTCACTCAAACAGCTAAGGAAGAAGTTGGTGAATGCTACTTCATAGTCTTTTTAAGGATTTGTAATGTCATGAGAAATCTTGACTAGTCCAGCCTCCCATTTATGGAGACAGGATTCACTCAGATAGTTTCATGCTGTAGCCTAAGTAAAGCTGTATTACCCTTAAATGTCTGACAAATCCTGACTTGGATTACCAGTATTTATATGGAAGTGCTGGAGGAGAGCATGTACCACTGTGGCTAAGGCAAGGAGAAACCAGCTGGGGTTGTGATAGATCTCTTAGGGCAGACAGCCTCTGTGCAGAGGGATGGAGATAAGTGCAGTTGAGATTTTCTTGAAAGCTTTCCCCTCGGTAATTGTATCACTTCTGTCAGCTTGAGCTTGTGTGCTGAACTGCAGCTGACAGTGTAACCTTGTCCTCCACACTGTCTGAATATTCAGATATTATTTTTATTCTGTAAGCCAATTACAAAACAATGCCTTGCATTCAGAAGTGAGACTTAGCTGGTTTTTTCTCTCAATTTACAGTTTTCTGAAATCATACAACTGGAGTGTCAAGAAGTTTATAAGGACTTTTACCGCTTTCCAGATACCTCCTTAGTCTACATCCATTATCCTTAAGAGGAAGATGATCATTATAAGTTGGGGGCAATAGCTTTCTACACATAAATGCTACTACACTGGCATGAACAGAACTGTGCTATCAACTCTTCCAGTGTGGTACTTCAGTACACTTGAACTGTGCATTGTGTGCAATGGCTTTATTTTATGAATGACTTCTTATGCACTTTGTGGCCTTCTTTAAGGCTTAGTCTTTTCTTCCTCTTACTGATTATCTGTAGCCAGACTGTGTTTGAAACATGCAGTTTGGTTTTGAGCAAAGCATGTGGTTTGATTTCTGTGTAAGCTGTGCAGGAATTTATGCTGTAGACCCATAGCATCTCTGTTGGCAGTGGTTCTGTAGGCTCCATGTAAAAGCTCAAAGCTTGCACAACAGTCAGTCTGGGTTTTTTTCTCATTTGCTTTCCTTTATTTTGACCCTTGTCATGTGAGATCTCCACAGAGTGTCAAAATACTTGAGTATTTCATGTAATTCTCTATATTAATTGCTCATCCTCTAAAAGTCACCCATAGTATGTACAGCAACCTTGCAATACTGTTTTGACTTCCTTCCTTGGAAAATGTTATCTCTTTAAAGACATAGTATGGTCTGAGATGTGACCATGGTGAACTTGATTGTCCCAAAATAGTGCTTTAACGTGTTCTAAAGTGGGCTTTTTCTAGTGGTCTCTCTAGGAAAAGTCTGGGGTATTCATGACTGACCTAAGCCTTTCTGTGATGCCACTGTTCAGATAAACAAGCACAGGAAGAGTGACTTTTACTATAACTTTTGATACAAAGCAAGTGTGTCCCTCTTTTAACTATCCAGCTTATTTACTCATTGCCAAAACTTAAATTGGCAAAGACCATGTTGAGCTTTGGAGTTCATGAATAGCGTAAATGCTTGGATTAGCCTAAGCTTCATGGGAGTTGCTCTCCCCTGTTTGGGTATGTTGTCCTGTGGTTCTGTGTTTGTCTCCCATGAGTTCCCTGGGTGCCAGGGTGTGCCTTCTCTGGCTGCAAGAACAGCCCCTGGAGCTCATAAGTAGGACATGTTAACAAGGACAACTGAATATGGGAGACAACAGCTCAAAGCAGACAATCAGCTTATTATTCCACTTCTTTAATGGGTGTTCCAGCTTTGTTTTAAACTTCAGGGGTGATCTTTTTGGCTTGTTTTACATAACCAAACATAATGCCAAAAGTTCTTGGGATTTTTTTGTTATTTTTAAACTACCAATACTTGCCAAGTTACCTCTGAAATACTTCCCAAAGGTCTTTAAATTATTTATATAGTTTTCTTGATATTTATTATAAAAAGTCAAAGGGAATAAAAAGATGCTACATTCAATAATACCTGTAAGTACAGAGCTGAAAGGAGTGCATTGAAACTTTCAGTAACTCGGTTATCTTGATTTAAATTTGAATGTCATATGTTTATGTCATGCTTGTCTGTGCTGGAGGCGAAGGTCTCGGATGTCTGAAACTGATGAATTGATTGATTCCCCGGGTTTTCCCGGCCTGGGTCGGCGCTGACGCTCGGGCTGCAGTTCCCGGCGCGGCCCGCAGGTGGCAGCTCAGCCGCGCCGTGGGGGCCCATCCATGCACTCATTCCACAGCCACATTCCTGCGCCGCCCCCGGCCGTGCGGCCCCTTGGGCTCTGTGGAGGCGGCCGAGCCTTTCGCATCAGTTCTTGGCCGGGTTTCTGGCCTGCTCCTCTCGGCTCTTTGCAGCAGGTTCACAGTAGGGAGCTGTGGGGGTTTTGGTTGTCCTCATTGTCACTGAGGTCACCTGTCCACCGACAGGTAACACCGAACTTAGCCATTTCTGTTTACATAATGCACTCCTTATATTCCCTTGCTGATTGAGATGTCAATGACAGCTGATGGTTGGTTTGTTAATGCCAGTTTCTGTTATTCTGTTTTTCTTATGGCCTCTGTAACATTCCTCAGACTGTAGCATTGTAAAAGAATGCTGCCAGAGACACAACAGTGGAGAGCCTTTAGAAATGTTGCTTCCTGTTTAAACTGTTCAAATTTGGAAAATAAGCTGAATGCTGAAGTGTGCCTAGGTAAATGTACCTTTTTTTCTTCAACTTTCTGTCTGTTAAGACCGAGTTATGTTTTTTCAGTTCTTCTATTTAAGAGTCTGCCTACCCTGCATATGTGAACATAACTATGCCCTCAGAGTTATAGCCAAACACTCACAGATGGCATTTGAGAATACTTCAATGCTCGTGTGAGGTTTGCTATTATTCTTGCAACATGTAGTTGGCTGTTAACTATGTGCATTTACTCTGTATTTGTATAGTTAACTTTTTTGTTTGGATTGCTTTAAACTTCAAAGGAAATTAAAATGATGTGCTTCTATTCAAATGTTGCCTTCTGTGCTAAAATGTACACTATTCTTAGCCTTTTACTTTTTCTATTATTGATACATACCAGTGCCTGGGGAGTTGTGATTAAAAATGAGCAATTCATTAGGATATCCCAGTGAATCATTTTATCTTGTGCCATTTTATAGCAGCTGAAAAGAATCTATCTGAATTGTACCTATAATATGATCTTTTTGGAGAGATTCATGGATGACTTAAACTAGTTCCATGTGTTGGTGCAGTTGGACTTGAGCACTGCTACCTCTGCAGAACTAAGTGGTATTGTCTGTCAGCTGAGATTCAGTGACTGGTGACCACAAAACTCATGTCCACTTAAAGTGCCAGCCAGCACAAACCACTGCTGACAAAAATGCATTTCCTTAATGTTCAGGGTTAGCTGCGTGTGCAGTTATAACCAAGTCCTTGAAACACTGTTAGATATCGATTTTTCTTGCAATAGTAGGTGTTTGATTTGAATTCTGTCCACAAAACTGCCTCACAAATCCTTCTGCAAATGTATACATGGGTTTGGTTTTGTTACTGTGTGCTGTATTTCTTCCCCCTCAGTGTGTATTCTGGAGCTGAACCTTTGCAGCCTTTAAAATGGAATCTGGCTTCATGTCTCTCCTTTGATTCTTTCAGCCATTCAGAACTACTTCAAAACTTGCACCAAATCAGCACATATGTGATAAATGTTTTCTTTAAGTAGGTGTGAATGTGAATTGACTTAGCTTGTTCTGTTTTGTAGCTTCCAGGCTTAGAGGCTTTGTAGCCAGGCTTAGAGGTGATCAGTCCTCTGGAACCATACAGACAACCAGTGTGCTTATCCCTGACACATCTGAAATTATGCCTGTAACTGGCATAACTCTAATTGTCTGTAATTGATTTTTCACTTTTACCTTCTGAAAGAGGCACATGGCAGGGCAGAGCTCGCATGAAGTCTTTGGGAGTGGTTTAATGTTCTTGCTGCTTTACAACCCTTTCTGCTAGAGGGTTTTCTTTAAGCTTGCCCTGGCCAACAAGCATGTATATAAAGTGAAGGGGTAGTTAAAGTGCTAGTTGGTTATGGCTTGGCATTAATGCAGCAGTATAGTCTGACAAAGATGCAACCTAAAAGTATGTGAGGTTCAACAATGATCTCTTTCACAAAAGAAAGCCCTTGAATTTGATAATGCATGTGCACTAAAATAAAATGTACTGCCAAAGACAAATGCTCCTCTCATCTTGTACGTACTGTTGCCAGCCACTGTTCTTTGGGCTGACTCAGAACATCCTAATCTTCCTGCACAGCTTCTGTAAAAGGCAGGAAATGCCAGGACAGGAATGGAGTTCTCATGAGCAAATTGATGCAAACAAAATGGCGTCTTGAACTGTGGGAGATGTGTTGGAGCAGAGGAGCTTCTGTTTTTGTAGATGGAATGTTTCGAGGGATGCTCTTAAAACTGGGTTCACTAATGCAGAGAGGCTCATCAGTGATGGAATTGTGTGAAGTGACATAGAAGCTTTCAAATACATGCCCCAGATGGTGAAAATTACTGCTAATTCTGGATAGGCCTCTACAAAGGGAGTGTTTCCTCCCTTATCTGGGGCTGTTTGGAAGTTGGTAGCTTTTTTTAATCCTGTTTCTGCAGCAGTCACTTGGGATGGCACTAAGGATGTACCTGTTGAAATTGTCTGGAGTATAAAGAGAATGCAAAGTAGTCAGTTGTGAGCCCTGGTCATCCATCCAAAATTCTGAAAACAGGTAGGCAGTGTGCAAGTGTGGCAGCATCTTGATTCTGTTAATTTTGGACTGTCACTATGTAATCTGATCCTAGATAATGTAGAACCAGTGTAAAAAAGGGAAAACAATTAAAAGAGAAAACTATGGGCTCGTTTGTGTCTGTAGCAAGCAGAGCTCTAAGTACATCTCTTATGCAAAATATGCTATAGACGTAAAGGTAACTGGACAGGAATCAAGGATTAATGATGTTATAATAAGCTGATTTGTGATCATCTGTATTTTAGATGAAGTAAATGCAGGAGATCAAATCTGTTGTTTATTTTGGGGGAACTATGTAATGTGGAGCCACAAAGGAAATCTCTAGTTTATTCCTACATGGGGAAGATCTTGGCTAAAGAGTGTTTTGTAATGAGAGCTGTTGGATTGGTGGTGAATACTAGAAGTACTTGATGACATCCAAAGAAGATTTTTGCAAGAACTGGTCTTGGTACTACAGTTGGTGTATCTGTCAGTGGTTTGGTAGGAAGGCTTGGGCTACATTAGTAGCATTTGTAGAAGATAAATTTAAAGCAATTTGCAGTACGCTAAGTTTTGAATATACTTTCTTAAAAAACCCAAACAAACAAAAAAAAACACAGAAAAGTAAGATTAAATAACAGTACAAACTGTTGATTCAGTCAGTTACAAAATAATGAGAATTTTTGCTCTAGGCCAGGAATGTCACTTTGTCAGTTGGATAGAAGAGAGGAAAGGCTCTAGGTGTAGTTTTTCAGCACTAGTCACTGTTGCCTATTTCAAAAAACCCAAAACAATCCTAGTTCCAGGATGCTAAATGAAAGCATAAACAGCACAGTGTGTATAAATCTCAGGCTAACCTAACTTGGGGTACATTCACAGCTCTCCTTTGTCACAGCTGTGAAAGAGAAGGTTATACGAAATGATCATGGAAAGCAGTGTGTGTCTGTCCTGCCAGAGCATGGTGGTTTTACAGAAGAACTTACGAGGGTAAGTACTGTGGATAAATGCATGAAGTTGCAAGACCTGCTGCTACAAAATGAAGAACTGCTTGCTGGCTGTGAACTCGAATATAAGAAAGTTTTTAATGATCAGTGCAAAACAGTCTTACATAGTAGTCAGAGCAGGAAGGAAGAAGGCACTTTGGAGTGCCTGAACAGCATGTGAAAGGGATGCTACGATCTGGTGAGCTGTGATAGCTCAGACCTAAAGGATCTCCTCTGTGTGTTTAGTGGGGACCAGGCTCTCTGTTTATGGTGGAATCAATCACCCTGTGCCTGGGGGGAGGGGTGAGGGTGTGGGCCTCTTTCCAGAACTCATGGAAAAGAATGAACTAGGGCTCATCCTACTTCACCCTCAGAACTGACCAATCCAATAACTTGTCTTTCCAGCATCCCCACGTGTGAATTGGTTTATCACTTTTACTGAACAATGTAGTTTATGTTGCTGATCTGAGTTTTTCCCTGGTCTTATGCCACATGTTGCTTTTCTGTAAGCATTATATTTTCGTCTGTGTCTTAAAAATGACACTGCTGTATGCTAAGGTGTTAGGAAAGAATATATTCTTTCACAAGGAATAGCCTGAGCTGGTTCAGCCTAGTGCATTCCTGTTGCATACAGCTGTTTTCTTCTCTACAGGGAAAGGATTCTGTAGATATAAAATTAATTGGAAGTGGTGAGAAGGTGATGTGATGGGTTTTGTTTATTGTTTTCATGGTCTCAAGTTAGATGTATGACTAGTTTTAAATTGAAAACATGGCCCCTTTAATTCTCACCTAAGGGAACCAAGCCCTCCAAGTACAGCTTTGCAAAACTTGTATCCAAATGTAGCTGTGCTGGATTCTTTCTTTCAGAAGGTAATAGAATGAACAGTTTTAAGGGCCATATCAGACTTTGTGCTGTCTATAGGCCCTCAATATTTCTAGAAGAATGTTCAGTAGAAACGCTTTCATGGAATGGAGAGTTATGTTAACTTGTGTTGCCACTGTAAGCATTTCTGGCCTTCGCAGTGACCAAAGGACTTGTAAGTTGATTTGGGGAGCTCCAGCTGGATTCATGCTGGTTATGTTGAAAGACTTGGCAATATGCTTTCAATTACTTGAAACAAGAATGATCTATTATCATTCACACATTTTCCTAAGAGACTAGTTCAGGGAAAATACTGAAAATTGACGACCATTCAGCTATGCTTGTAGGGTGGTCCAATATTATTCCCTAATTCATTCAGGCAACAGAAAAGATTTAAAGTGCTTTCTCTGCAATACTAAAAAAACCCAAACCCACCAATATAAAGAATATTGACCTTCCCCCATTAGAGAAAAGAATATCTGCCTTAGTGCCTAACTGTTATAAACCATGGGGACTATTGCCAAAACTTTATAGCTTGGATGTAAATGGAATATTGCCTCTCAACAACAGCAGCTCAGTCGTTAAAACCACACACACACTGAAATGCCTTGACCACACAGGGGTGAACCAGTCTGAGCTAACAGTTCCCCAGAGCTCAGGTCAGCCACAACTATACTTTCTTCCCATCACCTTCTTTCCCAGGGTAAAAAATTGTTTCGTTATGGCAGGGCAGGGCTACTGGTGTGGTGCTCAGATATGATGGGATGTTTCTGTGAGGGAGCATTCTGGTAATGCTCAGGATCTGAGCTTTTTATTTCCTCTTCTCCCCCTCCATGAAAAGGTGTTCAGAGTTAATTTGGGAGGGGTGGGATTTTTAGAGATGGCAGATGCTGAAAGATAAGTAAAAGTATGAGAGTTCTGGCTTACTGAAAAAGACAAAACACGTAACCACCTTCCTCCTTTCCAAATAGCTTGAGAAAGATAAATCTTTGTGAAACCTTAAACTTTATTCCTCCCTGGCTGTGGAAAGACCCCTCATTATTCAAATGGAGAGTTGGCAACATGTGGTGGCAGTATCTGCCAAGCTTCCTGTTCCTGAAGAAATAACACTGGGATTCAGCACTGTAAATCCCTTCCTAAAGAAGGATTCAGGCCAAGAGGCAGGGTTTGGAGAAAACAGGGAGTTACTTTGGTTTTGAGCTGCTTCCTTGAGTCTTTGGTATCAATAAGGCTCTAAATTGTAATCTGTATTCAGTGTTACATACTATATACCTTAATCAAGTTGATATCCAGTCTTTCTAGTTTGCATGTTCTGGAAAATGAGCAAAGGAATTTTCCTAGTATCTGGTTGCTCTTCAGCCTTAAGTCCAAATGCAGCTTTGAAGGGAGATGGGATAAAGCTGCAGCAATTCCTAGGCCTGATGGTGCACTTGGTGTCACCCTTCTTTGCTCAAGCCAGTCACAAAAATAAGATGGAGAAGGGGTGAGTTTAAACTGTTAACAAGGAGCAGAACCTGCTGAAGTCTCCTCCTGATTTGACTTTCCATTTGTTCATTAGGTATTTGTTTCCTTATGTGTGTTTATACAGTTTTTCTTGTATATTTCTGATGTTAAAAGTAGTAATGGATGGAGAAAGCAGAATTATCTCACTAAGTGTATCAGTTTCTCTACAATAAAACTCAAGTCAGCATTGCAAAAAATCCTCTAACAGTAACATCTACAAACATCCTGAGCTGACAGACTAAACAGCATTCTTGGGGCTGAGCAAGAAGCCTGGTAGTCGCTGCTAAAGGCAGAGTAAGAGTGGAATGTCAGCAGAGTCACCCTGGAAAAGAACAGTTGTGCTTATATATGAGAATGATAGAATGGTTTAGGTTGGAAGGGGCCTTAAATTCATCTAATTCCTCCCCCGCCGACATGGGCAGGGACACCTTCCACTAGACTGAGAGATTTTCATACTTAACCTGGCTAATTCACTCTCTTACATGAAATGAAGGCAAAGACAAAAGAAAAAAAAAAATTGAGGTATTAGCCAGCAGAGCTTTGCATAAGCAAAAATTAATTCTCAGCTCACCCCACCTCAGGGAATAATCTAGCAGTTGTGTTCCCAAAATGGCTTATTATGCCTAAATAGGTTTAGAGTTGTTTCTACCAAAAGGATTGATGAGGTGACCGTAATATGAGATGATTTAAAACCCCACTATGTCAGCTCTAGTGTCCTATGGAATTGTGCTGAGGGGATTTGGATAATGATGAATATTATTATACTAACACTGAGGAGTGTTAATTGTGAACAACCTGGTCTGGGGGGAGGTGTCCCTGCCCATGGCAAGGGGGTTGGAACTGATGGTCTTTCAGGTCTCTTCCAACCCATACAATTCTGTTTTCTATGACCAGGGCTTCTTTATGTAAGACACGGATGTGCACTTTGGGAATGTCAGTTGCCTTCTAAGCAGGCTCCAACTAATGCAGAATATTTTAGGTTACTGCTAATAGATGCAAATTAATTTTCTGCAAACTAAGTCAAGGAAGTGATGTCGGCAAACTTATTCCTCATTGAGCTTCCTCTTGGTTTAGTTTTTGAAGATTTAGGAGTGTTAGTGGAAAGTAAAGCATTTCCACATGTAATATCTGATTTTATTTAACTGAGCTGTAATTTAGTCTGTTAATTTGAAGTGTTCCCAAGTGGATCCTGGTGAAAAAGCAATGTAACTCAGGAGACCTAGAGGGACCAGTGAAAAGATGCCTATTTTTGTAAAAGGTCATTCTGAACTTTTGACTCTGAAACTGGGGACTTGTTCTTGACCTTAGATTTCTGGTCCCTGGACTGATGGTGATTGAGATTATTGAAAACAGAGCTATAGAAAAATTTTCACAATTTGAAAACTGATAGCTTTGCAAGAATGTGAATATTCGATCCAATGTACAGTTTGCTCTTTCTGCCAGCCAATACTGCTCTTTTTGGTGTAAATGACTGTACATCTCCTTCTGGGCAAAATGGTGAATTTGTTCAGGGGCAAATCTGTCTTTTCATAAAGAAAATTTACCCCCTTCCATCAAAAGTAGCTTTTTTTTTTTTAATACAATAACATGGTTTTCCCACTGTTTTTTCTAGTCATAAGAATTTGAGTGCAGAAACAGTGGTATGGTGTTCTGGGAATTGCATACCAGCTAAAGCAATCCCAGCCATTGTTCTCTAAATAGGATTCCCACCCCTCTGAGGACTTCCACTTAAACCTTTCCAGGTTAGTGGGAAGTCAGTAAGACAGAATTAATGAAGGTAAAATTGCATGAATGCCTAAAACATTAATTTATGCTGATTATTTCCTTGTTTACAGGCAATCAGATATCTTCTAATGTGAACAGAAGGTCTATAACATGATGAAAAGCCCAATACTGCCAAAGAAAACACTTTGAAGGTTGAAAACAATGGTAATATCTTACAGTCAAAATTATATGCAGCAAGGTAGTGTCACCAACAGCAAACCATGAATGTGTCACAACACTTACAGAAGTACCACATAAATTCACAGTTATAAATAACATCTTCTGCTCTGTAGGACAGGAAGGGAAGTATATTTGAGTTTTCTCCTATTTTTCCCTCAGTACATGAAAAATTATGAGTTTTTTTTCTTATTTAGAGTGACTAAATGTAAAGAGATGTACATATAAATGACTAAGTTCAAGTTCTTAAGGTTGGGGGTTGGATTATAGGATTTTGTTGAACTTATGATTGAGGGTTCATTCTGTATTTGTAGTTTCTGATTGCTAATTAGGTTGGAATAATCAGAAAATCTTGACCCACACTACTTAAGAAGTATTTGGTACTTAACAGAAAATTTTAGAATTAACAAATCAAGTGAACTCTCTATTGTACTTCCCACTGAATCAATTTGCAGAGCTATCTGTCTGAAATGTCCCTGCCTTCCAGAGATAAGGGCATAAGACACCAGAAAGAGATGGAGCTGTTTAATATAATGAGTCAATATACAAGCAGGATTCAGACTGGGAATTGCAACAAAGCCAAGATCCAGGTCTAGAACAGCCTTGAATATATCAGTGTATAAGGATGTAAGTGCCTTTTTATTTTTTTTGTTACATTACTGATAAATATTTGGGAGTGGCTATAGGACTTGAAAGTCTCTTGTGAAAACCTTGATATAAGCGCAGGTGGGAAGAGTTTGAAATTTTTTTGTCACACAGTAGTTTCATTGTTGATATTTTGTATATAGGTTGATGTTAAGGAAAACATTTGATAAATCTGGTAAATGCTAGTAAGTCAGTTGCTTATGAGATGAAACTAACACCTTGTCATACTGTCTATGGCACTGCTGTTTATGTAGTTCATAATACAACACCCAAGTATTTATAGAACTTGCACTTAATGTGTGTCGCATTACTACCAAGAAACTGATTTGCAGGCCTTTTATAGTTTAAAAGTGTCCTGGGAATGGTGACAGCAAATGACCGAGGAAAAGCTTAAAAAAGAACATAGAAAAGGTGAGCAATTTGTCCAGTTCAGAAATATCCTTGCCCAGCTCTCCCAAAGGGGCTTGCCACTCACCCGGTGTAAACCTGTATTTTTACTGTTCTGAGACTTCTGTGGGAGGGCTGAGGAGCAACCATGTCACCTACAGGCACATAAAAGTTAGTTCCCCCATGCTTAGCAATGCAGGACTAAGCAGGGAACCCTGTGTGATTAAATCTAGGTCCTTATTGTGGGAACATGTGGCCTATACCATTCATAAATCTACCAGGCTTCATCTTTAAACTAATTAGGTTACTTGCTCTACTGGGAGACTGCCTCAACACCTGGCTTTCCGGTGTTGAAGCTGCTCTAATTTACTGTCCTAGCAAAAGTCCATATAAATTGATATAACTGATGAAAATAAGTGCTGACTGCCCTCTACAGTCACCTGTGTCATAGGCACTTTGTGTTGGAGACAAGCAGTTTGCTTTCTTTTGCTTTTGAGTAGCATGAAGAAATATCTTACATATGGAAAAGCGCCTTGGGTTGCCTTGTTCTTGGACTTATGTGGTAATAATGTTGTCTCTTTTAATTTTTATTTTAAAGTAGTCCATCACATTGGTGCAAACAATCTGAATAAGCAGTCAGCTATTGTGTCCTGTAGCTAACAAACAGCACAGCTGGCTCAGCTTTTGTGCATCATAGCAATTAGTTCAGACTGACTCTCTGGGATTGTTTTTGCTGTATCTTCACTCTAAATTGCTGTTTTGCAGCAATGACACACACATTTCCTACAAGTTTTTCCATTACTGTATAGACACTACATTTCCTCTTGGTTATACATGAAATTATAACACCATTGAAAGATAATCTCATAATATTTTTACTTGCATCCTTCTGTAGGCCTGATTCTCCTGTCCTAACTTGCCTGAGTAAACCTTACTCATTTGATGCTGTCATGCTATGCCTACCCCTGCCCAGTATCCCCTTGCCTTTTTCAGTAGCACAGGGTAAGGCTATCCTGAAAACAAAACCCCAGGGGTTTTTAGTTCTCCCTTCTCATTGCTGCACACCTACAACTGGTCCTGTAACACTCTTCTTCTGATGTCTTTGCATAGTGTCTGCCTGACCTTCAAGACTGCAGAGTCTCTTGGTGGCTGCGTTGTTTAAAAGTCACGAGAGAGTCAGCACTTCCATTCCTGGCTCTGCAGCTGTGCCACCACCATCAGCCTGCCTGGTAAATCAGCTGCTGTCTCGGGAGAAATTAGCCACGTACGGACAGGCAGTGGATATAAATAACAATGTGTGTGGAACGTAAGGTGGATTCCATTGATCTGTTGGATAATAGTTCAGTGGCAGCTGGGCTTTATTACTGGTACTGAAGAAGCTAGGGTTTTATCCTCCTTTTTTTTTTCTGAGAAAGTTTTCTCTTTCTCATTTTTTCCCATTGGGAACTATATAATTCATAAAACAGGTGACGGCACTGTCTTGGTTGAGGCTAATTCCAAGAGAAAGACTCTTGAGGAGGGAAGAAAGCTCTTCCTCTAGAGGGTTAAATTATCATTTCTTTTTTTAAAAAAAACCACACCTGCACGATTTGTCTTTATTTGCACTACTCTTGATGCTGAAGAGAAATAAGATTTAAAGGTATTTTAGTGAGCCACAAAAAGCTCTCTCTCTTTGACAGAAATACCTTCCTGCTAATTTCGGACAGGCCTTCTGTGGACACTATAGTTTCGTTTCTAAACTTAGACTGGTCACCTAGATGAGTTTGTTTCATTCAAAAGGGATTATACATCTTGGACTCAAAGAGCCTTTAAATTAGAGCTGCCTAAGTGTAGCTTAATTTATGCCAGTTCCTCTGTCCCTCAGGCTATTACCTTGTGCCCTCAGGGAAGACATTTTCACCCAGCCATAAATCAGCCACTGATGAAAGAAAGACAATGTGAAGGCACTGCAGTTGTCTGTTCTTGAGCCCTTTTAAACATTTTATTAGAGAGGACTTGCTGCCTTTGTCTATGTGGTAGTAGAACAGGCATAAAAGATGCAGAAATCCAGTCATGAGCTCTGACATCTCCAAGTGATGTGCTCAATATAACTTTCATCTCCTCTATCTTGCATAAGTGAAGCCATTAAACTCATAAGACCAGTGGGGAAAATACTACAGATGCATAGCAGTGAAATTATAGACTTAAATGAGCCAAATCATAGTTAATTTTCCTTTTTATTAGTGGAATTTGTTTTTATTATTTTGAGGACTTGGGGAGTCCTATGAAACTGAGGCAAATCATTTGATGTTTATCAGTTTGAATATTTTCACCATGACATCTAATAATACTCATGCTTTGAGTTTATTTTCTTCATGATATGAAGTTAGTTTATCATTGAAAGAGTACAAAACTCAACTCAATGGCAGATTCTATTATTCTAGTGCTGGACTGCTTTTAGTAAGGGCTTTTGTTTTTCATAATTCAGTTGTGATTTTGCAGATGAAAACCTCTTGCATTTTTGCCCCTATTCTGAAACAAAGAGGGATATTCTGATGTAACCCAGAATTGCTTCTGGGTGTGTGATAAGTGAGCACATTGGAAATAATCTGTTTTCTCAACACAGAACAATTCAGAACAGGACTGGCTTTTGTCTGAAGCAATGCACTGCCATCAGCTCTCAGCACATTGCCCTGCTCTGGTCCTTTAAGTCAGACCCTGTTTTAAGGACAAGTCCTGTGCAGGAAGATGAACTGGGATGTGGTCGAGGTGTCTGAGAGTGAAAAGTAATCAGAAATATTTGCAAGACATCACATGTGGTCTGGAGAAGGACAACTCAGCAGCTTCATGGGGATGTACTTTCAGGGAGTGAGAGGGGGAGCAGCTGAATGAATAAGTATTTAGACTATTTATAGGCTTGCTTCCAAATCTTGGTTGGAAGGCTGGCTTTCTTCCTAAATCTTAGTGAAGCTGTGGGATCAGCTGTATTACTTGTAACGATTTTTATTAATAGCACTTTTGGAAAGATTTTTGGTTTCTTATGTCAAAATGTGAAGAACTATCACTGCAATGTAAAATGAAAAGCAGACTTTTTAAAGTCACCACAGAAACCAAATGGTTCTGAAATGAAAATATCAGTAGACCCAGATAACAAGTACAAAAAAGCATAAATTTTATTGCATCAAGCATGCTGTTCTGAAGGGGAGTTGTGAGTTCAGCTTTGAATATTGTCTTGTCATAGGGGTTGCTGTGACCTTCACAGTAAAGAAGGGGAGGGAATTACAGATTGAAGGCAATAGGGACCTCTTTTTCTTGCATGAGTGTCTGAGGCTCTCCAGTTCTCAGACTAGGAGGTTGTGTTTGACCAGTCTGCACACAGTTCTGACTGCTCTGGGAGAAATGCTCCTGGAGCTGCTCATTCCCCTGGCCTGGAAGCAGCCGTGCAGAAATAAAGCTGTATTTGTGTGTTCTTCGTGGGCCAGGTTGAAGAGTTTGTTTTGCAGCATGGTCCCTCTGCTTGTTACTGTTCCCTGCTGGAGGCAGTTTTCCCTTTGGATGTGTTGGCATGTGCGTCAAGATGAGGCTGCTTTCTAACACAAATCACTCTGACTAATCTGAACCATGGGGTTAGTATAGTAGGGGATTTTTTAATGGATCATTTTGTCAGGAAAACATTAAGGCTTGATTATATGTGGTGTCATGCTGCAGCAAAAGCAAGAGGTGGGGCAAGCAGGTGAGGAGTGGGTTGGAGTAATTGGGTTTCAATGCTCCAGCCACCTGGACACACCTGCAGGTAGGTGTCTCTTAGCTGTACTTTGAATGCCACTTTTTCTTTTTCCTACCTAACGAATACTTAAATACTTGGTTCCCTTTGAAAGTTATCCTAAAAGTCTGGAGCTGGATGTTTAACTTCCATTTGCATCTTTGAACATCTTCCCTTTCATTTTGTCAGTGTGAGGCAGCATTAAAGGTCCAGCAGGCACGGCTAATTTTGAGACGCTTAACATAAGGAAAAAAGAATTATAATTTGAAAACACTGTTAAGTTTTACAAATCTGCTTTGCTATGCAAAACTCATTCACAGCAAAGAAGTTGAATCAAAGGCTCACCACTGCCAACTAATTATTTAATGTTCTCCCGCTAATGTTATGCTGCCAAAAATGTGTGCTTCCATCTTTTTTTTTTCTCATTAGGGGAGGATAAGCTTGTAAATTATTTTTCTGCTTGACTTGTTTGATTTGGACTAAATTTTCTTTTGTGAAACTCTGCCTCTTATTCTCAGCAAACTTGGAGAAAATGGCATGTCTTTTTTGCTGAATCTAGATGTAAATACATTTTCAAGTGGGTTTTATCACACTTTTCAAACAAAATCTATTTTAAAAAACCTTTGCTCATATATGAGAACCCAGAAATCAAAATGAATGCTGCTTCTACAAGGCTTTGAACGTAATGGTACAAAATAAGGTGGTGGTTGGTTGCCAGTCAAAGACTTGAGAGATTTGCCTTCAGCTGGCTGCAGTTGTAAACCCTTGCAGGTCCTGCAAGATTGCTGGCAAGTAGTTTTATCTTTGACCATCATCTTAAAAAGGCTTTTCTTAATCTAAACAAGAAGGCAAACACCCTAAAATTCAGGTGCAGCTCACAGGTGATCAGAGAATGGGTAGTTTGAAATCTGAACACAGAACATCCCATGGTACCACCTGCCACCAGCTTAGTGTGGATTTGCTTACACCATTAGTGAGCAAACACTGGCATTCTGCCCAATTAGGTCAGTGGGAAACCTGCTGCTGATGTGAGTGCAGGTAGGATCCCCTGGGTAATTCTTCAGTTTGGTCATAATGTCAGTTCACACCAAATACCTATGTCTCCTTGTTGCAATATCCAAACCCAAACATTTTCTAGTACAAGTTTACTTTTCAGATGCAGGAGCAGCTCATAGCTCACATCTGGAGCTATGGTTTCATCAGTTCTTGTAAACAAAATGCTTTCTGGTTTGGTTCAGAAGCTGAGAAAGAAAACCTAGGATGTTACTGTTGTGATTTACTAAATAATGCTGTCCTTCTGTTTCAGTGCCGAATTGTGCTTCCCTCCAAAGGGACAGAGTATTTGTTGGATTACAGACCATCAGAGACTTGGTTTCCTGGCAGTGCACACTCCCGCACTGCCACTTGTGATGCTGAGATCTCTGGTACCCCATGAGACACCAGCCAGCTGCTCTGTGAATGGATTCCAGAAACCCTTGCAGACCAGATTCCCAGCTTTAACTATCACTGCCAACTGAATTTGTCTCCAGGTCTCACTCCCAGGTATGGCTATGCCTGTGTTAAGCCTCTGATTCCTGGAGATCACAGGTGAGGAGAACACATCTGTAAGGTTATGTGTTTACAGGTTTCCTGTGCAGTACTTAAGAGGCCCCAGGGCACAGCAGTGTAATGGTTGTAAATGAGGGCAAACACTGGGGAAAAATAGGAGAATTTTTCTTCAAAATAGGTAATGATCTCTTCCATATACTTAGTGCAGAGACAGCTTGCAATTGCCATTTGAAACTAACACTGCAGTTCAGCTATAGCAAACCTGAATTCATTGAACTAGAGCTCTTTCTGTGAATATGAAGCATTTGTATTTGTTTCATTGAGAAGTAAAGCCAGCAGGAGATCCCTCTGGGCTTAGAGTCAAGGTCTGAGATCTTCAAACTGAGGTCTCATGACAAGGCATTTCTGAAAATGTGTAAATAATCAATCTGTTATGTTTTTGGCAGAGCTTTTGCTTATGTCTCCATAGTGAACCTGACAGTTTGAGTGTATATGGAACTGGTCAGACAAAGACATAATTGAGGCTTTAAACTGTTATATCCCAAGATTTCTCAAATCTATCAAAGCTGCCTTGTTGTTACCTAAATTTAGCATGAAACAGGCTATGGAAATCAATGTCTTTAACACCACCCTTGAAAATGGAACTAAGAGGGGGAGAGTTGAGTTTTTGGTGATAGTGGCTGAAGAATTTGAAGCAGAACCTGGCAAAGAAGGTATTAGAAGTTTGGTTTTAGCAGATGTATTTCATCAAATATGTCTGAGACAATCTTCTAAATGCTTGAGTTTTATTAGGGGTAGAGGAAAAAAGAGACTATTTAATGCTGAATTTCTATGGACAGATGTCTTTGGGTCTCAGCCAACTTCACACATTGTAGTGATCCAGTGGCAATTTGAAGCATAGCATGGAATATCAGATTAATAGCTAAATTCCAGCCCTAATGAAGCCAAGAGTGGGGTTCTTTTTTGGTTGGTTAAACTGGATTTTGTATTTAGCCCCATTTTATGGCTTCTGAACAGTTTACTTATGCAATATGTTTGACGTTGCACTACACAGAATTTGTAATTGTGTTCCTAAGAGTCCTTGGCCTGCAATGCGGATTGTCTGTTGGAATTTGTTATAGTACAAAAGGGAGGAAAATTTTACAGACATTTAAGTAGTAAGTTAACTTTTATGGAAATTTTTTTTCCTCTGTATTATGAGTAGCCTTAAAGACCATACACACCACCTGCCTCAAAACTGTGGTGTCATGACAGTGACTCAGATGGCCTGTGCCTGAGCCTATTGAGTTCTGGCTCTTTAGGAGCATTACAAAGGAAATCACAGCACCCAGGAGATGAACTTGTGTTGAGTAGCCTGAGTACAATCCTAAATCATCATAAAAGCCTCCTGGCAGTGTGGCACAGATTTGGAGTCTTGATCTCTTGTTCTCAAGTCTCTGTATCCATCCATCTTCTCAGCTGGAACTGTTACAGGCTTTTTAAAAGAGAATCACAACAGAAAATCCTGTAAGTAGTAAAAATGTTGCACTGCTGTTTTAGATACAGCTGAGCTTCCATGGGCCTGGTTGTCACCTTTAACCATGGGCTTGCAGGTGTTTAAATACAGCTGTATAGTCAGGAGGAATTGATCAGTACCTTATCTTGGGCTCCTGGCATCAACAGGTTCAGTGCAAGTTCTGATCCTGATGGAGCTTGTGGATGCTGAGGTGACCTGAAGGGCTAAGAAACTGGGAAAATGGGCTCAGTGAAAATGCATCCTCACCTACACTTGTCAGCATGGGTGTGTAGGTATACTCACTGAAAACACAGAGTGTAACATGAGAAGAGAGGACAGGGATCTAATACGTACAAAGAAAGAGACAAATTTCCCTTGGGTTCTTCTAGGTCACTTGCTGGAGTTTTACTGTCCTCTTCTTCCTCCTCATCTCCATGACAACCTTTCCATTGCAGTGGCCACGTCCATATCTAACAATCTGCTCAAAGAATCAATTGGTCTCTGTACAGTGGATATTTTTTCAGTCTATACACCAGGCAGTAAGTGCCCATTTACCACTCTGCAGAAGGCTGAAATAAGGTCTAAAAATAATTTTTAGAGGAGCTGCGGTAAAATAATTCAAAGGCAGAGCTGTCATATTTGCTGTCCTGAGGTTCTGCTGCAGCTGAGATACTCCTCTTGCTCTAGGAGTACATAAGAGTGAGGGCAGTCAATGAGCCAAGGTAAAGATGCATAAATGTACTATGAGATGGTGCAATTTCTGGGGGTGCACACAGTGCCTGGCACTTTCTCACCAATATTCCAGCTTGCAGAGTATATTTCCCTGAGCTGGTGCTCTTTTGTGGATGGTGACTAATTAAATTATTTTCTGAGCAGTACCATCACGTAGCTCAGGAATGCTGCCTTTCTTCTAGAACCATCATCCAGGTCAGGAGCAGCTGCTCATAAGGAGCTTTGAGTGTAACCAGGCATTTCTATCAGGGCAAGAAGTGCTCACCTATCTGTGCCCCAACAAGCTGCTGGGACTGTGCATTGTGAGTTGTGATCTCAACTGACAGAAGGAACTAAATTTGTAATGAGGAATTATTGTCTTCCATTCATTTTACTCCATAACTGTCCCATCTGCTTGCCTCCCAACTGCAAGGCCAGCACAATCCCAAGATTCTTCCCATGTGTGCTAATTCTTAAGAACAAAAATTCACACTCATGATGGCAGCTAACATAATGTTCAGACTTGCACAGCACAAAACAATCTTCCAGATCAAGCCCAGGCACTTGTGGCACTTGGAAATCTTTTGCTTCCTCCCAGCTGAGAATCAAGTAAGTGGGTAAAAATACTGAGTTACTCTTATCAATTCAATTCATGCATTTGTTTGTCGTAGCTCAGAAATAGGCTTGTGGAGTTTGCTGGTCTTGCTTTTCATTTGCAAACGCACTCTGTGTAGAAGAACCTAGCTTTGAAGTGCAATAAGTAACGCATGCTTTAAAAAGCAGTTCAGAAATCATTGCAGAGATGAGTAAAAAATTTATTTTGTAAGCTGCATGTTTTATTCTAAAATGCTGTCAAGTATTGATTATGGTCTTAAAAAAATCCAAAGGACAGAGAACCTAAGTCAGGGGACAGGATATTAATAGGTATGTTACCAGGTAAAAATAACTAATGCTTGTGGAGAGAGGACATTTTTCTATTAGTTCACAAAATGCCCTATAAGCAATACATGAAACTCGTTTCTTCCATTCTCTTGGCTTTCTGGTTTGCCACACATGTCCCTGGCACAGCCTTGTGAAGGAATGAAAGGCAGAAGTAACTGTAGGGTTTGCACCCTTGACACCTCTTGTTTAAAATTTTTGCTGCAGCGTTTGACACATGACACTGTGCCTCCAGGTGACACAAGAACGTGGGATGTGCTTAAAGGTAAATGCCTGTGTTGTTTGTGGCAAGCAGAGGGCTGTGCTAGTGCAGCTTCCAGCAGTTTCATTGTGCAGTTTGCCTTGTAAGTTGTCATCTTGCTGGGACCTCCCAGTGAATCTGCCCCACTACAGTTGCCTAGCCTGGTTTCCAGCTGTCCTTTGGTGTGTGCTAACGGGCAGGTCCTGCAGGGAGATCCAGTGTCATGGACTGTCCCTTCTCTGTAGGCACCAGCTGGGCTCTGATCTGACAATGGGAACCTCTGCTGAAGTTATGGCAGCCTCATAAGGTAGTGCAGGCTCAAGTCTCTCTACTGTGGCCTGGCCAGTGGTGTGAAGGTGTGGAGTACAGCTCCGTTCTCTTGTGCAAATTCAGAAGGGAGCCAAACTCCTTCACAAGGGCTGTGGGGGCAGTTTGGTCTCTGAATTAGTCCTTTTTCCACACAGCCTTGTTTTCTGGGGGGTGTTCACTTGTGGAAAGCAGAGATGTACCAGCTGTACCAGCACCCCTAACTTAAATAAACTTCACCTCTGGTATTAGTTGGCTTTTTATTGTTGTCACTGCAGTGTCACAGCGTAGATACAGGACAATGTTCTGGCTCGATTGTGTACAAAGTTCTGTGTTAGGGCAAGTAGATGGTGTCATGACAGGCCCTACGTTACCCTTTTTTTTCCACAGAAGCATTTTTAAGAATTTCAGTTTCACTGGATTTCACTCTTGCCTACGTTTTGGGATGGTTCCATGTCTATGTAGAAGGGGAGGTATTTGGATAGTTAAACCTACTACCAGGGTTAGGATTTGGGGGGGACAGGGGGAAGGTAGCATCTCCTGGGCTGTAGTTCAATCACTTGTGTTCCTTCAGTGTGGAATAAGCCAGGGTAATAAGTCAATGCCTTATGTCATAGTTTCTCTGTAGATACTGGTCACCTGGGATTGGGGTTTGGGTTTGAAGAGACCACCAGGGACAGAGATCTCTGCCAAAGCTGCAGCGAAGTTCTTAATCAGTCATGGGAGATGAGTGTATAGGAAAGTGAACTTCTGTAGCTCTGCTGCTTACAAAGAAAACTTGCATCACTGTGAGTTGTGACTGGGTAATGCTGGATGTTTGTTGTCTCTGTAGGTTACTCAGGGCCTTGAGGCTTCCTACCCCAGTAAATATCCCATGGAGCTGAAAGTCACAGTAATTAAATGCCTAAGTAGGATGGTGCTGTTGGCACCACAACAACAAATGTCTTTCACCAGAAGAAAATTGGTTTTCCAAGTTTGTAGTTTATTGGAGTTTATGGTAATTTGATTCCTTAACTGCTTTGTGAGCTCTTAGTCAGAAAAGTAGTGTCCTGAAGCTCTCAGTTTCTGCCCATCTTCATTGCATTAGACTAGGGGAAATTTCCCTAAATATCCATCACATTTAACAAGGATTAATCTTGAGTAACAGCTGAAACAATGCAGAAAGCATTTGTTATGCAGAAATCTGCAAACAAATGACAAAAACAGTACCTTGCTTCTGTTTCCACAGTTGAAAATGAGAGAGCTTTTGCAAAGTCATGGAAACAAAATAGCTGGGCTAATCTGAAAACACCAGCCCTGCACAGCTTTGCAAGGAGAAAAGAAGAAACCTGATGCCTGTGAATGGCTGAGTCTCTTCATGTACCAGTTTTGGATGGGAAGTTTAGTGCTTTTCCACCTCTTTCCCTAATACTCACACATGAGCCCATGAAAAATAGTCTGTCTTACTGCTATCCCTTGGGAGGATAAATTCAAACACATTTGCTTGCATGTTTTTTCTGCATTTGAAGAGTATTCTGTAATTCAGCTAGTTGAACTAGTTTGCCTTCAAGAACCCTTCTCTCCATTGCATGAGGGAGAGACAAGTTTGCTCTGATTTCCTCAATGGTAATACATAATGGATAGCTTAATAGCTACCAGGGTTTCAACCTGGAATCATTAAAGATTAGATGAACTTTCAATACATATTTCCTGTCAGTCCTGTGGTGGGTGTGAACAGAGGTCAGTAGCAAATAATGATCATGCAAATAGCGTTATAAGAACAAGTCTATCAGGACTATATTTCACAGAATAACAGAATATTCTGAGTTGGAAGGGACCCACAAGGATCTTCAAGTCATTTGTCGTGAGAGGGATCCTGATTGCTCTTTTTTGATTCACCATGCAATTTATGTGTAAATTCTCGTCCTCTCATCAGATTTGTGCTACAAAGAGTGTGAGAACATATTCCATCCATCTACACATCGTGGTCAGTAAGTTAACATATACCCCAGTCACTTTAGTTGTAGTCTCAGCACTCTGTAGAGCTAATAGGGGAAAACAGTAAATGTTAAAACTTCCTTGCTGAAAGAGGCATTTCTAGCAATATACAGTGAAATGGACTCAAACCTGGGAATAAACATTATTTTGGCTTTCTGCAACTGGTATTTTAATTTGTATTGTGGCAATGCAAAGGTCCCGTTTAGTTGGTCACTGAAGGAAAGGACAGCTCCTCCTCCTGAGGAGCTCAGTCCTGCAATTTTTCTGTCTTCCCACTTTCTCCTTAAGTGGTTTGTAAAATGTGCCAATTAATGAGAGATTTTCTCGTTGGTGAAATGTGTTTTAAATGGGGGAAATATTGATGCTGACTAACACTATTCCTGTTTTATGATATAAATGAATATTTTTAAATAGTGTGACAATATTTTTCAACTCAGGCTTCTTCATATCTTTATGGCCCTGTAAAGTATCCCACTTGCATGTGAGAACTGTAAATAGAGAAAAGTCAAATGTACAGTAGAAGAAGTACTTGCTTCTTAGGAAATTCCAGTGTGAGTTCTTACTGAGGTAATAAATAAACTAGGAAATGAAATGTGGGCACCATTGCAGATATCAGAGGGGATATCTCTTTCACCCAATGTAACATCCATAGATGAGCTAGTCTGCACCTCAGAGTTCCTGTATTTCATTTTCTGGGATTTTGCTGTGCTCAAATGCTCTCAGGCAACTTGTGCTGTCAGATGACACCATAGAAAAGTAAAACAAATGGAAAATAATGTCATTACATAATGTCTCTGCTTTTTCCCTTGTCTTAGAAAGTGACTTTGCCTCTGCATCAAACTGAAGTGTTTGTGTCCTCTCTTCCCCTTTAAGAAATAAATAGGTCACTTGCCTGCAACAGGGTGGAAAGAGCCAGTTAGGTCCATGGCATTGCCAATGGCACATGATTAATTAACAAGAATGGTTATTAAACTGCTAGTTTTGTTTCTCTACCATCTTTTTCCAGTGGTGGTCTTGTTCAGTAGTCTGTTGAAAATGTACCTGATACAGCATAAAGAACTGCCCTGATAACGAGGTTCCCTGCCCAGTGATTCAGTCCTTTCCAGTTTCCTGAAGGTCACCTTCAGCTGCCTCCCTGTTCACGCTTCAGTTTCCCCTGGTTCCATTTCAGTGCTCTGTGCAATAACAGGTTGCAGAATTCAGTTTCTCAAATTGGCATCTTTAAAAAAACCCCTGCTTTAAAAATCTAAACACTCTAATGATCATGTGCATCCACTCTGCAGGCTTTATATAATAATTTTGGTTTTCCTCTTGTTGACATTCAAGAACTAAAGCAGTGTACTGTGCTTTGAAAATCCAAAATACAGAAGCAGTAAATTCTTCCTGTTTTGCAAGCTCTTCAGCAGCAGCTACTTCAGTCTAGGAGCTTTCTTTTTTGATACCCTCAGAGAACTGCCCAATTTTTTTCAATGGCACTTAAAACTGGATGATAAAATGCATTAATGTGTCCCCTGTCTCCTGAGAAGCAGGATCCATGAACAGAGCCAAACCATGCGATACCAGTAGCTGAGTAACTGACAAGTTGCCCCAGAGGAAGTGTGTGGAAATCTAGTTCAGGTTCACTGTTTTCATGATTATGGTTTCTTTTTAAATTGTTTGTGCTTAGTAAATATATAACCTTTTACAGTTAATACCTGAATTTCTTGCCTAAATATTCTGGGGGTAAATACTCAAGTGAGGAAAGGCATAGGGAGATAACCGTGCCAAGAATTCCCATCTTCACGCAGACTGCAGGTTTTGTATACATTGCACTGCTCACAACTAACAGCCCTGTGACAAGCCCACGAGGGCTTGCCTGTACCCCAGCTTGCCTCACCTCCATGTGCTTCATGTAGATGCTGCTGTGAAGACAAATGTTTTGGCTTAGGTGTGAACTAGATATTAAAAGTGTGTGTTGACCTCCCCATTTATCCCCTGTGTGTGTGGCCTGGGTAAATCCCAGCAGTGCCTTCTGGAGGCATCACGTTGCTGCTGAGGTCTGCTCAGGTGGCCCTGAGCCTCCCCTTGGGACAGGCATGTGTAGAGGTAAAGCCTGGATAAACAGTTTGCCAAACAGGAGGTTTCTAGTGAAGTGACTGCTCCAAACTTGCAGTCAGGAAATGCTTCAGACTATCGCTTCATCTCTGCTCTGCTTGCCAGGTGGATGCTGCAGAGATAAGTGTTTCTCTTTTACTGAACTCTTTAGTTTCTCTCATTTTCTTTTAGAAAAACATGTATTTTTGTCTTCTGTGAATAGTTTATTTTTAAAAAATGAGATATAGAAAAATTGTAATGACTATAATGTCAAAAAAAGACACTTTACTGTTAATATGCACTAAAGGATTCACCAAGGATGACATTTTCAAAATTCTTAGGTCAGCAATCTCCTAACTTTTGTGTGCTTTATGCATAGAAGCCATAATTAGAGAGACAGATTTGAACATGGCAATGTGCCATGCACTTATTAAAATGTAAGTGCCTGAAGTCAGCCATAAGCTTTGGGATTTGTTTTATTTGTGAAGATGATAGTAAATTTGGAGTTATTCTGAAGCAATAATTATTCTTTCAGATGTGTATGGGAAGCCTGCTTTCTTACACTGGTACTATGTCTATGTAAGTACTGTCTTGGGACTGCCCATTTATCCTCTCTGCACAGAGCTTTCATGTCATTATTAAACATACCTTGATGTTTTGGTTTTTTGGGTAAAGTTCTACAGTATTTCAGATGATTCACACCAAAGTAAAGAAACTGTAGGGAGGGAATTAAAAAAAAAAATCTAGGTAATTTGTTTAGCCTGTGTTTTCCAGCATGACCTGAGCAATCAATGAGCTTGTGGGTGAAGGAGTTGTGCTGGTAATGCCAAAACAGAAGTGACAAACTTAGAGAAGGAGGCTGTAATAAAGAGTTGAGGTTCAGCTGTGGCATCCTTTGGTCTCACTACCCCAAAACATCAGGCGTTAAAATGAAACATCAGGATTTTTGGAGACCTAAACTAGACAGGCCATATCTGAAAGCTGGGAACTGGCACCATGCATTTGTCTCCTTCAGACCTCATAATTGATTTCGTAGCATTTTTCATCTGGCAGCTATTAAAATTTTTTGTTGTAACTGATAAAACTGTAAAGAGCAGTTTGGAGAACTTGCTGTGGATGTTCAGAGCTTTAATTTCAAAGCATCTTGCTTTCTTAAAATGCTTAAAGGGGCCTAGAGCCATTTATATAGCTTGTCTTAAATTAAATCAGGTTATTCTGTGCTGCACTGTTATCTGCATCATGAACTTAACTCAAGTTGGGCCCTCCTGTTGGTGTCATGCTTCCCAAACTCTGAGAATTTGCACTGATTGCTTGTCGAAGTCATGTGCTAACACTTTTTGTTAGTGTTTTTATGTTATAGTTCTGTCCTGTGTGTTTACTCACTGAACAAGAGCAATGTAACTGACAGAAATATTAGGAAAATAGTAAATACTGGGGAATAGTCTAGTAAAATGACATCTTAGTGTGTATGTTCAAATCCTAAAGCTGTTTAGTCTCTTACAGGTGGAAGGTTCCTAGAATTAATTGCTTGTTAAAGATCTGGGGACTTCGAAGCTCCAGATTCTTCCTGCACCCCAAAACCAGAGTGCTTTCCTGACAAAAGGCTGGTCAAGTGAACAATGCAGAGCACTGAGTGATAGTTCTGGAGGAGAAACAGCTCAGAAAATGCCAGAAATATCAAACAAATCATTTGCCACCGTAAAGCCCTTAAATCAAATATCCACTGGGGTGAGATGCTGACCTTGTTAAAGTTATCAGGAGTGTTTCCAATGGCATGAATGCAGTTTTGCCTAATGAAATGAGGATGGGGGTGTGTGGGGATGGGTTGCATTCAACTGGTATTTCCTTTATTTCTCAGGTTTCTTGGGGGCCTGGAAGAGCCAAGGAAGGGCAAGTGGTGAACCCAGAAATGTGTGAATTCCTCAAGTGGATGCAGCTCAGCCAAGGTGCTGTTTGTATCACTGCTCTGCAAGTATTTGCTTATCCATACTCCCAGTTTTCCTGCCAGGTTCTGGGATTCCTGAATTGTGCCAGGGCTGAAGTCAGGGAGTCTCCATAGAGACTGGAAACCTGACTTTACTGGACTCTCTAAAAGTACTTTGTTAAATTACTTATGCACACTCAATGCAAAGCAAAACACTACATCTACTTCTTAGAATAATTTTCACATATTTAGAACAAGAGTTTAAATTATTTTTTAAATTATTGATTTAATAGATTTTGCTTAATGTATTTTATTGTAGTAATAAAGTCCTTCAATTACCAAATTAATATTTCCCAAGTAAAATCTGGTAAGTCCTCAAGTGGAGTGAATTGCTGCCCACAGTTGATAGTTTAATAGTGGAAATGCTATTTAATTTTATTATTATTCAAATTTATGTTAAGTCTTCTCAATTAGCATATAAATACTATAAATCACTTTTATGGAAAAAACCTTATCCTGGAATATTTCTAATGATTATAAATAGCTGGGCAAGGCAAAATCTTGGCAAGCACATAGCAGTGAACACAATTAGGCTGAACAGGGTTGTGGTACAATGAAAAAATGTTTTTTTTTCCAATTTAGTTTCTGTGTAAGAATTTGTGGATCCTTAAGTAGGGATCAGAATCTTTTCTTCTTTAATCTACTCATGTAAAGGAGTAACCATATTTTTGTGTGTATATGTGTATTATTCTTTTGAGCTGGTTTGCCCACATATTCTCTAAGAGAAGCCTTTTTTTCAAGATAAGTTCCAACTCCTCTTTGGCACCTTTGAAAGTTGCTGCTGAAATGATGCTATTCCTGTAGCCACCTCTTGTCCAGTGTATGTATAAATTAGTAATTCACATGAAGAAAATATGCTCAATCACATTGCTCCCTCACTAGGGGGCCAGAGTAAGGGAACAGATTCAGCAGCACCATTTGAGATCAATGAAAGGGAAGTGACAAAGGCAGTGACTCATTAAGAAAAGTCTGCTTTCATGCTTACTTTGTGTGTGTGGACTCAAGTACTGGCGCCTTCATGTACATATAGCAGTAGAAGCGACTGTAGCTTTCATGCCATTTAGTGTTTTTAGGTTAAAATGAACACCCCAGTCCTTCTGCATTCTTAACAAATAGGCAGAGTGGGCAAAGGAATGTCAATTCTATTTCCTCCCAGAAAAATGCTCAACATAAGAAGCAACCTATTGATACAATGTGTAACTTTGGATCAGGAGGTACCACATCTTGTGTGTGCCTGGGATGCACCATGAAGTTGGCAGGGTTTATGCTGGAGAAGAGGGAAGCAAATTGATCTGGCTGCTTGCAGTGCCAGTGGGAATTGCCCTGGATGGGTGAGGCACCTACATGGGCTCAGCTGAGCTGCTGCCCTCTGTGGGGGGGTGAAACTTCTGTTGCTCCAAAAGCACTGACACAGCCCAAGTCAGACCAGGGCACATTCAGACCTTCCCTGTGTTTTTTAACCACCTGAATTTGGAAGGAGAGCTAATTAAGGATGTGCACAGCCTCATGCCTGACTTTATTATAAATGCAACTGTGACACAATTTTTCAGGTGAAACCTATAATGGAAGGGAAGAAAACATGCATTTCAGATCTGCGCTCAGGATGAAAAGCAGGCAAGATCTTGACTAGGCAAATTAACCTACCTACCCCTCTATTGTGTGCTGAAAAAATTATTTTTAGCATGCCTGTGACACATTTGATAATTAATTTTCTCTGTAGTCAAAGGCTCTATTTAACAAAACAGAGAGGAAATGGGGAGTTCAGCACGGAGGGAGAGATGTCTGTGTAATCATCTTTATCTTGCTCATATTAGTGCCCTGGGAATGCATTGCTTCAGAACCTATAACTGCCCTCAGAAAGCAGAGCAGAAATAATTACCTGTACTGAGTGCTTGTTAATATCCAGTACAATAAACTTCAAAATCACTTGTGAAGGATTTCCTCCCAGTGGGTGCTTAGTAGACTGCAGAACCAGAAAAATGGCATGGAAGTGTGGCCACCTGCTTTCCCTTGGAGCTTCTCCTTTTCCACACAGTCCATCTAATGCCAAGATGTTGTGGAATTTCCTGAGCTGAGTGAGCCTCTGTGTGCTCTGCCTGTTGGGCAGTTCAGCCTGGATTGCTCCCAGAACCCAAAGGGTAAGACTTGCTAGAGGAGAATTGTTAAGATCTCCAGCACTGGGGATGGCAGTTTCTGCTTTGAGCTGACACAGTCCTGAAAGCTGTCACAGCAACCAGAGGCCATCCTGAGCATCTTCTTAGGTGTGGTTGCTTGCAGAAGAAAAGATCAGCTTGGAGATGAGAAAAAACAAATAAAGCCTAAAAGAGGATCAACCCCAGTAATTTGAAGAAAACTATCACACTAATATGTAATTTGTCAGCAATTTGGAATAGAATTTCTCCAGTCCCATTTTGCTGAGGGCATTTTCTGTTTTGCTTAGTCTCTTTCTGATCATCTCTCCTGCCTGAGAAAGGAAAAAATCTGTACTGTTATTGCCTTCACTGAAGGAATTGAATGCCAGGGGGTTTTTCCATGACTGACTACTGAGTTAAAAAAAGTTATGGCTGGGTTATGACTGTTTTCTCCTGCTGTGATGAGATTAGAAAAAGTTGAAGTCAGCACCTAGTTATGGATAGTCATCAATACAGATGATACACAATGAAAATGAAATCTAGTATTTCATTCACCATTTGAGCAGCAGTTGAGTTTCTGTGCTCACTTCCTCATTAAGAAACTTCTCTTCAAAGAACCATCATAAAATTGTTTCTCTGCTTCT
Source organism: Xenops minutus (assembly GCA_035221455.1). Lineage (NCBI taxonomy): Eukaryota > Metazoa > Chordata > Aves > Passeriformes > Furnariidae > Xenops > Xenops minutus. The sequence goes on from JAWWEE010000010.1 coordinate 18,892,982, forward strand.
CAGGATGACATGCACTTCCTAATTTAGCACTTATCCAGTGGGAAAGAAATAATTAATTTTGAGCTTTTCAGTTCTCTCCATTGAGTTGCAAAAGGAAAAAAATAATGGAACAATTCCTTTCAGGTCTGAGAAGAGGAAGAGATATGTACTTACTCATCAATATCCTTGGACAGTGTGTCCCTCCACCATGAATATCTATTGTGTTTTTTCAAAAGTTTGTGACAAACTTTGGTGAAATTTGTGATAAACATGTTAAAATATTCTTTCTATTTTTATCTTTTTGGTGGACTTTTGGGAGTGATTCAGGAGGGGATTTCACTTGAAAAGTAAATGTATTTTGAAATATCTAAAGTGAAAAGTTTTGGAAGGTGTTGGAGCCCAGTAAATTCCCCATGTTGTGTTAGAATTCAGCTCTCTGAGGAAGTATGAGTTAGAACTATTAAAAGTTTGCACCTGTGTTACAAGGCTTGACACGTCAAGCATCAGCTTCAGATGAAAATTTATAGTTGGAATCTAATTTTCTAAAAATAAACATAATTTGAGCATGACACTCACTGTGCAACATCAACATGAATGCCCTCAGATGCCACAGCTCCCTGTATTATTGAAACCATATGGCTAAAATGGTGTGGGATGGTAAGGGAAGTGCAATTAATAGTTAAGCATTCTGGTTTTGATGTTCACAGAATGGTCTGGGTTGGAAGGGACATTAAAGATCATTTTCGTGCACTCCACCCACACACGGCCCACCCCCCCCCCCCCCCTCAGCTTCCTTGGGCAAACCTGCCTCACCACCCTCACAGGGAAGGATTGTTTCCTAGTATATAATGTAAACCAGTCATTCACAGGCTATTTAAAATATGTACTGTTATCTTACTTATTTTAGCTTAATTTTAAGTTCATTTTCATTGTCTGAATGATTCTCTTCCCCAGGGGAGATACAAGTGAGCTCATTCTGTTACTCTGTGAAGAATCAACTGGGAAAATTTCAGTGGAGGCATTAGGTATTTTATTAGCTATGCATTTGAGCAAATTAATTTTCTTAAACTCATTTCTTGAGAACAGGCAATCGTGCTGCAGAGATCCTGCTTATGTTACTGCACTGTAATCCAAACATGGCTCTCATTGTACTTCCCAGCCTACAGATTTGTCAGTAGACTATTCTGTTCTGCTCCACTGTTTTTTCTAATTATACTTTATATTCCTGTTCTCAGAACTTCCATCCCATACAAACAATATACTTTAATCCTTTGATGAAACACTATTTCAGTTGTTTCTTTGTAAATTCTGATTGCCACTATTATTTCACAACACAAAGTCAGTTGAAAGTTACATGTTTTAACTTTGATTAGTAGTTCTGCTTTTCTCAGGAGTACCAAAGACAGCTAATACATTTCAGCTGGGCTGGCTTTTGCTTCCAAAGCTGGGCTTACTATTATGGTACATGGAAATTGAGAGTATAACAAATATGAGTGTGACAAGCTAGATTTCTGCTTATTACATTAACACTGGGGGTGTTGTTTGGAGTTTGGTTGCTGTTTATTCATGGCAATAATCCATCTTTTCCTCAGCAGCTGAAGCATACCTAATGCCAATTACAGCTAGTACCCTGATTTGGGCTGCTCTGAAATTCATGTTGTCACACTTAGTCTTGCCAATTTATAAGGCAAGCTCTGGGATCTGGGCGGAGGAAAAGTACATGTCAAGAAAGGGGAGGAAAGAAAATATACCTGTTGAATTAGAGGTCACTTGGTCACCATTGCTATCCATCAGTATTAATGTGCAGCTTACTCCAACTAGACATGAACCACCTTGTGTGGAAAGCAATTAACAACTGAAATCATAGATCCTAAACCCTCAGGGTTCAGGCAGTTTTGTTATAATCTAATGATGATTACCACACAGACTTTACTTTCCATTCAGGTAATTTAGTTTACAAGCTGTGTGGAAACTCATCTTCAGTTTGAACCTGAGTGTTCCATATCTGAACAATATTACATTGCTGTTTTCAGATTTGGTTTCATTTATGATTGTGTTACATAATGGCACCAAGATTATTAATCCAGTCTCGATGACAGGATCTGTTTCAAAGTTCCCAGTGAAATATCGCAATATGAGCCCCCTGCCTCTTGTGTTACACCATAACTCTGCCCTCAGTGTTTCCTCACTACAGGAAAAAAGTAATTTTGTTTGAAAGGAGATCATGTAATATGGGAGAACAAATTACATATCTAGCATTCTCTTAATTTCTCAGAGGTTGGAGTGGGTGAACTCTGTGATTTTGCCTTCATCAACAGCCCCAAAGTACTCTCAGGTGTCACAGAGGTAAAGGGCAAATCCATACAGCCAAAAAGCCAGTGAAGGCTTTACTTAAGTTTACCAACAGCTGTCTGGGTGTCAGTGCACTGGCACCTGTAGGTGGCTTTCATGGGTGTGCACAGGCTGGTACCTTGTGCTGGACTGGAAGGATGAAATCCAACATGGGTTTGCTGCCGTTCCCTGCCAGGTCCTGCTTGTTTGTGATGTGGCTGAAGGACATGCAGACTCTCCTTAGAAACATCCTCCAACACAAATGCATCCAAGGCTGCAATTGTCCTACCAGACCTGTGCAAGGTGTGCTTTGGTCAGGCCCCCACCGGGTCCCTTCTCTCCAGCCCATCTCTCTTGCAGCTTCTCTCCTGGGAGAGCTCTGAACCCACAAAATGTGCTCTGTGGAAGAGCACAAGAGGAGCCAGATAATTCTCATACACAGCCAGGACACCGAGGTTGTCTTATAGATAAAGAAATGGATGTTGGCCTCAGGTGAAGTGCCCTGGGCATTATGTCCTGTAATGAGAGAATGAACTGAACATTTTCATCTCCTCTCTCTAAGGGAATTTACAGGTGGCTGACTCCTGCCTCTATTTTTAGTAATTTATTCTTTCACTTTCAACCAGCAAATTAAAATATGAGTTCTCTTCCTGGCTGGCATTTGCATATTCATTAAACATTTCATTAAATTATTTCACAACATTTTTAATGATGCTCCCTGGCAGCTCAGGAAGTACCTATCTCGTGGCAATCTAAATTGGCAGAGCTGTACCTCACTGATTTGAAAGGGCACAGTCACCCCTACCCATGGCCAAAATGCAGCAGTGTCGGAGAGGGGCTGAACTTCCAACAGGCATGTTACTATTGCAGGTTGTCTCCCCTTCCGTTCCAATTTCCTTTGAAATATTTCCATATTCAGCAGCATCTAAATTATCTTCACTAGCATACAGGCACAATAGGAATGCTTATAGGTCCTGATATGTCATGTTCTGATTTATATTCATGGGTTTGACACTAAGTTTTATTTTATATTTATATTCAAAGCCTTCATTAATAGGAAATTGGCACAAAATACAGTCAAATAATAGGAAGAATATAAAATGATGGATTAACAGTCTTTTTAATATCTGACTTGAACCCCTCTGGTGAAGTCAATATTTTCTAGAAAATTACCTTATTGAATACACTGGATTATATTATATGCTCCTGGATTTTTAAGGACATTGTAAGAGCTGGAAGATTAATCCATTCAAACAAGAAAATAAATTACAGTAGTAATTTATTTGGTTTGGTAAACTGTGAAAGCCTGACTCTTCTTGGATGTTATGTAGAAACACAGTGACAGTGTGCAAGTTGAGCACTGCAAGGCGAGATTTGTGTAATCACAAGGTAGTTGCCAAATCAAGGAAAAACAGCATAGTGATAAAACTTCACTTGTTCACTCAACTGCTTATTGATTAATGTTTATTTTCTCATTTCAGCTCAGAACACATTTTGTGAAAAAGTTAACTGCTCATGACAAGACAACGTATATGATTTGGCTGTAAATTTAAATTTGTTTGGCACCAAACAGGACATTTGGCATAAAAAGAGTTTGGATAACAAACTTAGATATGACACAGAGAATAAAGTTGGAGCTACATGGCTGAATGTTAGAAAGATAGTCCTTTAAATTCACTAGGCATTCAATTTTTATCTGGGTTCATAAGTCCCTGAAGGATTTACAACTCTGGCCTTCTCTCCTAGAAATTTCACAAGTTATACATAGGTGAAAAAATAGGATGTTATAAGAGAAGATTTTGCAAACCTTAACAGAAAACAGCTCTACTTGTTTGGCTCTTGAGAGCAGGAATGAAATAGATGGCAGTAGAATAAATGTGTTGATGTATTTCCTTCCTCAGTTAAAATGTTCAAAAACTTAAGCTGTCAGGTTTGTAAAGAACTTGTATTTTCTAGGAGGCTTTTTTCCTTGTTTCTTGCCACATCTCTAATTTTGCTAAAATACTTTAAAGGCACATTGCAGGAAGTAGCTTCTAGTGCTGGATAACAAATATTTAGCTTTCCTAAGAATCCTACATTAGGATATTGCAGTCACCTGCAATAATGTCACTTTGACTGGAAACAGATTCCAGGTTTTTCTCTCTTACAGTAGTCATGCCTGAACTTGATTTTTAGTGATGATCATGGTGATATAAATGAAGACAAATAGATCAGTAACACCATCAAAGTTGGCTTCAGAAGCCTCTTTATAGCTTTTAATAACTTGGACAAAAAGTATGTGCTACTGGGGATGGTTTGGGCTTCTGATACCTGTTTTATTTATGAAGTCAGGAGTGGAATAGGTTCATCACACAAGATCAGTAACAGTGATTTGTGAGGCTTATCAGTACTTTAAAGTTTGCTGTTAACATTTTGCTCAGGCTCAAGAAAAGCTCTTTATTGTGCTTTTAATGTGGAATGGAATATTGCGCTAAACTTATAATTGTATTTCTATTATGTACAGGAACTGCAGTGACATGAGCATTTTCTAGAACTGGGAAATTAAACAGGTTATTACTCTCTATCTGAAGAAAATTAGTGCTGTCATTGCAAGGCTATTATTTGTATTCATTTCCAGTGCTGCAACAAATTGGTTTTGTGAGATTTTGTTACTCTTCCCTCCCACCCCCACATCTGTCTTGTCTCTGCAGAGCTTGGATTAATGAAGGGCCACATGCATTTTGCCTATTTTAGGCTCAAAAATAAATTTTCTTACCAAGCATTTCAATGATGTTATTAATCACACAGAGCCCTTATAATGTTTTTGTGTTAACTATATTTTTGATGCTTACTCTTATGGTAATAGGCGTACTTATTCTTTGAATAACAAAGAAAATTATGTGTACATTTATTCACTCATGACATTTGAAGACTCTTGTTTCCTAATGCAGTTATAAATAGTTGCTTTTTATAGTCTTTTGAGTTTTGTCAATGAACAGTATCGTAATTATTATTTAATAACAGGCAAAAAGCCCCATCAGTAACCAGACTTTCCTGCAGATGAACCTTTTCTATGTATCACTGTTCTTCAAATCTGTGTTGAAGAACAAAGAATGTTAATTTGCTCTGATAAATGCATGGGATCACTGCGAAAGTTAGAGCAAATATGGAAATAAACTGACATGCATCCTTGATAACACTGGGAGGTTTGTTGTTACTGGTTTCATTTCTGTTCTCCATTGTCCTTTGTAAGATCATCTGGTGTTTTCCTTTCAGCAGGAAGATGCTCTTGGTTGAGGCTGAGTTAAGTCTCCAAATGAATCTTAAGGCTAGACAAGGCTCCACTAAAAAAAGGTAAGTTCTGTTTTAAACACATTATCATGTCATGACTAAAAAAATGCATCTTAAAGGTAATCGGCTTTAATACAGAACAGTAAACTTGTTCATTCTCTGATTTTGCATGTCTTGCGTGCCAATCTGTACTAATTTGGATGTGCAGTGCTTGGTTTTTAAATTTATAGCATCCCCATGGCATTTCTTAACATGAAATGAGCAAATTTTCTGTCTTAGTTCCCCTATAAAGTGGTTTCTTCAGAAATGTACCCTGCTTCCTAACCTGAACTATGCAAAACCTGTCAGGAAACAGAATATTTGATTGTCTTAAATGCTAAGAGTATATTTAAAAAACCAGTATCATTTGCCTTTTTTGTGACTACTTTGCCACTTACACTACCTGCTGCCCTCTGGTTCTGTTCTAGCACAGCATCGTTGGCATTTCAAACTAGTGAAAGTTTTGAGCCATCTTACATGTCAGTATTTTTTTTTAATTCTAAATATGGAATGGGTGAGGTTCAGGGCAGAAATATTTAGCTTCTGATCAGTGAAATTCTTATGTTTTGGTATATCATGATTCATTGATATTAGTTACTTATTACCACTTTAAAAAAAACCCCACATATATTCCCACTTTCCAAACATCAAGGTTCCCTTTCTCCCACTGTAGTCCTGGTATGAAGCATACCCTTTTCAGGCTATTTTCTTACGCCTCAGAGGGGAAGCTATGAAGCAGACATGTTCATGACTCAAATTTACAAGAAAGTTCCTACTGGATGCCAAGCCATTCCATACTCCTAGATACCGACCTATTTTAATACCTATGCATCTTGTGTCTATGTATGAAAGGCCTGTCTTTCCATGATGAACTACATTGGAATGGACTGCCCGGGGCCATGGGGAGTCACTGTCCCTGGAGGTGTTCAAGAACAGGCTGGAGGGGCATGGCACTATGGCACTTAGTGCCATGGTGTGGCTGACAGGGTGATGTTTGGTCACAGCTGGCACTCCATGATCTCAAGGGTCTTTTCCAGCCTCATCGATTCTGTGATGCAGCAAATTATTCAGGTGTATAATCAAAAACTTTACATACTTGAAAAGAGATGTTTGTAAAAGTGTGAAGTGTTAAGTTACCCTATTTTCTGTCAGTAAAGAGTTTTCAGCAAGACGACCGGAGAGGACAAGGCGCCTCCGTGGCCGAGGGCTGCGCTGAGCCGCTTCCTCCATTCCTGCATCCCTCCCTCCATCCCTCCCTCTCCAGGGGCAGCGGCAGCGCCAACGCCCCGGCCGGCCCGCCGTTCTGCGCGGGCTGAGCGAGCGAGCGGGGCCGTTCGGTGTGCGGGGCCCCGCACCGACCGGGGCACCCTCTGCCCTGGGGACCCCCGGGCCGGGCCCCTCAGCGGTGCGGGGACCCCGGCGGGGCCGTGCCCGGGGCCGGTGAGTGAGACCCGAGGGATGGGACGGGACGGGCGCGGGGTTCCCTTTGTACCCTGTGTCTCCCTCGCCCCAGGCGGCTTCGGGCGCCGTCCCGGGGTTGGGAGAAGGTGAAGGTGTCCCCACCCGCTCGTGGGCAGCCCCAGCCCGACCCTTCCTTCCCCGCTCCCTCCGCCCGTCCCTTCGCAGCGCCCCGAGAACGCTCCTCTCCCCCTAAACCTTCTCCAGGTGCGTGCTGAGCGCCTCCGACACCCGCGGCGCAGGCACTCGGTGCTGCCTGTGTGCCCGCCCTTGTTCAAAGCGCAGGTAACCAGCAGCACCTGCTGTGTTTTCTTCCCGCTCTGCTGTCTGGCTGGCACTCGTTATCTTTCGCGTGTTGTGTAACAAAGCCTCCAGCCCCCAAAGCGCGGAGGAGGGGCACGGATCGGTGCCCCGATGGCAGCGGGGTCTGCAGGCGGTGAGGCTGCAGCTGGAGCCATGTGGCAGCAGCGCAGGATGGCCCGGGGAGCGACGGGCGGGAGCTCGGGGGGCTATTGAAACAAGGCTAATGAGGAGGCTGAGCAGCATCGCCCCGCGGTGTCACGGCTGAGCTCCTTTCAAAGGGCTGTCAGCGCTAGCGTCTCCCCGGGATGGTGTTTTAATGCTCCTTCACGCTTGTGGCAAAATGGTATTTTTGCCGCCCCATTTTTCTGGCGGCGTTTACACAGTCTGCTGTTGTCACACCGCACCACTTGGCGCTTCCTTCAGCGAACTGAGGATTCCATTCATAATTTTCTTCAGGCTGTCATCTCCCTAGCTATTTCTGTTCACTGCCAGTGAAGTTAAGATATCTTGAACTTGTACTTTTATGTTGGTTTTGAAGACACAGAACACAAAGGGCTTTAAAAAGTATACTCCAGGTGGAAGAAAACATTTGTCTCTGGTGAGTTGAGGATGCCTCTTAATGAGTAATCCTAGTTTTCGTTTTTCTTTTGTCACAAATACTGAACCTATGAGATCACAGAGGATCTGGAAGAAGCAGAGACCTCCAGGTGGAGTTTTCTGATCTTGCATTGACTGCCCTGGGAGCCCAGATGATTGTTGAACCCCCTCTGGAAAGGGTTTGCAGTGCAAAGAAATAAGGCCTTTGGATTTTGCTTTTCTGCTTCCCTGTGGGTAAGTCTGTGTGCCCCTTGCCATGAGTGGTTAGCGGTGGCACGAGGTGTGTCACTAGAGGATCCTCTGTGGAGAGATTTCAACAAGAGTGCATTACAACATCCTGTATAAAATTTCCTATTCTCTGGAAGTAAATGAGGGAGTTGTGTACTTAAGTAAGCACCTCTTCTAATGAATCAGAATTAGGCTCTTCCTTAAAGATGCCTTAAACTAGTTTAGATGCTTTTGTACTATTAGGACAAAGAGGCTGGTGTCACTAACAGTTTAGTCAGCTTTATATTACCTCGGCATTTGATGTTAGTGGCATTTAATCCTTATTTATTTATGGAAGGCTTTAGCAGTTAAATGCTGTCACAGAAGAATTTGTAGAAAAGCTCAATACTTGAGTCACACTTGTGTTTTGCTTCTGACTTTGTCAAATGAGAAGTAGGTTTTGTCAGTCTTTAGAGTGGCAGCAGGGTCAAACCTGAAGAGACAAGAGCTGGGCTTATTGTGTGCCCTACAAGGATGTTCTTATTGATTATGACCTGTATTTATGATGATGCAATGACTATTTACTGAAGAGAAAAACAGTAGAGAGAAGCAGGCAGGAATTCTGTTGCTGTGCTGTTATTTTTGAGTATTTTCTCATGAGCAGTTTTGTGGTTGTGCAAGATACAAAAAACCCTAAATGCTCCTGTTTTACAGCTAGCTTCTAGCTCTTTCTATCAAGTTCTACTTTCTTGCTCCATTGATTTCATAAGGAAGGTAGTGAATTTCCTAAACCGAGACTAGTTTATTTTCCAGAAGCAGCCTGGGACTAATGTTTTCTAAATGTTAACTGGTCCTAGAAGAATTAGAACTGACGAATCAAACTGTCAGGTTAGTTGTTATCAGGCCATAAAAGCTCTCTTTTTTTTGATTACCATTTTGCCTTTCCTTGTGTTTGTGTCCTTTGCTTTGGTTTATAAGTTTAGGTTTATTATGTAGGTTTGGTTTATTGTATGAGTTCACTAACTACTGATAAAATAAATTGAACTCACATGTTAAATCAGTGTAAAGCAAAGTAATTCAGCTTTCCATCAGAATTAAGTGTTTGATTCTGGCTTTGAACATTCCTGAGTTACCAGCTTTTAAAATGTCACTGCTATATCCACTTATCTTCAGGACTACTTCTTTAGGTGTAGAAACACCTAGTCCCTGATTTCAGACCAACATATTTTCTTAATCTCCACAGACAAATTTTGCAAGCAACTCTGAGTGCCTGTTCCAGATGCTGGAGTGGGTGAGAGATCTCTCCAGTAGTTCAGAGCTTGCTTAAGGGAGGGTCAGTTCTGAGTAAGATGCATTCACTCAGGGGTTTTAAATGATTTATCCAAATTACTTTAAATTCACTCTTAATTAGTCTGAATTAAAGGGCTGTCCCTTTGGTTTGCATTAATTTTAAAAGTGCAAAGTACTTCAATTCTAAATGAGAGCAACCACATTGGGATTTAACAAGCTCATTGGCAAGTGACTTTGCCAAATCAAAAATGTTTTAAGTTTGTAAGTCTAGACAAACTCTGATGATGAAAAGACTGATCCCTCTTAAAACTGCTGATTAAGCTTCTAATAACTTTCCCAAAAGTCTCCATCTCAAAGCCTGTTCACTGATCATTAAGCAACCCTAAGACAGAATTCCATGAGTGTGAAGGACAGTTGATTTTACATGGAACAGGAGCAATTTAACTCAGCTCTCAGTGCAAATATTCTGATTATATACAGTTGGTTTGTTTTCTGAGATTAAGTATTCCTTGCATTCAAGGCTCTAATTTGGAATATTTCACTGGGCATGGTTCTCATTTCTTTCATATGACTACAAGACAAATATAAAATATGTGCGTTCAATGAAATTTTTCCAGATCTTCTTTTAAGTGAATTCCTATCTCAGATCCCTTATCTGAGAGGCAGGAAAAAATGTACCCAGATGTTAGAAAGTCTGTGATATCCACTAAGTAATTTGTCTCCCTTTCTTTTGGACATAAGTCCTTAGACCTGTGATCTGACCCATACATCCATAGCAAGGCTTCACTCTGCTCTTCCTAAGCTTACCATGACTCTCATGAGTCGGAGCAACAGCTGCACTGACATCCCACGATGTGAACAGCAAACATGTTCATCCTTGGGCTTGCTGTTTTCATCACTGCACTGAAGCAAAAATTACTTCAGGGCCACTCCAACAATGTATAGGAATGGACCCTTTTATTATATGGGCTTACAGGAAAAATTAGGTCTGTTCCTACTTAATTTAAATGTTTTTTTCATGTCAAAGCAACATTAGGACCAGGAAGTTGTTAAGTCTTCATTTTAGTTTTTGGCCTTTCAAAATGTCAGTGTAGCTATTGCATTAAGCTGCAGCACAAAACAGATTACAGCAGATGTTTCCTAAATTCCAGAGGCCTGTTGTGGTGCATTACAGTAGCGGTGCAGTGTTAGTTGAATGTTGTTGGCCTTTTTTGGCATACTCTGTTATGGATCTCTTAAACCCCAAAGTGCAATTTCTTGGTAAGAGTCTTCTACTGTCTATTTATAAAACTGCCCTTTAAAATTCTGCTGAGAAATGGTCTAGTCACAGAGTACTGGTGAATAAACAGCTTCACATTCTGCAAATCCATTTTAAACATCTATTGAACAACCTAAGTGTGGAACTTATCAGTTATAACCAAGTACTCCCTAGTTGCTTCCCTTCTGCTCTTGAAGGAAACCAGCTTTTTTAGTCTTTCAGTTTTGAGGCAGAGGAACAAAATCACTTTGTTGCAATACAGTTGCATGTTATTTTAGCAAAAGTGACAAGTTTCTGAAAGAACAATTAACTTTAATATAAAAGAACTGTGCTGTTGTGCATGGTGTCCTTTGTGAAGTTTGCTGATGTTTACAGTGACTGCTCACAATGATAATTAGATGTTAAAGTGATGATCCTTGGATATCCAAGGGGCTGTAAAGCATTCTCAAGGGACCAAAGCCCACAGAAGGCAAGATGCTAACCTACAGTCTGAAGGTGAGATAGAACAGTGCTTAACCAATACCTTTCATTTCTTTTGTTGGCTGAGAATTGTAGCTAGTGTAGAAATAGCAAAGTTGGAGAGAAGCGAAGGGTATGTCTTCATGAGGCCTGTCTGGTGTGGCACAGGCCATTTATTGCACCAATGTGTAAGTGGAAAGCTATCCTTTTTGTCTGGTCATGTTTTTACATAAGTGATGGCTCGTGTCAGACATCAAGTGCTACAGGGATGAAGGAGCTGTGAGCTATGATTTTAATATATTTCCATTCAGTGCTCATTCATTTCCCAGTTGTTACATGTGCTCAAGAGTGTTAACAATCTTATCTTTAGATTTTTCCTACTGTTCCTTTTTTTTTTTCTTTATTAGCAAGTCAGACGATCCCGTATCAGTCCGGTTAACAAGTCTTGCTGCTACTTAGTCAGCCTGCCTTATTCAGTGCTTATTTCTTCATAACAAAGATAAGTTTGTCCTTCTTGGAAGAACTATTAGAGCATTTTTGATACATGCATGTTTACTTGGTGCCCAGAGAACGAGTGGAAGTCAGTGGGATGAGGAATGGACTGTTGTCTGTTCAAGCAGGAAGCCTGATCAGCAGTTCAAAAAGGCAGTCAAGGTGAGGCTGGGTTTAACACTGAGGGACAGAGGCCCCTGTGACATCAGATCCTGTGCAAATTGGGTTTACCAAAAATGTTACACTAATTCAATTACAGCTTGAATGATGTTTACTTCTGCCTGTGAATTCAAATAAGGTTATTGACTCTTCCCGGGTAATTTCATGGTTTCTTCTTCCTTCCCCATATCTCACCTGGACAACTGAAACACGTTTAACACTTTATCTCATTATTTGTTCCCTTGACAGCAGAGGTGATGCTTGCAGAAGGAAATGAGCTGTGTGCACTCTCATCGCAGAGAAATACCTTAGTCCTTTCTCCTTTCCTCTGACTTCTTATGCAACTGGGTTTTTTGAGTTGTATTTTTAATAAGAAATTACTTAGTGCAATTTGCTCTGCTTTGGTAATAAATGGAAGCAAACAAACTGTTTGGGAATTGTCAAGGTCAAGTTCCAGGGGTGCTTTTTTCAACACTGAAAAAGAGCTGGCTACTTAGGCCTATGTGAACAAATGTAATTTTCCCAACAGTTCATTCTGTTGTCAATGGACTGCACATGCAACATCCAATCTGTAGTTTCTTGGGTTTTTTTGTGCTGTGCTTTGTTACTGAAGTGTATTTTGAATAGACATTTTAATTAAACATGGTAATACCCATCTGTATATCCTTTACTGAGGTACAGATGTGTTTGCTGTGTACACACACAAAGCATGCATGTCATATTTATTATAGAAGCTTTCCAAATACATTTTTTTCTTCTAGGATATGCCTGCAAAGCATGTGCTTTTATGAAATAGTGCCACTTCTTGAGCCATCCCATACGCTTAATCATGTTCAGTTAGATCCTTGAAGAACTGTATGTACTTGCAGTTATGCACACTGAGATGGCCTTACTGGCTCTAGTGTGTTTATCTCCAAGTGATTGCTCAGAGCATGTGGATGTGGAGCTAAGCATGTATAAATTTTGTAGCAATGAAGACAGTTGTACTATCACGTATCCATTTATGTCAGGGGGACTTGCTGCACAATAAGTTATTTGTGCACCAAGTTATTAGTCTGTGTGAATAAAGCTACTACAATCTTGACTATTAAGTGCAAGAGATGTAAGAATTATGAGTTAATGTTCACAGATCAAGATATGTGAAGATTTTGGGGTTCAAACAAATCCCTTCACGATGCATTCAGGTAATTGGAGTGCACTTATTTTCTCTATAAATATCTGAGTGTTCTGATTTATAAGACTTTTGGAAAGCAGAATACAGGAAAAGTTAACGAAAATAAAACATTCACTTCTGAAAAGTGTACATCATGAAATATTCATAGTTGTTCTACAGATAGGGTATAGTTTGTGGAGAGGAATAAATCATTTTGTTGCAGACTTTGCAGCTTGATGTCTGCTGATTAACACTGGGATGTAATTACTTGACATTTTCAGGAGGTGTGATGCTTTGGGATATCAGATATGTATGGTCTTCACTGAAAAGGTTAATTCCCAAAGATGAGAATGTCCTGCCAGCATTCTGTGGTGTCTCTGCTGGTGACTAGGATGAGAGTTGGAAAAGTATCGTACTGGTTCATTTCTCTTACAGGTATTTTCACCATGAGAAATATTTGCTACTTTAAATACTCTGAATATACTCAGCATCCTGCCCTGGTTTTGTCTTTGTTTCTTGCTGCCACTCCTTAAAATGATTCTCACTAAGATTAATCTGGAAAGATTACCCAACTCCAGATGCACTGCTACCTGAGACTGCCGTTAAATGGAGCCATTAGTCTTACCTGACTTGTTCTCTGTGCCTGTCAGCTCAGTTACAGGTTGCCAGTGCCAAAGAAGATGCTTTCGTTAGTGGAGTGGAATAGAGGGACATGTTAGTACCTGCCCTTAAAGGCATTCCTCTTCTTACTGCTGCACAAGCCCCCTTGGTTTTAGAGAAGAGCTTGATCTGTATCAAAGAGATCCCCATTTCCTTGAAATGCAGCTCTCTGTTAGACTAGAATATTGTGTCAATTCAGGTGCTGAAATGCTTTCTTGTATCTTGCATGGTTGTTTAGCAATGTCAATTTTTTTCTCTCCTATAGTCTAGATTGTCAACAAACTGCTGCAAGAGAAATGCTCTAAGAGTGCATTTATTTTGCTACTCTAAAGGAAATTGCAGCATAGCTAATTTGCAAATGAATATATTTTAAAATTCTTCTCTTCAAATCTTGTACTATTGATCTCACAAGCAGTCTAAGAGCCAAGTCCTTGTTCGGGGTATTCTTTTGAACAAGGAGGAGCAGTGAAAAGGCAGTAATTGCAACAGTGATTATCTGTAGTTAATTTGAAACACTTTCAAGAACACCTTAAAAGGCTTCTGAAAATCAAGGTGCCTTGGTGCTAAAGTTCCAAATTTATGAAAATGATATTTAGGAACCTGAAACATCTGGAATGCAGACTTCTAAACGTGCTTGTATTACCTTCAAAAAGGTTTTGGCATTGACCTGTACGCCCAGAATTAATTGTCCAAACTGTCGCCTGTAAAATCATTTGTACATACCTAGAAAAACCTGTAAAATGTAAACTCAGTTGTCTTTATGCCTTTCTTTGTTTCAGAGCTGTCTGAGGTCTGATCAGGGATGCATTCAGAGTTGCCAGAGTTCAGTGGCCTGTGGGGATTTTGCAGCAGCAGGGAAAAAGAAAGGATTGTATTTTTTGGTCATGCTCTTTTCTTCTTCAGTGAGCTTCCTTTTCCTCATATCTTCTGATAAGCATCTTAAACAGAACATTCTTAATAAAGGGACTGAGTCTCATGTGCTGAAGGTTCCTGTGGGTGCTGGAGAGCCTGATTCTTTTGGGTGGGCTGAAAGGGATAAGGAATCCAGTCCCCAGCAAACTGCTCTGTAAGCTCACACTAAATTCATGCAGTATGCTCAGTTAAGTTCCTTCAACAGAAGTTAGGGAATCAAATAAATAGGAATTTTGAGCTATGGCCCAGCACTAGGAAAAAAGACTCCATTATTTGTTTTTAAAATGAATATCAAACTTACATTATATCAGATAAACAATTATGTCCTTAGCAAAACAAGTGTGTGTTTATTGGAAATGAGGAGGTCTTTGTAGCTAAAGCTGGCTCTGTCTGGGATTGTTACTCTGGCACATTTTTCATTACTGTATGTGCTCCCTGTGGTAGAAAGGAAAGCAGTGCATGTGGTGAGTTCCTGTTACCAAGAGGTGCATTTTAAAAATAACAGTTGTTTTCATGGAAGTATAAAGTTTTATAATCCCTATATTTAATAATTTATTTTTAATGAAACAGATGTGCTGTTAATGCTTTGCTGTGAATGTGCTGATAGTGAAACAGCAGCAGCCATGGTGAGTTATGTGTGTGTATTAGGGCAGAAAATATGCTCAGAGTATGTTGTGTTAGTTCCTTCTCCTTGGTTACCTGCCTCAGATTACTTTAATTTTTAAATTATCCTTTGTTTAACCACTTTTCCCCAAAAGTATCCTGTATAATCCTTGCATCTGCGTTGTGTCATTCCAGTTCATTTGTTGCCTCTGAAGAATAGGGGGTGAGGGGACTGTGCTCAGAGTTTTAGAACATAAGTTATGATTTTGGCCTTTGCTTTTTTGGGGCACAAATGGTACCTTCTGGGGAGCCTGGTTTGTTTCTTTCATCTGGACCTCTTTTTTTTTTTTTTTTCAATTTTAAAAACTGCATTGGGAGTTTGAGGTTATTCCAAGCACTTGGGGAAAGACTTGATGATGTGTGTACTCAGCTGAGTGTGAAAAGACTGCTCCTCCAATGGCACAATCTGGCCTTAAATATTACAGGCTTTACAGAATTACTTATATAACGTTTCTTCACTAATACATATTTTTGTCTTGTAGGCTTGTCAATCAAATCTATTTTTCTTTCTAAATCCTGTGAAAACTTACCAGAATTCCTCAATTACTACATCAGTATCTTTTTCTGCTTTGCTTAGTGCATATACATGATAGACTTAAAGAATTTCCATGTTCTGTTAATTCACTTTAAGTATTTTAAGGTTCACGTTCAGCATAAATACAGGCCATTAGTTTATTTAAATGTTACCCTCGTGGCTGTATTTGCTTTTCTTAATATTAAGTTGTTATACAGAAAAATCACCAAACTAATCTAATTCCTTCGAGTAAGCCAAACTAAAGTGTGTATTTATTGCTTCTGAACTGTTACTTCCATTTATGTAGGGACTCCAGATAGCTTTGTTTCACAGCAAGCAGGCAGGGGTAAAAGCTGCCCTTAGGTTCTAGCTGAAATTCTCCACTGTGTTTGTGTGAAACTAGTTGGAAGTGTGCCATAAAAATTTGCTTTATGTCCAGTAAAATAGGTGCATCCAGGGGGCCCACTACAAACATCACTAAGGTGTGAAATACCCAACTTCTCTTTTCTCCTTTTGCTGAAGTTACTTATAGGTGGTCATAAAGACACAGGGTAAGTGGCAAAATATTATAATTATGCAACTAATTCAAAATAATTTTCTTCCACGACAGTAATAAAGCACTGTCAGCTCAGTGGCTTGGCAGGTATTGATCCTGACTCTTAGATGTAACTTGATTTTACCTCTTACATTGAGGACTTGGAATTGTGTCTGCAGTTATTGCAGGTCCAAACAGCACTTACCCAGAAGTTATTTTTTGTTGTTGTTGAGCTGCACTTTGATATGTAGGCTGTATTTTACCCCTGCTGAAATCAATAGGACCTTTTTTTGTTGACCTCAGGAAATATTGGATGGGGCCCATATTTTATGCTTGCAAATCATTGTGGGCACAAAATGACATCTGCAGAAATGGAGGCAATTCCTCAAAACCAGGCTGACTTCTGCTTCTGAGGATTTTTGGAAGGGAATTCAGTAATAGGCTGTGTTTTTTCTTTTGTTCTCTGGACTAGTCAGAAACATGGTAATTTCCAGACATTGTCAGGTCACAATGACATGATATATAGTTGCTCCCTTGAAAGGAAAGCTTTTCTAGAGTTCAGGGGAGTTCTGCTGTGATGAGTCACAAGGACCTTCACCAGAGACAAACTGCTCCATTAGGGTAGATGTGAATGATCTTGAGGTATTCCTTGGGTTTGCTGTTTGCCTACCCATAAATCCACAAAGCAGTTGATTCCCTCTGGCAAACCGCAGAGTAACTAGCTCAGGTGTGATCAAAGGTGTAAGGGAGAAATGGCTCCTCCTTGTAGCAGAAACAAGGTGGGTTTTGTTCTTTGAACCTTCTCCCCACAAATGCAATCGTGAAACTGTAATGATGTTGGTGGTAGGTTTAGCTGGCAGACACCAAATGTTTGCAGAAACAGAAGAAAAGCCTCAATGTGCAGATTCAAATGTTTGCAAGACAAAAATCCAGTTTACTTCTAACAGATTGTTTACCTCAGATGAACTGGAAAGTGATTGACAACTTGAAGTCATACTCCAGAAAATATTTGAAGTACTTCTTTATTCTCAAGTAGAACTCTATTTAGAAACACTTTATTTAGAAACATGCTCTGGTAGAAATTTCAAGATTTATAGATGACCTTTAAACAAGGAACACAGGATCAGTGAAAGAGGCAAATGGTTTGATATCTCCTATTTGCTGGAGTAGAAGGAATTAGAGTTAGACAAGATATACCTTCTGTGTACAATACCAGGGGGCTTGGAGCATTAGGACTGATGCTTTCCAGTGTTCTGTATGTATCCTTTATGACCTTTATAGTTCAGGAGGAATTCATAGTGAAATGTTTATCCTCTAGGATGGACTCTGAATGGCTTCTTTAAAAAATATTAAAAAACTATATTGCAAGTCGGGGAAGGAGCTTAAAATGTTCTGCATAAACACCTGCAGTTTTCTTTGTACTGCTGTTTGCCTGCATTAATTCCAATCATGCAAGAGAAGCAGCACTGCCTGCTTATACAGAGAATAAATAACTCAGTGTTAGGACTTTCTGGAGGTTTCTTTTCTTTGCAAATACTCAGTGTTCATGAGCTTGTAACTGGAATGACTTTCACCATACTTGGTGTTATTAAGCTGATCTGTAATTACTGCTGGCAAGCCTGAAGATATGGTCCTTTGCACCTTGGTGATGCAAATCAAATTCTGCTTTGCCATGTGGGAGTTTTTTGTGTGTTTTCATATTGCTCTTTGCTTGTTCACAGCTGTGAAGGATATAACCTTGGCAGTAGTCCAGGGACTGTTTATCTAATGATATGATGTAGTTTTCACCCAGAACATGCAGGTGAAGAAGTTAATACCTATAGATTATTTGGTCTATGGTTTCTCCTGTCTGAGTTTTCAAAGGTCAGTTAAAGTTGGTGCTATCTCTAGTTGTGGCAATTAGGGTGACGAATAGATAATTTTTAATTATTTCTATTTTTTCTAGAAATTTCACTCTTGAAAATAATGTAAGTAGTAATGCCAATATATTGAAATGTTATTAATAGGAGAGGCATCAATTAAAGATGGCTTCTTCCGTAATTAACATGCAGATGAAGGAAACCACGACAGCCCTTTTAGACTGAAAAGGCTGGCCCACAATATCCAGTTCCGACTCTGTCAGGGAATTTAACTGAGTTTGCCAGACAAAATTATTGCAGTCTTGCAATTTTTGGAGTTAAATGTGATTAAGAAGCTACATTTCAAACCAAAATGGTATGCCCATTTCATCTTCAAATGCAGCATGGCAAAGTCCAGACTGACCATATTTGTGTGTCTGCAATGTACTCACCACTGTTATCTCCCACCCACTTGGGGAAAAGACACTCACTTGAGAGAGAGGAAAATCCTGTGAGCCTACTAAATAGTTAAAAAGCCCCTTGAACACAGGAGTTTCAGGCTATCTTCTCTCCTACATGCCACTGCTAGGAATAATTTTGGGATTCCACTCCTGGATGAAATCAGATATATTCAGGTTCTTGAAAAGTTTGAGAAGTGCATTGTAGAGTCTCACAATAATGGAGAATTTGTCCCTTGACTGTCTTTGGGATGGAGCAGAAGGAGTTAGGGAAGAGTGTGACAGTCATGATGTGTGGGAGTGTAATGGAGGAGAATAAACCCCTGAAGGTGTGTGTAAATGGTGAGCACTGCTTGGGGAAAGAGTCAAAACCTGTTCCAGTAGAGGCAGCTGCCCTTCCTGCCTGCACAGGGACACTCAGCTCTGTGCTGATCCTGAGGGACATGGGGGTAATCCCCAGTGTGCTCAGTGCCTCACTACAGGACCAAATTCCCAAGCTGTGATGGATCAGGGAACAGTGGCAGCACAGCACTGCAGTAGCACATTATCTCTTAGCTCTGTCTTTTGTCTTTTATGACATTGCATTTGCAATTTCCAGATCCTCTGTTTCAGGTTCTGACTCCCAAATCCCGTGAGCCCAAAGGAGGGAAGGGAGCCTGCAGTGCTGTGCGGACATAGAGGAAAGATGTGTCACGTCACATAACCTGGTGCTGTCTGCGCTCTGCTCGGCTGGAGGCACGGGGGCTGGGACTGCATAGCCTCTGCTTGGGGTTTGGGTTGGGTTTTAACTCACAGCTTTAAGTTCAGACAGGGCAGGGTAGCAAAGGGCACAGTGAGGAGCTCTATTACTGAGTTCTGCTGTCAAGTTTTCCAGATACGAGAGGCCAGAGACATAAGGTCCTGTGATTACTCCAGGCCACTTTGACCCTTTGGTTCCCAAGTGTATCTTTTTGAATTTGGCTGCAAAAATGTAAAAGGTCCTGTTAAGCAGCCACAGTTACCGTACAGTTCAAAGCAACAATTTGGTGTCTTGGGGGGTTGGAGTTTTTTTGATTGGTTGGGGTATTTTCTACTGTCTGGCTTAAGGAAACTTCTAAAAAATGATTAGCAGTATATGAGCCAGTTTGGTTAAAACAAACACAAAATAGGTGACCATTTGAACTGTTGAATTGAACTATCCCTGTGGGCAGTCCTTACAGAGTGTCCCGTGAAGGGAAATGTGGTGTGAAATGCAAGCTATGCTGTAGTTTGGGGAAGGGACCGGCACTCAGCATTTAAGAATGTTTTTCTGGTTTTCTCCCTTGTTTCTAATGCGAAATGAATTCAGCACAACTTTTCCTGTTTCTTCCTGTGCACAGTTAAACTGGTCTGTAGAGGGTATGTATACCAGGCTGGCTTCCTGGGGCAGAACTAATCCAATCATTTATGAGTTCAGCAGATGTTTTCCCTTTTCAGGCCAGGTGTAATCTCATGCACCTTTCTTTTAATTCCTCCCTGGAGTAAACACTAGCTGGGCTAATGGCCAAAAATTTAATTACCTTTTTTCTTTTTTTTTCTGTTTTCCTTCTAGATGTGTACAGTGTCACTTTACATCAAAATTCCCCTCTTTTCAGAACAGTGCAGTGATGCATCTGCTCATACTTCCAGCAGAAAATGATCACTGGTTGCTTTCTCTTTGCAATAGCATTTACTGAGCTGATTGTGTTTGGCACAATGTACCTGCAACTGCTGAACTGAAGGGTCTTAGAGAAAGATTTGTGTTCTGTATCCTAATGAAGGTGCTCTTTTGCTGCGTTCATACTGTTGTCTGCTTACTCTACCAAGGATTTAATTTATCATTCCTTTGCATTGGTTTTACTCTGAAGTCAGTGTAGAATAGAACTCGGGTCAGAACTGGGCTCGAAAGTGAAACATCAGGGCTGCAGATATTTTTGAAACACTTTGGGATGTGCACAATTACTCTTTGGGAGTCTTGCATTCCTCTAGAGCCATTTGCTCATCCTCCTCAGGGTAATGGGACTGTGTTGCTGCTGATTGACTGTGCCAGTAGTTTGACCAAAACAAAACAAAAAAAAGAGTAATGATAGCAAGAGAAGTATTGAACTCTTGGGAGGCAGGAATGATACCTTGGGGATCACTGTTAGATCTGAACAACACTGTCTTGGGACTTACCTGGAAGGATAAACTGGCATGCTAGTAAAACCTCTACAAGGCATTAAACTGGGAATCCTTATGCACCAGTGTCAAGCTGTACAGAGGTTAGACTGTGGACAAATGACAGCAAAGGCCTCTAAAACACATAAAACCTGAAAATGTTGCCTGTGCAGTCTAGAAATCTGCTCTTCATCTCTTCCCCTGCCATACCTCAGGTAATAGTAAAACTTAAAGGTAATAGGCCAAGATTTATCAACTTTGCTGGATAAAATAATCTGCCAGTATCAGAAAGGATTTCATTTTTTAGATACTGAAAGTTCTTTGCTACAGCACTTTCTCGCAGAGCTGTGGTGGGCAGGGGAGTTCTCAACTCTGCCTCTCATCTGTGCATGCAGAAGCATTAGATACCATGGTAATTACATTACCCAGCTGCCTTTTGCCAGTACAGCTGATTGTGCTGGAGAGAGGAAGCGTAAGCACTGTGCTGATGATGGAGTTCCATGTAAAAATAGCTCATGGCTGCAATTGCACAGGCACAATAAAACACAACAAAGAGCTGCTATTGTCATCCTGGCAAAATGGTTCTGCAAAGAGCTGGCATTGGTTGGTTTAGAAATTAATTTTAAGTGGATTTATTCACTACTATTTGTAACTAATTTTACGTAATGAGCTACAGTCCCTAAATGAAAATCTTGGTTCTGCTGGCCTGAGACCAGACTGATGCTTTCAGAAGCTGGTTCAGCATTTCGGTAGTTCTGGATTGCTCTACAGGCATTTCTGTTCCTAACTGATGTTCAGCCACTTGAGTTAGGAGCTTAGGGGTTAGGTAGTGTGAAAGTACATGTCTATTTTAAGACAAAGATGTGTGTATGGTTTGCTGGAGTTGGCAGATGTGCTCCTGTGTGGGTCATCTGCTGCTGCAGCACCAGCCAGTGTGTGCCTGTGGGCCAGTGAGGGGACAGCTGCTTCCTTGGGCTGCTCTGAGTGAACTGTAACAACCTGGGATGATAATCCAACACCCTGCTAGGTTTATCCGTATCAGCAAGCTCAGTGCCTGTATTTCTAACAGTTTTAACCATCTGTAATTTTACATTTTCTAAATGAGCAAGTACAGCTTGGTGAGGTTGCTGTTAGAACAGGTACTCAGCTGTCAGAGCAGCATGGCTTGATGGTCATCTGTGTGCAAGGAAATTCATTGCCTGGACCAAGGTAAACTTGCAGGACATGTAGCATTTTAAAATGTCAGTAAGTTAACTGGGGTCTGTAAACATTTCCAAGCAGATTTTGGTTCCTTGGCTAAGTATATGCTTACTGTTTGACCATTGTGAATGGAAACATCCATGTGGTTTTATTACATCACGACTTGATTAATGACAGCCAGTTGAACAGTAAATTACAGCACCAAGATACCTAAACTCTGAAGAGCTTTTAGGAGAGAGAATTCGGAATACTGACAGAATTTAGTGTGGCGTTTTCTGATTGAGATTGCTGTGGTGCAGATGTTAAGACTGCCACTGATGATTAAAACAAATGGTAAATAACCCTGGTAGAAAATTCAGTGAAAGCCACAGTTGCTTTAAGTGGTTATTTTCATGGCCACATGTATCCTTTTTAGATGACACTTAAGGTTTCTATAGCTAACTTCAAAAAATCGAAAGAGAATAGATTCCTTCTTAATCAGTACCTTATTTTGTCCAAAAGCACAAACCTTCATGGTATGTAAGATGGAAATGCTGATTCTTCCACAGCATTTTTTAGTTTAAACTTTAATTTTTTATAAAGATGAAAAACACTAAGGATCTCAAGGCCCAGTAAAGTTGTGGAGAGTCCAAGATCTTTCTACTTACCTCTCTGAGGCACAAATATAACTATGAAGGGTCTGTTCTCTTGGCAGTGTCTGGTCTGTCATGCTCACAATACGTATAGGGACCTCTTTTTGTAGGGCTGGATATAGGATTTTTAAAACTGAAACCATCCCAGCCATGCTGAGCATTGGCAGCACCTCCAAGCAACTCAGCCCAGAGTAGCAGCCACACAAGGATGCTCTGCAAATTTTTGCTGCTCTCTTTGTTAGTAAATTCTGGGCTGTACCTCAGCTGCTGCTTTCATGAAAAGTGGATATGCAAATGTGGGATTTGTCTCACTGATGGATGCCAAGTGTTATATAAAAAGCATTTCAGAAAAGTAGTAACTGTAAGCTGAAATTTGTTTGAAGAGAATGAAGATAGTATGGGGTGTGTAGTCCAAAAAATGCTGTGTTTATTGCTGATGAAGAAATTCTGCATTATCAGATAATCAATGGTGCTGTGAGAGTCCCCACACCAGGTATAATTTGGTAATAATAATTAGGTAGGGAGTTAATCTGAGCAGTTTCAATGGCAGCACAGTAAAATGAGGCAGTAAGTTTAATGTGTGAAACCAGTAAACTGTCAGGTGTTAAATTAAACAGCATAACTCTCCTGCTGATGGGAACCTTGACTTTCCTTTCTAGTGGTGTATATAAAACAGGGTACAATGTGGTGTAGGTTTTCCATATATACCAATTTCAGTATAATTTCAGTGGCTGTGGCTTTGGGAAGCACTGGAGTTGGAGATCAGTGCTGTCCACCGATGTGGTGCCTCCAGTGCAGAGTTGAAGGCACAGCAGATAAATATCAAAATTGGACCATGCCAGTATGGAAAGACTGGCCTGTTAAGAAGCTTGTGAATGTTTTACAGCCTTGTAATGGGACAAGGCTTTCAGTCAGTGACAAATTGGCTTGTTTTCTGGACTAATAGTTTATTTAAAAGCTGTGCTTTAACAGCAAGACAATTTTAAATCATGCATGTTGTATATATAGTTTTGATTTATTTTTTTGTTGTTGCTTTGACTCATCTGTTTCAAATCGAAAAATCATTTTTAAGTTTATTAGTGATAACAGCTAATGCCTTAAATGCTTTCCCTCCATAAATAGCAACATGGCAACTATATAAATAACTGCATTGCTTTGATGCTGAGATGTGGTTGTGTTTCATAATTAATTCATTTTCCAATAAGAAATCCAATTTTAGAAAACAAGTTTTACTTTCCTGCATTTCTTCAAAGGAACTTAATTTCACAGTAATTCAATTATGTAACCACACTTAATTCATTGTTAATGTTAATAGAGTAAATATTTCTAAAATAATTGGGTAACTCTAAGTGTTGCTAATGAGTTTGACTATCCTACCTTCAAAATTTCTCAATTAGTCATTACTTCAAATAAGCATGGAAAAAATATTTTCATACTTTCTGTTTCTTTTGTTTTAGGGGGGATTTTCAGTTTAATTTATGTTCTCTTTTCTTATACATTAGATCTAGAAAGTGTCTGCTATGACCAGGTATAGTTTGCCTATCTACTATCTATGTTTTTAACCTAGTTTAGTAGAGTTTTAAAACGTTCATGGTATATCATTAGTAAAGATATATGTGGAAGTTTATTTCTCCATGTATTAATCACTGCTAGTGGAGCAAATTGCAGTATGTCAGTTGAGGCATATGCCTCTTTATTTAGCATCAAAACTTAAAAGTTTTAATTTACATTTCAGGAAGGCCTGTTTATGGTAATTTTTATTTATGCAGGACAGGTATGAGAGCAATGTGTGACCTGGGAAGTGCTCTCAGCCTCTCATTAAACCCAATCCCTGAGGTGAAGTATTTCCATAAAACTTCCAGTGTTAGGCTGAAATTCCTGACAGAGGAGTTTGCTTGCATTTTATCCATCTAATAAACATGCTACGGAAGAGATACATAAGGCAGACTTAGAATCCTCCATGACTGCCTGATTTTCACCAGAGCCCCTCCAGGGATGCTGTGGCGGGGCCGGGCTGGCCGTGCCAGGGCGGGCGCTGTCGGGAGGAGGGCACTGCAGGTACCGCCAGGTGCCCGGGCTGGCCCCGGCGGCAGTGCCGGCTGAGCGGGCACGTGCTGCTGCTCAGGGCATCTCTGGCCCTGGCGCCGAGAAACCCGGGGAAACTGCTTTGACTTGGTCAGTCTTCACACATTCCCTCCCACCTCTCCCTGGGTGCTAAACGCTCTCAGATGACGCCTCTGCATGAGGTGAGGCAGCGCAATGATGTTGGATAAAGCCAAAGAGGTATCAAAGCTATTTTTTCCTTTTTTTGGCTAGGAAAAACACTAAGATTGAGTGAGTGCTGTTTGTGAAGGGCAATCGGTGTGGCTCATTGGTGTGGCTGCGTGTTCTGCCGCTCGAGGCAGGCCTTTGCCGGGGGGAAGAAATTCGCCTTCTCCTGAGGAGGGGAACAAATTCCCTTTCTTCTCTGATGGAGAGCTCATTGCCACCCACAGAGGGGCGAGCGAATTAAAGCAAAGCTAATGAAGAGCGCTCGGGTTGTATTTTGGGTTGGGTTTTGTTGAATATCGTTTCCCCTTCCCACCCCCTCAGGCTCCCCAAAAAACCAAGTGCTCGGCTCAGAGCGGTTAAACCAGTTCTTTGATGGAGAGAAGGTTCTGGTTGCTAAAGCTTTTCTTCAGTCTTTTCACCCTTTACACTTGGATTACTAAGTATGTTTTATCTTGACTGAAAGTTTTATTTAGTTATTCCAAGGGATTTTTTTTAAACCAGGTCAGAGATAAGGGGGGAAAAAAAAATCAATTCTTTTCATTCTTAGAAGGTAGCTGCTTAAAGAGAAATCAATAGCAGTGTCTGTGAATGAGCTGTTGGCCAATTGGCAACTTAATAGCCTAGTTTTGGAGAAAAGACAAAAAAAAGGAGAAATAGAAATAAATTATATTGAAGTTTAGGATAAAGAGAATTGTTATGAAAGTGGATCTACTAGGCTGATTTTTTTTTCCTATCATAATCTGTCATAAAAATCTTCATAATTACTATAACCAAGGACTTGTCATTTCTGATTTTTATGGATTTTGATGAATTCTTAAAAACCTATTTGAAATAAAGTTTTCTTATCCATATTGGGAATACCACCAAATCAGCCAAAACCAATTAGTGTTAGTTTTCAGTACTAGTCTTAGGAGAAAGTATTATACTGTGTTTAGTCAAATTCTCTAGCACTGTTTCTAGGCTAAATATCAATTTAAAAGTGAACAAACAAGATTCTAAGATTCATCTTTAAATCAAGGAGAGCTGAATTCTTGGGGAGCATCTTTGCCTTTTCTTTACCATTGGCTCTAGGAAATTGGAGCTGATTTTAACTTTTCTGTGTGTATGCCATTGACATCATGTTTTAATTCCCCCTGCTCTCCAGGTGCTTGTCCTTGGGAAAACCCAAGGATGATCAGAACACTGGGGGCTGTTGTAACTCAGCTGAGTAGTATTAAACAAGATCTATGCAGCCAGCATAGCTTGTATTGGTTATAGTTTTTCTGAAAACAAATGTCTGCTACTGTATTTTGTCTGTCTAATCATTATATTCCAGTTTAGAGGGGCTTATGCAGTAAATACTATCAAATACTGTATTTCAGAAGACAGTGCTAAAATCCTTGCCCTGTTAGAGTTGCTGTAGGTCTTGTGGCTTCAGGAGGATTAGAGCTCAAAGCCTCCCAGTTGAATGAACACATTTCCTTCAGGAAACGGATGGAAGATGAGACATCATCATCACTGTGGTATGGGTTCAACTGGGCAGATGTTTGCAAATCCTCTACCTTTGGCTTACTACCAGAAGAAAGCCCACTGCTATCCTGCCAGCTGGCAGTTCAATACATTCTTTTGCTTCTGCATCTCTCTGTTTTCAATCAAGCTCAAGTCACAAATGTACATTCTATAATATGGCTTTGCATGGGCAACATTGAGAGAGAATGTCATTACAAACCTTAGGCTTGTAATAGGTGGTTCTATTTGCCAGGTTCCACAGCTACAAATCTATAGTTGCATGTTGTCCTGCAGGATAAAATTAATATGTTTCTTTCTTATTTCTCCTGTAAATTTACAGCACATAAAATTTTTTTCTCTGTTTTATTTCTCTAAATCTGAAAGGTGTGATTTATAAAAACAAAGTTTGAAATGAACCTCCAGTAGTTGATGGATTAATTGTAGAAGTTTTATTGTATACTATATGGAATTTGGAAATGGAGGATAATTATTCACCATCCCTCTTTACAGAAGAGGATACAATTTAACTTGGAAGAAAAACTCAGCCCAAAAGTATTTTGTTTGTTTGTTTTATAATTTAAAAATTCAGTGCATTGGTAATTGATTTACCTTGGTATGGTATGGTATAAAGGCAGTTCTCAGTTTCATCTCTGAAATGTTTATAAACAAAAAAGTGAAAAGTGAAAAAGTTTCCATGGAGTATGGAAAGATGCTTAGCACAGGGGCTTAGTTTACCTGGTTAGAATAACCTCTGGACTCCAACCTCCTTGCTGAGCATCAGGCTGTGGCCAAAGTGAAACAGCGTTAAGGTTGTAGTTCAGGCCCATGGTATGTGGTTCTAGTGGTTTAATTCTCTGAGAAGCTGATATTTGCTCTGAGAGAGGCAACTGGTGCATGGTGAATAAAAGTGATATCTCACAACTGCAGGAATCAGGGCTGGAGCAATGAGACTGTGCAGAGCTTAATTTTTGTGAACAGCTTTTGTAGCATTGACTTCTTTATCTGCAGCCAGTCAGATCCATGTCCACATTTTGATAATTAAATATCTCTGTTTAGTCTTTGAAATCCAATTTGGGCTGTTTTTTCAAGAACATGGCTCCTTTGTCTGACATTTGGATATTTAGTTTATCTGAGCTGGTCATGTAAATTGAGTGTCTCTGATTTGGATCTGCTTTTTGATGGGTAAACACATCCTTGCCAATGGGCTACAGATCTGTGGCTTGAGTGCTGTGCTGAGTTTATTTCTTGATGTTGATTGGCTTTGTTGTGAATTTTGTAGTTTCTGGGGGTGAGGAGGAAAGCTGGGGAAAGCAGTGAAGGGCAAACAGTTAAAAAAGTAGTACTGGGATGTGAAATGTGTATCCTAAGGTGTTAACAGCTATAATGTGGACCTGCAGCATGTAAGCCAGTAAGCACATTTCTGCTGCCTACAAGAAGTAATTATATACTGTTTGTGATAGTTCAGCTTCTTCCAGTGTTTCCATTACTAACTTCTGTTTTCATGGAATTGTACTACAGGCTCAGTCTGTATCTGGGTAATTTTATTAGAGTAGTTTTCAACAAGCTCTTTGGCTGTACAAGCATGGAAAGAATATTAAATTAAAAGAAAATTCTGGACCGAGGGAACCTAATGTTCTGATATGGGATGTTAGGCTGTGTCATCACTAATACATTGTATAATTTGTATTTTGCCACTTATTGCACATAAAGTCAATTTTTCAGCATCAGTAACTTCAAACCCAAGTGTTTTAACCATTGCAATGTTAGCTGGGGAATCACCAGAAGATCTTAAATAATGAGTTGGCTCTTCATTGCCTTCTCTTCCACTTTGAAGGCGAATTTGACAAGGGGTAGCTGATGAACCCCAGCACTGCAGCATCAGCTCTGCCTCTTTTAGCGAGGGTTGCAGGGGTGGCTCAGCCATGACTCTCATTGCTCAGATCTTCAACCACAGCTCCCGTGTGACTGTGGAAATTTTGGTACGGGTGTCACAGTGTTTACAAAGGTTATTCCGGATATCAGGTAGAGAAGTAAATTAATTAGACACTTAACTAATAGTTTTTCCAAATGATAGCTGGGCAGTGGTACCCTCAGTGTTTGGGTTTGGGCATAATCCCAGGATATGATGGGTGGTTGGGAAGGGAAGCAGGGTGAGCTGAGAAAATCCTGGCAGGATTAGTGGAGAGGGTTTGGCTTTTTACATCTTCATCCTGTTTGTGTGTGATATAATCTGCGATGACGAATCTGAATTATTTCACAGTTCTCATCAGCACAGTTACTATGAACTGCTTAGAATGCCTCTTAAAGCTTTTTTTTATTCTCTAAATGAGCGTAAAATCTGGGAATTTGGCTTTGATTTCACTGCCGTGAATTTGAATGAAGTTGCCTAATGCAGAGCGAGAGGACCGCTATGAATATGGATGCAGAGCTCTGGCCTTTGAGTGGATAGATCCTGGGGAGATGAAATGGGTGAGCGCCAGAGAGCTGATCTTCTGAATCACCTCTTGGTGAGGGATGTTTGAGAACTTATTTTTGAGGGGTTTAATTGTTTGCTGCTTTCTCTTTTTGAAAGAATTTTCTAAGAAGGCTCCCTGGTGATCTCTGACTGTACCAGTGCACAGCTTAGTAGTATTTCACTTTTTTCACATTAGGGGTTAATGAGTTAAGCCTTCCTGATTTCTAAACAAAGGAAACTTAAAGTTTATAGTTTTTTTCCTAATCTTAAGACTTCCTAGTTAAAAACAAAGAACAATAAGATATGGATATGTCAGAATTTCACTGCTTTCTCACTTCCCCCCACCTCTCACTCCACACTGAAATATGAATTATATTTCAGTTCAAGTTAGTTAACTGATAAGGATACAGAATTATGTAATTATGTTGTGCATTTTACAGTCTTAAGCAGTATTTAGTGTATTTTTAGGGCAGTTATTAAAGCTGATGTGAGTTTACGTTATTCCTTTGTCAGGCTGTACTTGACAAATGTTGTTTGACCCATTTTTTTAAATATAAATATGTATATTGTCTTGTATATGCCTCTGTAAGTTACAACTATGCTCTGTAATTGTAAACATAAATTCTGACAATCAAATTATCAGGTTTTTATGGATTTTCTAGTTTTAGTTTTTCCCAGCAGCTTCAGGTATTTAATTAGAAAAAAGCCGAACTACTTAATTTCTTAAATGGAAAATGAAATAATCAAAGGAATTTATGTTTTGAATTGGAAAGTAAACAAGGATGTGTTGTATTAATTTTTTTGTAACTTCTGAAAGTATACAGGCTTCCTTCAGAATTAGTCTAGTGAACTGAATGGTTTTGCTTATGCTATGTAATTCTGAAATAACCCATGTTAGGTTCAAGCTGTTGTCACCTGAGCTTCAAAGTCAACACTTGAATTTAAAGAAACAGTTTCTTTATGAATATTTATAGTTATGCTTTAGATATCTATTTATAGAGTTTCAGGTGTCTGCATGTTCAGTGGGAAGCTTTGATTTTCAGCTGTTCCTCATAATCCAAAGGGCTTGGATCCTGCAATGTACAGCGTGGAGGCTGCTCCCTGCACCTGTAGGGACTCTTGAGGAGGTCAGTGGGAGAAAGCAGCAATTGTAAAACATCCTGCAAACAGAGGTGCTGCATGGAGAAAGAAGGTGGATGAGAGATTGTATTCCAACAGGTTTCCCAAGCACAACATAACAGTACAAAAAGTCTGCTTATTAAACTCTGGGAGAGTTTTATTGCTTATAGAACTCCAGTCTGAATGTCACAGCTGTTACTAATTACAACCAGGAATAATTACAGCATCGAAGATTAATGTAATGGTACATTTCAGTGCATGCAGGATAATGGAAGCATAGTGGATGCTTACAGGGTGATGGAAGTTTAATGCAATGCACACATTCTTGGCTGATTAATAATAATTTCATGCCTTCATGTAATACTTTAAATGTCTATGCCATTGTACATGCCTTGAACTCATAAGTCTTTAAAATATCCTAGGAAAAGAAACTGGTTTAACATCCCAGTCTGCCACTTTGGATGTTACCTATGTATGTTAACAAAGATTCTTTGATCAGTAACTCCTTTCTCTTTTTTCTTCATTATATATCTCACCTTGGTTTAGTTTTTCCATAAAGTTTTCCAAATCAGTAGATCCTAAGAGATATTAACTGTTACTAGATGATGCCATGTTTCTATTTTTCACTTTAGGACATTGCTCTTGGGTTTTAGCAAGTATTTAATGTTTTGATGTTTTGTGTTTTTTTCACTATGTGGCTTTTTAAAATTAAACTAATTTCATTAACAATTCCATGCTGCTTTTAGATCTGGAGTTAGGAAACTCTGGTCTGCACGCTGCTGGTACCTGCCAGGCTGTGGTAAATGGTCTGCAAGGACAAACAGTCCAGAGGGCTGTTTGATGAGAGGGCATCATCATTTGGGAAGAGCCAGAGCTACCAGAGGAGAACACATGGCGACACTTTTCTCATGATATTGAAGCCAATGTATTTTTATTTTGTTTCCCATAATGTAAGAATATTTGTTCAGTCAGTCCCTCAGATCTGGTGGTGTTTGGTAACTTGTTAAGGAGTAGTAAATGGGACACCTTCTTACTACTGCACCTCTCTTGTAACATGTTTTCTCATATCTATCTCTGCTGTGGATGTAGCAAATCACTTTTTGAAACATTCTCAGTATTCCACATGGAAGTAACAGCACACATGCTTTGATTCCCAGGTTTGGCAGTTTCTTGAAGGTATTTCACTCTCCCATTTTCTTTTCAGAAGATGGACTTCATCATGCACAATAGACTTCACTTTTTTTTTCTCTCTTCAGTGCCAGACTGTTTTGCAGTCAAATAACCACTAGGCAGCTCTTTCAGTGGGACTTTATGTAACCATTTTTATTTTCCTTCTTACTCCTTTTTTTTGTTGTTTGTTTAATCTCTACGATGGGGTGAACCTCTCACACCTTATAGGAAAAAGACTTGGAGAACTTTTCCCTCTATAAGGAAAATGGTAATACCCCAGCTGTGCTTCCCAGGCTTGTTAATGGATCTGTTTTACTGTGGTCTGTTCCAGTGCCAGAAAATTTTGTCAGGCAATCCACAGTGATTGATTCTGTAGAAACAAAACACTATTTCCTTCTGTTTTCAGTCTCAAGGCACGTTGTAGCTCTCACACCAGAGGCACTAAGCAGCCAGTCGGGGTTTTTTCCCCAGCAATTCCAGAATTCCTGCACTTGTCTACAAACAGCTGTACAAAATTAAGTGAAAAATAACTTTCAGTTCTGGTCTTCACACCTAAAAAACATGACTCAGAGGCTGACAGAAATGGCCTATCCTTCCGGATTTCATATGGACTGAAAAACGCCATGTCCCAGATCATGGAGTTTCTGTAACTTCCTGGGTTTCATATTGTCTTTCTTGATGTAAGGTCCCCCAGTGCTGCGTGGAATTGATGTAAAGTGCTCCAATGCTGCATAGAGTCTTTTTTTTTTATGATTCCAGCTGCTGGTCACCAGTAGCAGAATTTGTGTTTAAGAGTTTGATGCACCATTTATAGTTTACTTTGTCTTATTTTTCTTGCAGATGAACCTTTATTCAGCTTTATACTTTCAGATCAGAAAATCCCAAAGCACACAAATGTACTCTGCATTTTCAAACTGTGTAGAAAGCCATGGTGTGTTCTGTCACTAGCTGAAGCTGATATAGAAATATTTGCAGTGGCAATACATTGCTCTTATTCACACATGTTCAGTGTGTTCTGCTAAGTAACCAAATGACAAATTCAAGTGATGGTTGCAAGGGCCAGCACAGTGGCTGTTAGGCAGCTTCATTCTCAGTAAGCTTTGCTGTGAGTTCACTATAACTAATGGTGAAGTATCACTGAGAGGCAGAATGCAGGATATGGCTCAGTCAGCAGAATGTAGTCTTAAAAATACATAAGTAAAGAAAAATCTCATTCCATAGACATATGTTATTCTAGATTCTTTCTTGTCTGCATGCTGTGATGTGAACACCTGATTATGCCATTGCTGTGTAACTGATTTTTGTTTAGCAGTTGAGCAGAGATACAATAAGAGGCTACAGTCAAAGAAAAAAGAATTTGAGAACTGCTTTCAGTAACATGGGTTAATGTGGATCAACTTTATCCTAAAGAGTTGGAAAGAGAGTGCTGGCTTAGAATATTCGTGGAGCTCACTCCACCATAAAAAAAAATCTACAAAAAAAGCAGTAAGAGTTTCTAGAGCGGTTTTAATTCTGTGGGAAGATCAACCATGTCATTTGTAGTGCACCACATGTTCTGATGTATTTTGTGAAGAGTTTAAGCCTTTAATATTTCTCTGCTGTTTGCTTAAGTTCCCTGTTGATTCATTTTCAAATTCTCCACAAAAGACCAAAATGTCCTCCACCAAAATGTTTTTCTTATGTTAACCATGCTGTCATAATATAGTACAAAATTAATTCTGCATTTTGTAAAATGAAACATTGCTGCATTTCCTTCATGGAATGCTGCACTATTTTGATGCTCTTAGAAGTTTCATCCTTTGGATTTTGTACCTGGTGCATTTTTCCCAAAGCACTCTGGCTATGCAAAGCCAGCCAACATCTTTTCACAGAGCCCGGTTCCATTGAAGACCTTCTCTCTCGTCCTGCATCTCTGGCTGGGTGCAGACAGCTGACCTTTGCGTGAACTCCTCGTAATTTACTTTTTCTATTTGTTAACGATTTGAGATTTTGTAGAGGATTTGTATGGCAGCAGAATTAGAGATGAACAATAATGTATGTCCTCATTAAGTCTTCAGTATTCCTTTTTCATTGGACTTCTTTTTGAATAGGAAGAACTAAGCCCTTATTCAACTGTTAATGGCATCAGAATTGTCCTTCTTAAGTAAGCAAATGTCTACTGTAGTTCTTAATTTGCTTTTAGTGAAAGGATTACACAGAGGCATTATTTGGAGTTTAACTAGCAAGTATATGTTTGGTTGGGGGTTTTTTTCTGTTTTCCCTGACATGGCTTTTCCCCCTGTCCAGACTCTACCCTGTCCAAACAGCCTCCGAATAGCCAGGGATCTTGTTGCCAGTTTTCAGTCCAGTACATTCCCACACCTCGTTTTCCCTCTATAACCCAGTATTTTGTCACTGCCTTTCAAGTTCCTCACGTCAATTAACATGAAAGGTTTTTAGAATATTATGTGGAGCTGCTGGCACCTCTACCTTTTTTTCTCACTTCTGGAGAGTGTATTTTGCTGATATCTGAGGTGGTTTTTAATTTAACACCCCTTCGTTTTTCTTTCTCTTGTTTGTTCTCCTCACTATGCCATCCTCCTTTTTTATCCTTTAGCAGTGTGTTGAGTTTATATTGATGATCTTCTGTTGACCTGGCTTTCTTATATAAGCACAAGTAAATTTCAGTGCATCACTAATGTATGGTGGCATTTGTTTGCTGTAAAATCACTGTTTAGATAATATTAAAAAAATGCTCAAACTTATATGAAGCCATCTTTTTCTATCACCTTACCCTTTTAGAAGTGAAATTGCAGACACTGGGGAAGTTTGAATTCAATGCTGATGTGACATGTTCCTATGCATTTAACATATGGCATAGCTTTTCTTTTTCTGGCTGTGATCCAAACTCTTGAGTCTCCATTCCTGTTTCTTTGAAACATCCATTCACTTTGGGTGGGTTTAAGGAAATGCTATTATGAAATAAATGGCAAAATAATGGTTCAGGTAATGAAAAGTGTGTATGAAATGTAGTCTAAACTGGGTAGTTAACTGCTTTCTGGTGCTATTTGTTTCTAGATCATCACCACCATTCCAACAGGTTTGTTGAAATTTTGTAAATGTAAGGCTGCTTTGCTTTGGGTTTGGATTGTGCTTTTTCCATTGCAAATGAAACACCATTATTTTTAGTGTTTTTGTCATTGGTAACTTAAGAAATTAATGAAATGTTCCTATGAATACCCTGTGTGCAATTAGTGTGCTGTGTCCAATTATAATTTACCACATTTAGATTACTTTTAGGATTGTTCTAATGACCAGCCCTGTTTGCCTGTAGCTTCTTATGTGATCACAACAGCATGATAGTTCATAAAAATATTTTTTAATGAAACATTTCTTTTTCTCTGTAGACAAGTAAGTACTGTACAAAACAGACACCATTTGGTTTTTTTTAGTTCAAACATTGCATTCCTCTTTACAGCAACTCACTGATCTTAAGCCATACCCCATCTTTTAATCCAAAATTTCTTCTCTAGGTCTTTCTTCAGTTATTTTGCATTTGTCTTCCTTAAGCAACACGTTAAAACTGCCTGATGCACACACTAACCTTTATCTCAATATCAAATAGGACTGTTCTAAAAAGATCCACTGACAGAGTGAAAAGGAGCAAACAAATCCATCAGCTTACTAAAATGAGGGTTAAAAAGCCTGGAAATGTTAGCAATTAAATTAGAAAATGTTGATCTCCTGTCAACCTTCTACTTCCAGTGCTATGTGAACTGGTAGGATATCAAATTAGGCAAGTTGACCTCTGAAGGTTAAGGGGGAAGTTGTTTTGTCTCCCTGGGTTCCCTGCTGACTCTGGGAAAGAAGCTGGCAGGTTGAGCTGGGAAGTGCATCTTTTTAGTGGACAGCATGCTCAGATTTATTTTTCTTCCAGTTCTGCTGCAAAGTGAAGAATATGTTTTAAAAACTGATTTTGAAGTAGTCAATTCTTCATGCCATGTGTATCCTACTGTTGAAAGAATTGGAGCACTTTAAGTATTTATAGACAGGATGTGCAGAAGGCCATGATTTACACAAGTTAAACTTGACACTGTCACTACTAAAATCACCAGGTACCCAAAAAACATGAGGTTCACTTAAAATGAGATAAGAAATTGTTATTTTTAGTCACCTTCTATTGTGTGCCATTATGGCCTTTAAAGCACATCTTGGCAGGCAGGAGGGCCTGAGACCTTATTTTAGAGTGTCGTGTAAATGCTTCCTTCTGTAGCTCACACTCTTCAAGGAAGGCACCTAATCTTGTGAGACCCTGCAGTTATTGGGAGCTGGCAGTGCTTTAGTTCCTAACCAGGTGGGACCAAAAGCCTTCTTAGGATGGTTAAACTTCTTGGCTCTGTGGGCAGTTTGGTACCTGCTTTGAACTCCCGTTTTAAAGACTGTACCCTGCAAGATAAAGAGTAATTTCTTTGTCTGCACAATGCTGGGGTCTGCCTCTTTAATGGTCAGGAAGGAGAGAAGACCCTGTGACTTCTTTGCAATAAAAGCCAGGCATAGTATGGTGTGTGTGGGGCCTCAGCATATGGTGCTGACAGCAGATGGGCTCTGCATCCCTGATGATTCAAGGGCAAGTAGTCCTAGGAAAACTTCCTACTGCTCTGGAATAAGCTAACTCCTTCTTCCTCCAGCAGAAGGAATAGCTCAGGATAATGAGCTTGGTAGTTTTCATCCCAAAATCACTCAACTTGTCTAATATCAAGAAACAATGGGCCAACTTTCAGTGATTGTTTTCATTCCTCAGAGAAATGTATTGCTTTGTCTTACAGGGGTAAGACTTGGGAACCGCTGCAAGGATGGCAAAGTCTAACAAAACTGGTTTATTTTAGTTATAATTACCTCTGTCTGGTAGCAATTAGGAAACCAGAGAGGCTAGATGAGTTTGTAAGTAGCACTAAGGCTACATTTATTGAGAGCTTTTGATTTTCCTATACTTTAATATCAATTTTTCCAAAGAAACTTATCAGCAAGAGGTCTTTAAGGAGAAATGTAAACTAATGGTGAGTACTTAAACTCTGACTGAAATCCAGTTGTGCTTCCAATGTGACCTTTTCACTTTTTAGAAAAAATAATCTGCTATCTTTTGTTTAATAGTAAAACCCTATGGTATATTAGCTTGCAGTAGTGTTTTAGTAGTCTCTGTAAGGATCATTAACAGGGAAATGTAAGAAGAATTGCATGATGTATTTGCTCTTAGTTTAGTATGAAAGTAAATGAGAGGGATGGCTCCATTTTATTATTCCTCAGTTGAGCTCCAGCAAGTTCCTGCTGAGGATTCTGAAAGGGCAAAGCTGCTGATTCTCAGTGATGTGTCAGAGCTCGTTTTGTTCTGTTCTCTTCCTTTGGCCATGTAATTATGGTTTGCCTGAGAAGGGAACTGGATGATCCATGATGAGTGCTGTGCCTTTGGCAGATGAGCATTGCTGTCATACTCCTGGGCTGTCGCTTGCATGTTTCTTACATCTCTGTATTTTCAGGGGAGAATTCTTAGAATACATGAACGTTTCAATTATTTGTTGCATAGTGAACCATTTTAAAGCTATACTTGAGATTTTTACCATTTGGCCAACACGTATCTGGGTTTTTTTACACAAGATTAAGCCACTGCAATGCAGACTGGGACTGTACTCCCACCCTCTCTTTAACTGGCACCCCATCCCAGTAACCCCTGCTTCTCAGCTGTGTATGCCTCAGCCTGGTTACTGGGAAGAGGGTGCTGAGCTCCCATCTGTGGGGAAAGATCCCTGATGCATCCTCATGGCGTGGATTTCTCTGAGTAGTGTCAAGACCAGCATCTACCTCTTCAGAGTATGTGTCTCTCCAGTGCTGTTGACGTGCTTGTCCTGCAGATTCCCCCAGTTGGTGCTCTTTGGGGCTGCCCTCAGGAATTCTGATGTCAGCTGGATGCTCTCCTGCACACCATCAAAACTTGCACTTATCTCTCTCTGTAGCTTTTCTTTAATGCATAAAAAGTTGACTGTGTGTAGCCAATGTTACTGTAAAAAGTCACTATATATTGAGGAAAGGATGACTTTGCCATGGAAGTGTGTTGAACCCAAGTGTTAGATGTGACAAAACTTGCTGATGTGGCTGTAGGAGAATGTTAGTTGAGGGATTACTGCACAGTTGATTGATGATACTCAGATCATACATTCGCACGTACTAGACCTGCTAAGTTACTTATGAAATATAACCCAGATATATATTCATGGCTATGAATAGTTTCCTTAATGTAATGTTATGAAAAGTACTTCATCCAAGGAGATAAAATGTTGTTAATTAGTACTGCTTCCCAGTCAGCAAAAGACAAACCATGTTCAAGTGACTTACTGAAGAAGAGTTTACTTAAATGCATCAATAAATGGCATCAAGAACTAGATGCACACATGTGAATGTAAGAGGTGTAATTGACTTTAAAAGAAAAAGCAAAAATCTCCCAGATTGGAATGAAATAGTCAAGCCTTCACTGAAATGTTTTGACCACACACTCATATGAATAATCAAAATGTGAAGATCAGCTTGCAAACCTTGATTAAGTGTGGAATGTTTCTGAGACAGGTGAGCAAAGAATGGAAAGAAAGCAGGCAGTGAGGACATCCACAGGCAGTCCAAAATGAAGTTCAACGTGGCAGATTTCTAACTCGGGGCTGCCAAAATTCCCAGCACAATGAGCATTTTTTGCTCTCCAACCCATAGTTGTTACATTGAATCTGAGCCTTTCACAACCAAACCTGTCTCTGCACTGAACTAATACACACTGCTGCTTGTCTTTAGGGTGGAAATGGTGCTCAACAGAAGCGGAGGAAAGGATTAAATGAACCTTGACTTGAGTTAGTGTTAGAATTCTGCTTAAAAGAAAGTAAGCATCTTAAAGTTTTGATACAATTATGGACTTAGAACAAGTTTATTTTAGGAGTGGTTTTATTCTTATCTTGACTTCAGGGGTAAGGAGTTCTCTTATTTATACCTGTTCCCTTTTCACCCCTTCTTTCTGTTAAGTCTTGTAAGTTCATAATCTGTTGTGCCTTTACATCTGTGTAAACACAAACAGTGTTTCTGATGTTTTTAACACTTTTTTAATTTCTAAACTCTGACCCAGTGGTTGTTACTAATGGCTCTGACTGGCCATGGTCTGTTTTGGGCTGGCTGTCCTTCGAGTGGCAGGGTACAGTAGCACTGATGGAGGGGGCTGACACACCACTTTGACTTGCAGGATTTAAGAAATAATTGTTTTAAACACGAATTTTCTTTGATGTTAGCAATAAAATGGGCTGGCAAGCACGGTGCTTCTATGCTTGTGACTATTAATAGCGCAAATTTTCTTTTTAAACCTTTGATAAAGACTTGAACCAGTTGCAAAGTCTGCTTTCTGGTGTTCTAGCCACTAGCAATGAAATGGCTTTAATATTTAAGTAACTGGTTTTATTAGACTCTGGTAGGCTTTAATAGGTGTTCCTGGAGTGCTATTGACTTGTTCTTTATTGGTTAGCTGAGAGAAAAGCTTTTATTCTTTTCCAGCAGGACCCTGAGGGTGTCATTCCACAGCCTAGGGCGAGATGCTGAGTCAAACTCAGCAATAGGAGGCAATGATAAATCAGGATTTGAGGGAAATACAGCAGGTTAGGTCTCAGCTGCACTCTCAATTCATTAGGTTTCACTTTTTGCACATTCAAAATGTAATCCCCAGATTCTATTTCCTACTGATTATCTTCAAAATATGTTTATTCACACAGTCATTTCTGTTCAACTGAACTGAACTTTTATGTGAAAGATGGTTCAGATAAGTTGTCTTCTTGCCCTACATCAAAGATAACTTTATCACTTTCAAACAAGTATTCTGAAGAAATAATGGACAATCATAAAATTTGTACCATAAGACATTTGGGCTTATGTGAAAGTAAGACTTGAAGTGAGACTTTCTGTCCTACAACCCTAACACTGCTAAGCATCACTTTAGCAGGAGTGGATGTAAAAGATTTTTGTATTAGACTAGAAAAACAAAACAGAAATGTCACTTCCACTAGTCTATGTTGAGTCCTTTACAATTTAAAGTGGCACCTTTTTGTTGGTAGGCTTGGGAAAGAATAAGAAATTTATTTAAAAACTACAACAACAAAAAAGCAGCAATATTTTTTGCTAGTTGAGTTGTTGAGCTTGTATGTTATGTTTGGGCTGTTCATTTGAATTCAGGAAAGAATTCATATTTAGGTTCTTTCCTAAGCTGTAGGATCCCTATTTGCTAGAGAAATACTGCATTCCATTAAGGAGTGTTGAAGCACCATTTGTTCCCACTAGGCATTCCAAGCCCTGTCCAGAGAGGTGCTGTGCAGTTGGGACTTGGCCTAAAGCCTTGCTCTGGGGAAGGGATGTCCTGCCAAGGCTCAGGAGCAACCACCAGGGCTGGTCAGGGCAGAGTGGGATGTTGGAGCTGTTTATACTTGCTGGAGCCTTCTGCTGATATGATATCAAATCCTGGGGCTATTGCTAATAATGTAAATTAGCCAAATTCTTAAACTCTTCAGGCAAGACTGTTCAGAAGAACTGAGTGTATCTGTTGAAAGGGGTTTTTACATAGAAAACAACTTAGATTAGGGACTGCCTGCAGAAAGTGCATTTTTCAGAAGTGTAGGTACCAGATGAATACTTTGTACCATAGACACATAATCTGATGTAAACTACCTCCACGAACATGTAAGCTTGATCCATTATTCTACGACCCAAGGAAAAATAATGCAATTTCAGAGTTTAAACTTTAGAATTGAAGTTTTTCCCTTGCAGAATAATTTTTGGAGTTTTACAATTTGACTCCAAATGTCTGAAATAGAAAAACACTGTTCATTGAGGATAACTTACATGTCTTTAAAACATATTTCTGAAAAGAAAAAAAAAAAAATCCTTAAATACTTTTACAGCTAAAAGACTACTTCCAGTTGCCTTTGCTGAAAATACTAAAGGAAAAGTGTCATCTTATACCTAAGGTCTGGCAGAGGAAATAGCATCTGAAAAAAGACTTTTTTATAGAAAGCTTTAAGCATATCTATCTAGGTTATAATAATGACAGTATTTACTGTCAAATTCAGATTCTAGGCTAATAAACAGTTCAGAACTGAAATCTGTGTGTTTTTCTGAGTTTTCTCTTTATTTTTCTGTTATTGCTTTCAGCAACTACTGTTGTCAACTGGGCACTCAGGATATTTTTCCTTCTGCAAAGAGGTGTTGATGGGTTGGGAACACTGCTTTAGGGTTAATTTTCTGAAGTGATGTTTTGAAGTGTGGTTATTTTTGTAAGTCACTAGTCAGAGCAAAGCAGACAGACTAACAAAATGTGAAATATTGGGGCTGCTGGGGATGGATTGAAGACTAAATATAATTAAATTGAAACAACAGGATGAATGATGTCAAACTCAAAATAGAACTCACATAATTTACAGTCCAATTTGATGCATTTAATCTTTCTTACTTGAGTAGGTCTAGGACATGGAGCAAGGGGCATTTAGTGTTTAGTATTTTAAGTATTACTAAAAAGAGGAGTTTAGTAACAGAATTCACTGTTTAATATAAAGGATACATTTTGATATAGAAGCTAAATAATGTGAAGTTCTACTTCCTAAACATAAAAAAGAATATGTATTTTTATATATATATTTATTTGTGGGGAGGAGGTCCAAAGACATGGGTGGAAATAGATTGTCCCTTTTAGCAAGCATGTCTTTCAAATGAGATCAGGGGAGCAGAACCTGATCTCCAATTGTTATTTCCCCCAAAACACTTTCTAATCTCCAACCTGCAACTCCTAGTGGCATGGTGGGGTATGTTCTACAGGAAAGC
This sequence comes from Xenops minutus, assembly GCA_035221455.1. Classification (NCBI taxonomy): domain Eukaryota; kingdom Metazoa; phylum Chordata; class Aves; order Passeriformes; family Furnariidae; genus Xenops; species Xenops minutus. The sequence goes on from JAWWEE010000010.1 coordinate 18,933,910, forward strand.
ATCTGTGTGTGACTCCCCTAGGCCTCCATCAGGTCCTGGCTGCTTTCACTTCACTGACTGATGTTTTAGAATGTGCCATGTGCTTGGGTAAGTGACATTTTTAACAAATGTGGGATATTTTATAATGGCTCCTTTTTTTTCAATTTCCTTCCAGACGCACCTGCTGACTCTTTCCAAATACTGAAATAAGGCAAAAATTGAAGGCAAAAAGCAGTTTCTTCTGTCCTGAGCATAAGGTAGGATACTCATCTGTTATTAAGCTAAATCAGAGAGGATCACAATAGCCCTAAAGTGGCTACTGGTACTTAGGATGGAGCCAAAGTGCATTTTCACAGGTAATTTGTTCTTTCTCCTCTACCAGGATGTTTGTACACTCTGCTGTCCTTGTGTTGAAAAGATGGATGCCCAAACACTGTGTCAGCTTCAACCTCTAAAAGCTAGTTTCTCTCAGGTCTCTTCCTCCTCTAGTCTGATCCTTGTCTAGCTGTGCCAGAATTCATGGATACCACAATGGATTGACTTTTACCAGCCTCTGTAAGAAATTTGAGGTCATCTCTAATTATCCAAAGTACATTTACCTATGACTATTAGAGGTGACCAGTATGAATTATCTATATATAAATATGAAACCTTTTGCCAGATAAGTCCACCATTACAAATAGGAAGAAACCTGTTCATTTATATATATACACACATGCATAAACAGTATATAAACATTGTTTATTATGGACATTTGTATATTTGCATGAATACATTTGTAATTTTACTTCTTTCTCCCTAAAAAAAATAGTTGATGAGCTTTTCTAAAAATCAAAATGGATGATGAAAACTGTAGAAAGTTGGAAAGATTTGTTTGGCTTTCAGCAAGAATAAACATGTCAAGTTAAACATCCTAATCTAGGCAATTTCGTTCAGCTCTGACATTTCTGCCTCAGGCACTGATTGGAAAATTGTGGCTTATGTCACAACCGACCAGCTAAACTGCCTAATTTTGATCTTGAAATTTCCACAATCAACATACTTTCTTCTGTTTTGTCCTTGAAATTGAAATCTCTTTACTCTGTCTGGTTTTTAGCTAATTAATATTTTGCATTCTTCCATCGTATTTCTACTTACTATGAAGTAATGAGGATCTGGCTCTTCCGTAAGTCAAATGTAGTTTAAAATGAATTTTTTTACAAATGCTGTGGGGTTTATTCACGGTTCTTCTTGTCAGTTTAAGAACTTTCCTGGAAATTTCCCACATATTTTACCAAGCAGTCACAAACTTCTAGGAAAAACAGTGTGTGTCATTCCTTGTGAGGCACCAGACTTTTCACTGTGAGGAGATGAAAGACAACAGACATAAATTGAAATAAAACAGGTTCAGATTGGAAAAAATCTTTTTTTTTTTTTTTTTCTCCTCTTTAAATATATGAGAGCAAGGCTGTGGAACAGGTTGCTTTTAGGGAAATTGTGCAGTCTCCATCCTTTGAGGGTTTCAAGACCTGACTGTATAAACCTCGAGCAGCCTGATCTGACCTCATAAACAACCCTGCTTTGAGTAGGAGTTTGAGGCTTCCTGAGCTGCCCCAGGCCTCTTCCAGGGTGATTATTGTGTCAAGTCCCCCAATTGCTCTGACGCACAGGCAAACCCAGCCTTTTTAATATACCAGGAATATGTGCATATGTTATGTAGAAAACACGTGGTCTGAAAATCAAAATCTCTGGAAAAAAAAAAAGCTGTGCCTGAGACACTTCAGTAGGATGAACAGTTAAAATTGAACCTGTTTTAAAAACACTTCTAGCAAGCACTTCCTTCCCTCTACTGCTGTTTATTTTTGGGAGCTTTTCTGCTTTTTCCTGCCCTTAAAACCTTAAAATTGTCTTCATCATTTCTTTCTTGCTTAATCAGGTGTGGAAGCACCTGTCAGAATTGGTTGCCATTTGACAGCACATTACAATTTGAAGCTCCTTTTTCATCATATGAATATGTTAAAATCTATGTTCTGGGGTATGCCTGAGAAATCATATTTATGCATTGAAGCTGTTTCTGGGTTGTTTTTTCTGTGAATGTCTGTAAAGGCCTGTTCAAGGTAAAAGAACGCAGAGTTTTAATAGAAGGGAGGTTTGACAGGTCTTTGTTGAATGCACTGCACCATTTATTGATAGAGGCATGCACTTATGTGCACTCTTAGAGAATGTCCTTTAGTTTCTCTCAGGATTCAACGTGCTAAATGAGGATGGATTTAAGTGTGTATAGTCCACACCTGCCATACAATGGCTTTGTCACACACAGAACCACTTCTATTAGTGTCCATGGGTGGAAGGCAATCGCAAAAGTACAAGCAAGAGCAACTGCATATGGTGAAGAGATATTCTGTCTCTGAGCAGTGGTTTGGCCCCCTTGATTTCTGATTTCTTGTCTCCTTTACCAGGTCTCTGGCACAGACCTTTTAACCTGATACTTGTGGCACGAGGGGGTCTAGAGCAGCAGTGTTGTGCTGCAGATATATGTGGGGTGGACAAAAACCCATGGGAGTGTGGAGACCAAACTCCCAAGTCTCTACGTGTGATAGTTAACAAACTGCATGTGTTAATTGAGGCTCTGAGAGGGCACCAAAATATTTACTGGGAACTATTCCTGGTAAAATATCTTATTGCTTTCATAGCTGCACGTGTTCTCTTGTCGTTATAAATGCAAACCAAAACAGTATTTCAGGTTTTTATAGATAAGACTCACTTCACTTTCTACATGGGCCAGGTGCTGACAGACCAGCCCCAGAACTGTTTGCCTCTGTTAGGGAACTGTGCAACCAGTAGGGTGAGAGTTACCAAACACGAAGATCCAAGATATTACCTGATGAAATGGTTACAGAACAGGAAAGGAGGAGAATGGAAACTGCAGAAAGAGCATGTCTTTACCAGGAAGGATGGGGCCATACCAGTGTTGAAGGGTTTATTTCTAATCCTCCAAGCCTAGGATTTCTTGGTTTGCATGGGAAAAAAATCCTCTATTCACATAGACTGTTTTTTCCCCTCTTAACTACAGCTCTGTTCAATCCTTTGTCTGTTGTCTCACGATTTTCTCTTCCCCAAATTATTTTGCTTTTTACTCTAATTGCTGTATTATTTCCTTTTTGAAGTCTGGCTGGTGATTTAAGTTGCACAGAGAAAGTTCAGAACGATTTCATTATGCTCTTTAGACTTCAACTGGCAAGAAAAACATGTGTAGACAAACTATTGCTTCCTTCATGAAGTAGTCAAGTGGCATAGCATTTTAAATCAATTGATTCTTACCTTCTTCTAAAAATTATTTTTTCTTTTAAAAGAAAAAAGAAAATAAGCCTACCATTTTGCTTTAGGGCTTTTTGCAAAAGTGTGATAATGGTGCTAAAACAGGCTTAACTTAATCTGCAGTTTTCTCAGTTCTCCTAGGTAAAGGGATACAGAGCCTCTAGCTAATGAAAACTTTTATATATAGATAGATAGATATAAATATATACATATTATGTTTGTTTTTGGTTTTTTTCCGAAAGAACAGCATCAAAATAAAAATTCATGCTGTGAACAGATTTTTCTTTACCTAGCTTATTGTTACTGCTTTTATTTAGCCATAAAAGAACTAAAACAAATTGCAGTTTAGTTATCAATAATGTTTGCTCACAGGCCTTCAAGTGGCTGATGTTATTTTAGGCATTACATGTCTCTGTTATTTAACATTCAGTTCCTACTAACCCTTTGTTTAGTTGTCCTGATTCTGCTGCTACTGGGAGAGTTAAGCTAAGGTGAGTAGGGAAATCCTCTTTTAAACTTTCCTATAGGGAAAATGAGTGCATTTGGTAGTGGAAAAGGGGAGGGAGGTGACAGAACAGAGAGTGATATTTACAACTTCTCAGTTTGGTTACTTGCAATGCATGCTTGACAACTTAACTAGTCCACTAAAAACAAACAAAAAAGCCTAAAAACAATGAATTCTCCAGCAGCCAACACTGTTATAGTTTCAAAATCAGTTGGAATTCCTTCCAAAGCTTGGAGGCAACGCCTTAGAACCGATAAAAGGTTTAAC
>JAWWEE010000010.1:18938057-18955698 GCA_035221455.1 Xenops minutus
TGTTTCTAAATTTAAAGGAGAGGAATTATTTATTGACCAACATAAATACCTTAGTTCTCCCCTCGAACTAAGACAAACACCAAACCAAGTATCCAAATAAAAACTGACCAACTGAAAACAAACCCACGTTTCTTAGTGTTCCTTGACCCAGAACAGCTGCAGTGGGAAGGCTCTGCACAGGCTTGGCCTCTGACTTGCACAAATGTCATGGGGCACAGGGAGTCATATGGGAGGAGATCTGTCCTCCTTCCCATCTCACAAATCCCTTGTTTAACTTTCCAGTTGCTTATTTAGATATATATATAATCTTAAACTTCCCAGAATAAAGTGCCTTTTTCCCGGACGAAGTGCCCACATCAGGTGCTGGGGAAGAGATGCTGAACTGTATTGGAACAGAAAATCTCCAGCACAAGTAGGTCCTTCCTATGTGCTGATTAGTGCTGGACATATAGAACTCCACCCTGTGAGCTGAAGGAACCACCTGAAGAAAGCAAATATTCAGAGGTCTTGAGGCTCTGTTGGGGACATTGACTGTAACACTCTGTAAGTGAATTTAAAATAATATAAGATCAAAAATAAGGAAAGAGAATGTATATATGAGTTACTACTCATCTATGCCATATTTGGCATCTTTCTGTCTTTGAGCATGGACGGGATTGATTCTTACATTGCAAATATCTGAAGGCCTAACTAATAGAGAATTGTATTAATAGAAATACAGAAAGCAGTAATTGAACTGTGTCTGAGAACAACAGAACTGGTGCCTTCGCAGTGATGATGTTGCTGTGTTTACCTGGGCATGTCAGATCCTGTGCCTTGTGCTTCATTGTATTTCCAGGCGTGAGAATCTCCCTGTGCCTTCAGTTCTCAGTTGTGAGCACTTCTCTTGATTCTTTTCATTTGTGACTCTTCTTTTTTGCATAATGCTAGAAAGATTTACATTTTTAAAGCTTTCCTTCATAGAGAAACAGTTATTTTAAGGCCAGCTGAAAAGGCCAACAAACACCCTACGATTGCCATACCCCCTCTGTATTTCTTTGTACAAGATTGCTGTTTGGCCTTGAGGGAAAGATCAATCTTTTGCATTTGCAAAGCACCTGTGGGGTCTCCTGTGTGGCTGGGACCCCTCAGTGATGCTGGGTCTAGGCTGCTTGGACCAAGTTCTGAGTGAGGGGGTTCATGTCCAGTGTCTGTGCTTTGACTCAGTGTGGCAGAATATCCTCTGTGCTCACATTTGACTTGTCAGCAGTGACCAGACATCTCATGGGATCTGAGCCCACCTGCCATATCTGTGTCACTGCTGTGAATGGAACTGCATACAAGTGTGAAGGAAAAACACCTTGTGGTGTTTGAGTTGAGGATGGCTTCAAGAAAACATATTGAAACACAACGAATGGTGGGGGTTTGTTGTATACTGGTGAGGAGTGTTCATGGTGTTATTTGGGAAACAGAATGCAATGCTGAGTGTGACTGAAAAAAACCCAAACACACAGAAAGGAAATAAGCAATTAATCCTAGAAAAAAGAAAGAAAAGGACAAAAAAAAGAGACATTTTTCTTCCATGCCACTTCTTCAAAGTAACTCTTCTTTATGCCATGTGATGCAATTTTGGCACTGGGTGAGGTGATGTTTCCAGCTAACCACTTCACTCTGTGTTTTGTTTTCCTCTTTTTCATCTCTGATTGACAGTCCCACCAAGAAATAACAATGAAAAATTCATGAGGTCAATCCCCAATTGATTCAGAAAGGACTTTCATAGGATTAGATAGAGGCAGTTAAATTTCCTGGGGCACAAGTGTGTTTTGAAGAAAGGGATAAAAGTGTATTATTCTCTGGATAATCCTGGCTGAAATATAAAGGATCACTTTTGGTGGATAATTAGAGAAAATGTCCCAAAACTATCTTTAATGGGTACAGCATAAAAACAATTATTAACAGAGATGAAAGAAATATTTTTTCTTTGGCTCCAGATAAGTGAATTATGTGTTGTATTTTATTTGCACTGGATTGTAACTTATATTATTGGTTGTCTTTAGTGAGAATGGTGACCCAGCAACTCTGACTGAGTCAGAGGAGTACAAAACTATTAACTGAGTGTTAAGCTGCATTTTTATTTTATAGCATGACTTGCATTCTTGTATTTTCCTTCATTTTCTTTCTCTGTACAGAGGAGGGGGGTGTGTTTGTTTTGTTTCATTTGTTTTTTAACTGCTGACAAGGAAACACCAAAATTATATATATGACTGACAATTTGTATTTGTTATCTGAATTGCTGGGTGATAAGAAGCTCTTTGTTCCTATCTGGTGGAAAGTGTGCAGGAGTATGGCTACAGAAAAACTGAGCAGCATTCATATCCTTCCTATAACCGTGTGCTGGGAATCAGCCATAGGGCTTGAACCAGGAGAAAGCAAACACACATCAGGAAAGCAAACACTTCTTTGTGTTGGTCTGTTGAGGGGCTTTCCAAGGAGGACAGAGGCAAGGGAAGTTCAAGTCTTGCAATGACATGTACCCAGAGAACCCACAGTTCATGAGTTCTGGAAATAACCACGCAGTGTTTCTCATGGTGTATGGGAAAGCTGCTCTGTTTTCAGCCTTTCAGGGCTACTGAGAGGACACTAGCACCAAACCACACGTGCCTTAGGGGTCTGGCCAGGATCCTTGGGTGCAGCCCACAGGACAATGGTGCTGGGTGCTGAATTCTCACTACATCTTTTGGGTTTTGCTTGGATTGTTGTGTTGGGCTGACTTTGGGCAGGTCTTTGTCTGTCCTTTATGGAATGAGACCCACCTCAGTCTTACTTTATCCTCTGTGCATCTGAATCTGCCCATTTTCTTTGTCTTTCTGGTTTGTGTTTGCTTCACTATGACCTTTGGCTGGGGTAAGAGGAAGAGAAATTCCATAGTGTGCCTGATCTTGATGGGAGCAACATGCTGTGGTGCTTACCAGTTTGTGTGCTGTCAGCGAGGTCAACAGCACGTGTGAGAATCCCAGTTCAGTATCACTGTCCTTGGATAATTCAGTACCGTGAGAGCTGTAAACCTTCACAGACTGCTCTGCTGAAAGGAAAGAGGTGACATTTATGAGGAGAAATCACATGGGAAATTGGTATTTAAAAGAAAAATTATCTGTAGCTTTTTATTACAGTGTTTAAAGTGATTTTGGTCAGTCTAGACGTGTTGTGGCAAAGTATTTATCTGAAGGTTACTTCTTTATTTATGTTTTACTTCTGTGTACGTATAAATTTACCTTTATGCTTGTTATGGATGAAATAGGTTTTATGTCTTTAAAATATTAATTTTATTTAAAAAATGTCTCTGAAAAAATATTAATCTTTGTCTGCTATTTTGGCAGTGCACATTCTTTATCCATCTAATTCTCACTGAGCATTGTCCCTGCTCTTCAGTGTGGCTGTTTGGTTCTGTTGAGATTGCCTTATTCAGGTGAACGATTTATAAATAGCAAAGAACAAACTTGCGAGGATTAACTTGTTTGGGGAAACTTTTGTGTTGTACTGAAAGAAAAAGTTACAAAGTATTTTCCCTACATACTCGTGGCACTTTGTTTCCACTATTTCTTGGTTTAATTAGATGAACAAGTAACTTATACAAAAAATTAGTCTTTTTATGATGAGCACATGATTCCTTAATGCTCTCAGAATGTTTGGGCTTCTGTCGCTGTTTCAGCCAAACTCATTTTTCTGCCTTTCAGCTTGTGCTACTGCTCATTTTTCCCAGGGAAGAGCTGAATACATTCACCTTTCTGTAAAGCCAGAGGAAGCTGAGGGTACGAGCACTTCGATACTCTGGGCATTAGCTCAGCTATTTCACAGAAAGCCTCTGGAGAGGTGCTGGGAGGGCTTTGAGTCTGCGAGCTCCACAGTTGGGTGGTCTGCGAACAGCCCACCTAGAGCCGGGGTGAGGTGGGAAAGGAAAGAATGCAATTACAGCCTAATTAGAAATCCAGATTCTCTTCTGCAAAACGTGAAGTTTCCTTTTCTGCCGCAGAAGTGAAACAGACCTTTAAGGCACTTAAAAAAACCCAAACTTTCCAGCGCAGAAATTACATAGTTCACAAATAGCCAATAACCACTGGCTACATTTTCTGCTCGATTCACCTCTGCAATCTCCAACCACTTGCCTGGTGGCTACTCTGGTGGGAAAATAACGCCCAGTCCTGACAAATCTCTCCCACAAAACCAGGTTGAGATGGGTATGTTCCAAGGAAAAGGTTCTTTCCCCCTTTCTCCTTTCCATACTCCTCAAATGAGCACACTCTGACTGGAAGATATTTTTGGGGAATGTCCCTAACACCTATAACCAGCAGCTGCTGAGGACTTTTTCTGCTGAGGAGTGAGTGTGCTCTGAGCAATGTGGAAACGGGCCTTTCTGGAGAAGAGGCAGTCACTTAGGAACGTGATTAATGACAAATCCATGCTGTGAATGCTGACTTGGTACTTGCTTTGGGTGGTGTCTAAGGAATTTATTAGTGGGTAAGGAACAGTTTGCAGAAAGATCAGTTTACTAAATGGGTCTAACAGAGGTTTTTCTTCAAATTCACTACACTTTTTAGGATTGCAGGAAAGCATCTTTCTTCAAATGTGTCATTAGGTTCCTAGTGGAAATACTTGTCAGACATTCACAGTCAGATTTCATACCTGATTTAATCTCTACGTACTTGTTAACTAAATTTTATTGATTATCTACGTTAATTATGCAATCAATAACCTTTTAAAATGTCAATTCCCTAACTGCCCAGTTCTCAGATCATTTAGAAGCTATATTGTTGTCCCATTGATTTGAACATTTTCCCCTTGACTTAATCATCTCTCTTGAATGTACCCAAGGAAAGCAGAAAGCAGCAGTATCCCAGGAGCAGCTGTGTGAATCACACATGCACCAAGCAATATTTGACCTTGGGGTATCTTTTCGTCTCTTGCAAGGTCTATTTCACTGTCAGGAGATGAATTATCTATAAGTCCTGTTAGAACCAAGCTGTGCATAATGAATTTCCACAGCAGAGAGTGACTCAATACTTTCCAATGGCTGATACAGGAAAGAGAAAAACAAATGAGAAAGATGTGTTGTAAGGCCCAGGCTCTCAAATCTGAGTCAGCTACGTCTGGCTTGGGCGTCTATTTCAGTATCCTTTTAAATCATCTGTTCCTCTGCTGAGCACCAGTAATGGAAGCAGACTTTGTGAGCTGGGCCCTCTTAACTAACCTGAGATGGGGAAGGACTGCAGTCTAATCTGGGACAGGGGTTCCACTTACATGTTTGCAAGTGATGGTGTGGATGAAATCAAGATAAAATGTTAGTTTACATAAATGTGGGTGTTTTGTCACCATGTTGATGGTTGGTGTGCTCCGTATTGGTAACTGACTGGTTTTGGTGAAGATTGAACTCCTTAGAATTCTTTCAGGTGATTAATGCACAGAGATGAGGACAGCATCTGAATGCCACTGGGGCAGGTTGGGAACAGAGTAAGCAGCCATCCCAAGCAGTAGTACAATCGTGTGAAGCAGGGATGTACAGGATTTCTGAAGTCATGTAATCTGTTTCTCTGCCCCAGGGCAGGATTAAATTAGTCTCATGAAGTTTCAGACAAAATGGTACATGAAATGTTCGTTTACACTGCTGGGCAGGATTTCAGTTTGCCTGGATTACAGAACTAGCTGGTAAATATGGCCTGAGGCAGTGGAGAAACCTCTGCTCAGAGCCTGGGATTTGACACCTGTAAACCTAATTCTGTGATCCATCAAATCGTTTTGGTCATTTTTTCTCTGTTGTACTGCATGCGTTATATGAAAAAGGACTGAGCAAGCTGTGAGCACCTCTTAGCGCACAGATCAATGGGGCCATACAAAGGCACTGGTTGTCACTCTTTGACAGACAGCGTAGCCTCAGGGGCAATGTATGTGATTTACTAAACCCCGCTGGTGTGACTGTGCTGCTTTGTTTTACATGGTAGCTCCGGTGTCATTTTACTGTTCTTTATTACAAGGTGCAGGTGTGCTCTGTCCAGTATCCAACTCAGTAGGAACAGTAAGAACTCAGTGGGACAACATTTGTAAAGGATTTTAGGACATCTCATAGAGGCGCCTACATGCACAACCACTTGGTCATCACATGTGTTATGTATGTCTCTGCTCACATGTGTTACTTATGTCTCTGCCTTCCTGAACGTGTGCAGTCATCAGGGTGTTTGTCCTGGTTCTGCTGGAGTTTTATATTGTTCCAGGTGATGTCCCATCTGTGAAATAAAAGTAGCTTTCTCCTGTCTTGCTGTGGTGATTGCGAGGTCCACAGTGACAGGGAGTGGGAAATACCCACAGGAGACAAAAGTTTAGAAAATATACCAGTGCTAGAAGTCACTTGGAATTTTTTGTCCCTCTGCTTCTCTGAAGTTATTCCCAATTTATATCAACCTGATAGAATCATTAAATCCCGACTGGCAGTAAGAGAGGGATTTAGCGTTTCAAGGCTCAGGAGGGTCTCGAAAATGGAAGGTGTGCAGGTAGACATGCTCTCCCACAGCTCGGCCACCCCAGTCACACCGTGGCCCTGTCATGTTCCACTGGCACCGTCGGGACTTCTCAACCCCGGCACTGGTTTTGCGTTGTGTAAATCTCCCGGGCAGCCCTGAGCAGCATTTGATGTGTGTTTTTATTCCGTGTGTGCCACTTTTCCTGAGGCTGTCCCCAGACCTACAGAAAGGCGTCTGCTCATCCGTGGCACATGTGAGCGCGGCGGGGTGCCCTGCTGGTTAGCACCTGGTGGCGGGGACAATGGCATTTGCATTTCTAAGGAGAAATGTGCAGAGCCGTGTTTGAGTTTGGGGAGGTTTGAATTCCCTGCACATGCTAGCCTGGTTTAGCTTCTTTATGTTGCCTTTTCAGCAAAGAAACTAAAACAATACTGAACTATCGACCAGGGTACTTAAAGTACTAAGTACTTTTGAATCCTTTTATTGAAGTCTGCTCGGTCTGCCTGAATCTGAGCCTCTTCTGCGCTAATTCAAGTAACTTTTAATGAATATATTTCATTTCCCCTGTGTTCACTTGTTTTAGCTTCTTGCTGTTAAAAGTGTGTTTGTGTATGTGCTATGTCGGACCCCACAAAAAGCTCTCTTTAGAGATCTTCTGAGGTGACAGTACTGTATGAGTAGTATGGTTTAATCGCATTTTTCCCTTTTCTTCTTAATCAGCTGTTATGGGTTCTGCCAGACGGGCAGATTGCTGTCACCATTCGTCTAGAAATCTGGCCATGCTGTTCTTCATCTTCTCTTCCTAAATCAGGGGACCCTAATGGAAAAGCTCCTGTTCTGCTTCATATTTATATAATGGTCATCTTTCAAAGATCTCTCATTTTCCAACATTATTATCTGTCTTAAAAACAAACAGAAAAGCCTCACCAGTGTTGATGACGGCCCATTAAGCAATACGGACACCAGTAAACTCAACATATGCCAGCACTTTGCTGAAGTTATTCCTCAGTTTAATTATATCAGAGCTTGCCAACCTCATCAATGCATTGCAGAAACTCCCCCCGTTACTCACTAGTGCTGAACACTTTCTCTCAGGCTGAATTTAGAAAGGTTCCAGTGTCTTGTCTCAGCCTTTTTAAACAGGCATCATAAAGTACATTAGTAAATTACTTGCTTTACCACTTCCCCGGATAATGAGCACAGGGCAGATCCGTGGGTCCCCTAAAAGCTCGGTGGTGAATTGATTGATTTCCGTCCCCTTCGAAAGAGACTATTTTGTAACTGTGCCAAGTGAGGCATCTCATTCTGACAAATTCATTTAAGCAGAGGGCACTTCAGGCAGGAGACACATTCTCAGCTGATAGACTGGTACAGACTGGTAATGGCGGTAATATTCGTAGGTGCATTTGAAGCTTAGCTTAGATCCTGATCTCATCTACAACTCCCTGTGAGAGAACAGATTCAGCAGTGGACAGACAAGTCTGCAATGTGTTGCAGCAGTAATTAATGTGGTCCCCCTGGGTTTTAAGAAAATATCCATGGATGATGGGCATGCTTCTTCTATACTTTTATTTTTTACCGAAGTCAGTACTTATGAGCAACACATTTAGATCTCCTTTAATATGCGTCCAGCCTGCCTCCCAAAAAAAAAAACTAACAAAAAAACCCCAAACCAACCCACAACTGCAACAAAACACCACCAAAATCCCCCCACAAACAAAGTTTCGATGTAATTTGCAAATCTACAAAATGTGTTAGCAGTAACAATTTTACTGTTATGAAATATTTTGAAAATTTAAATTCATGGAAATACATGGAGTGAAAAAAATATATCAAAGTTTTCTCATGTGCTGTGCTTTTGCATATATAGTTTTCCCTGTGCAACTTCTGACATTCCTTCAAAATTTTAAAACTTTTTTTTTAAAGGAGACCAAATAGGAACTGTTTGCCCTGGTTTTCTACCCTAAGCATGTTGACGTGGTTTAACTTGTAGTAAACTGCACACTAGCTACCCTTTGTGTGAACTTTCACTGGGGTCAGATACAATCAGGAAGAACAATTAAAGTCCTGTAAACCAGAGATTAATTCTTATTGATTGCTCTAGTTTGACAGCCCCAGAGGATCTGTAGCTTTATCCTACAGACAGTTATGCCCATGGATATCTTCACCTTCTGCAGGAGGTTATTTTGTCCTGTGGCTGGAAACAAAGGTGACGCTCCTCACCAGCTGTGGCAGTGGCCCCTGTGGCTTCATTTTATATATATATTATATATACACATATGTAATATATATTTAGCTGTGTAGATTATGCTCTCTGAACTGGCAAAGGAATCAGGGGAGGAAAGGGTTAAGAAATGAGCTTTAACCAGGCCGCACACGAGCTGTCTGGGCATTCACACCTCCCTGTTAGCCTGATCCAGATAGTGAAGACAGGGAGAGGTGTGAGCCTCCTGCCGGGGCTGAACCACCGAATCCTCCCACGCTCTTGCTGACAGGGTTCTGAGGTGGCCCAGCCTGCAGACCTAGACTGGGCAAGCTGGGAGAATTTCAAGAAGCAGCTAAGGCTTCTTTAGATTAAGAACTGTGGAGCTGAGTAAGGTGTTCTGGGTGTACCAAGACAGAGCTTGTTAGGTGGTATTTCTTCATTACGTTCTTTCAGTGGTTCTAATGTTGTGAGGTGACAAAGCAGCCAAAATGTAATCATCTGTAAAAAAGCAAATCATATAAACTGCCCATCCCTTCCCAGCACTGTGCACCTTTGGATGGCTGCTGTGGTGGCTGCAGTGTCAGAAAACTGGCTGTCCATGTGCTCTTACACTTGGCTGCCTGCTGGGCACTGAAGGAATGTTACCATGGACTGCTCGAGTCAGTGTGTATGGGTAATGGAAGGTTTCAGAGTTACGGAACTTTTGTCATGATAATATATCAAGGTTTTTAATCCCTCACGAGGTTTGTAACTGTTACTTCTCCAAAAGTGTTAGTAGCAGTTCAAGTCCTGGTATATATATAAAGCACAAAAGGAAAATGACAACATAGAAGCGAGGAAGATAGCAATTCTCAAAGTAAGGGGGAAATTCTCTTCTTTGTGGGCGCAAACGCTTTATTTTGTTTTATTGCTGGTCTTTTTGTGACAACCAGATTTATAAGAAGCTTATGGATGACATTGTGCTGCAAGAATTGGGATGCTTAAGATGCTATTTGTTATTAAGTTGTGGCAACATATAGCCCTCTGGGATTTTCTACAGAAAAAATAAGAAAATTCAAAATTAACCATATCTGAGATTGTTGGTCTGCTTGTCTTTTGAATTCAATTTAGTATCTAAAGCTTGTTTTGCCTATTAGTGAAAGTATCAGTACAAAAGCATATTACTTCGGCCTTAATTTTAACTAATAGTAACAGAAAGGAAAGATTGTATAAATATTGAGTCCCACTGGAAATTAATTTGTGATGAATTGCTCAGGTAATATTAATGCATGAAAAACATGGAAGGGGAAATCGTATGGGATCCAGTCACCAATTGTGCAAGCAATATGCTCTTTTTTATTTTTAACAGCACATGGTGAACTTAAAAATTGGAGATACATAGTTACATGAAATAATTTGTTTGTTTAAATATATTAAAGGAATCTTGTAAATGTTGTTATGGTAAGGGCATTTTAATTTGCTTATACAAATATTGAAAACTTAGGCTTGGTTCAGCTGAAGGTGATGAAAGTTGTAGGTCTCTTGTAAAGTGCTTCCTTAATGGCTCTTTTCCTTATATATGAAGTAGATATCTTTAAATTATTTAAGAATTTAACTTAAAATGTTTTAAAAAAAAATAAATTGGGAATGATATACTCTGGCACTGATTGTCTAATCTGGGATGCTATTGATTGTACCTGGTGCTGACAGAACTGTTTTGCTTCCTTTTGTGGCTTTTTCACCTTCAGGACTTGCACAAGGGGACTCTGATATCTGCAGCTGCATTCAGTGATACGTAAAATGGAGAAATTAAAAATCTCCAAGCAGAGTCAGAAGTTATAATTAAAAGTAAATATGCTTTTTACTCCCAAAGTTTGTAGATATCTCTAGGTAGTTGAACATATAGAAATTAAGTTGAGGTTTACAGTCTCAAGGTCTTTCTGTGCCATGGTTCAGAGCCCACAAATTAAGATCTCTTCTTTGGTTATTAAGACACTAAATTAATATATTTTAAAAATACTCTCAGTTGAACACAATTTTCCTCTGGGTACCTCTTGCTTTTTTATCCAAAATAACCACCTTAATCTGGTTCCTAATTTCATGGCAGGACCTTGTGCTTCATGTTACTTGCCACCATCCTGATTTGAATAATCCCATGAATTTTCTTGTGTTTAAAGAAGAAGCAGAGAATAAGCAAATATTGCAAGTTTTTCTTAATCTGGGAGCAGTTGGAGACACTGTTCCCTGAGATGTCCTCCTTAATATGTCACAAGAGAGAGGAGTCATTATTAGCATTCCCATGGAACTGCATGTTCTTCCTTTAAAGACATTGTTTGGTAGGTGTTTGTCCTGCCAAAATGGGTCATGTCTCTGCCATTGACAAGGTGTCAGCAGCACCTCCTGACTCCAGCTTAGAGTGATCCCTCCAAAGAGATGGGGAAGCAGGATGTGCTCTTGGACCCACTGGATGTTGTGTCAGCCCTGGAAGAACAGGAGCTGCTGCCATCTCTGCTGCTGTAGGTCCCCAACCCTGCTCCCCTGTTAACTTTATGTCATATAGAAAGGTTATCCCACCAGTTTAGGCCATCTTATTAACTTCAAGGCCCTAACTTATTCTAAAGATTTTTTCCACCTTTTTTTTTATTTTCCTTAGATTTTACAGCAACTTGCAATTCACAGAAATGCCACCTATGGCATAATATAGCATATACAAACTTAAACCCCCACAATTTCCTATGTTTATTTTGAAGCTTATGCCAATTACTATATGACCTAAATATATGCACTGGTATTAGCACAGAATGCAAATACAGAACTGAAAATCCCTTATCTAGTTGTAATTTTGTGCTTGGGTAGGAATTGTTCCAAATAAAAACAAACAACAAAACCCAAGCAAATGGACGAAGTAAACAAGAAGGTGATCCAAACTCCTAAAGCCATCTGCTTGAAATATTTGAAATCTACGTAATGGGAGTCACCAGTATTTGTTTTTCAGACCAAAATGCCATTGTAACTCAGTGAATAAATTAGTAGTTGTAACTTAATGAACTGTGGCCTTTTTATCTTTCTATTTCCCCATTGTACTCAAGCAGACTGTGGACAACTTTTTGTATATTTTGGTTTTTGTTTGTCATTCACAGGTTATTTCAGCAAATCATTGCTGGTTGATAAATCATTTGAGTCCCTTGCTGTGATAATATGCTGTTTGTTTTAGGATGATTTGGGGTTCTGTTCTGCGGTGTGTTTCATATGTAAAGGGTCTTCTTTAGTTTGATGCTCTTACATGATAATTTAGGAAGGGTAATTTAGTGTAGTGAGAGTAGGAACAGAAATTAACATCACTAAACTGTCAGAATTGAGGCATATTTTACCTCATTTAAGGTTATAGGACCTTATATGCCTAGATATAGTTCTTGAAAGAACCATAGGTTTATGTAGCCTGCACAAAACCGGAGACAGAGTTTGTTAGAGGAGAGGAAATGATGCAATAAATTTTCCTGTGTTCACTTATAGTCTGAAATACTCTTGAATCACAGGTTATTTTTAAACTGCAGAAATAAATTTTAAAATTGAAAGTGCAGAAATCTCATTGCACAAGTTTTTTTCTGAAAACTTTCTATTTAGAAACAGCAAAGGAAATTTCTGCATTGCTGTGGCACAGATTTTTGCCAGCATGAAGAGAGGGGCAGGTGGTACTTCAGGTGTTGTAATATAATGCTCCTTATTTCATAGTTACTGCTGCATATTTGGGGATTTGGAGTGTGAATGAAAGAGTTTGTACAGCTTGATGGAGCCTTAATAAGCATTGCAATCTGTGTTTTGTACTCTATAATCAATAGAGGTCTCTTTTTTTCTGCAGCAGATGTGGCAGATGATCAATGGTCTTCACCACTTTCAGGAATTTTGATTTGCATCCTGGTTGCATGAAGCAGAGGGGTTTCTTTAGTTCACTGTTTAGATAGAAAAATAAGATTTGAATACTGTGTTGGTTTTTTTTCTTCTTTGCAAGAGATGCATTTAAGACGCAGCTTACTTTGTTTTTGTTTAATGTTTTTGCTGCCACTTTCAAAAGCCATGTCAATTCCTGGGGAATAAAACAGTGACCTCTCCCTAGCACTTCAACAAAACCCCTTAGATTAGTGGGGGCATTACAATCCAGCCACTGGACATGGTCATCTGGGGTGGAACTGGTAGCAGAGTTTGCAGGGAAACTAGGAAAGTTTGTTTCTGAGGGCTGAAAAAGCTGCCAAGGAGGCTAAGTTGCAGGAAAAGAAGCTGGTTAATGCATCTGCAGAGTCCTACATTTTCTAAACTTACTAGAAATCAGGATTGTCAGCACTTGCACAGATGTGCGATACTGTGAATGATTCACTGGGAGATCACCATCAGAGGCAAAGCAGGACTCAGCTGCTCAGCCAGGCTGTTGCTCTGCCCTTCAGACTCGTCTGCTGGGGTGGAGCAGCCACCAAATCCCTCCTCTCTGACACTCACACTTGCTTATGTATATGAAATCTATTTCCTTAAGATGAAACATCAGTATAATATTTTAGAATACTATCTTGTTATATAGAGATTTAGAGGTCAGTAGTTAACAATTACTACTACTAATTATTAGTATTTAGTGCTACAGTCCTAGTGTATGTGTGCTGTTCTTTATTTAATACATCATGCAGAAATATTTATTAAATATATTTACACTGCAAGTAGCTTCTCTGGAGAGTAACAGTCACTAATTTTCCATTCCACACAGAAAGTAATGTTGGGTTACTTTGGAGGAAAAAATAATCCTCTTTTTATATCTGTCTGGATATTATGATATTAGCTTACTTGGGGCTTGCTTTGCATTAAAAGAAAGAAAACCTTTAGTCTGCTAGAAGTGCCCATTATTTGACTATATTATTGATTTAGAAATTCTCAGTAGAATAACATGGATAGAGAAACATGGAAACACAAACCTGCCTGTGACAAGTTGACAAAGTCATGGCAGTGAAGGTGAAACATTTGTCAATAGTATCTGCAAATGCTTCCCTCACCTGCAGGTTGTCACCATCACCAGGTGTGGCCAAGTACCAGGAAAGGTCTTTGTTTTCCCCTGTTTGGTGTTGATATGATATCGGTCCCATGTGTGAGGAGGATCTGTCAGCAGGAAGAGTAGCACACAGAGGCCTCATTTACTTCTCAAGCAAACTAGATTGTCTGGTGTAACTTACTTGTGACATTTATTTGATATGTCAGTGGTCCGTGTTACAGTCTCAAAAACTCTTGTGTGATGTGTTAGTGAGCGGAGGGTTAGATGAAGATTAGGGAGGACATCAAAGCAGCAGTTAAAATGAAGAAAGATGAGTTAAAGTCAAGTCATTAGAGATGCCTTTGAAGTATTTACAGATTAAACCCTGTCTCTTTTAAGTGGAATACTTATCTGCCTTTCAATATTTAAATAATAAGACATGACAGGCACTGCTTTTCTGAAGGGTTATTGTATGCCTGTGCTGTATTGTGAGGCATCAAGCCAGAGGCAAGAGACTTCAGTTGTGGAAAACCTGTAGTAATCCTTTAAATTCACTGCTGGAATATCTCCCTGCCAATGTTAAGCAGACGTTTCGGAGGTGAGAAGGACCACACAGTAACACACTTTGAGATGAGTGTTGTAGATGATAATGTGACACTGGCATTGGGCAGACTTGGGCATGGCTTTAAGTGTGTTGCTCGTGTTTTATGATAGACAATAGATCTTCCTGTAGGTTGTTTTATTTTACACAAAACAAATTTATTATCCTTTGATCAAATTAAAACACAAATTATTCCTGCTACCTGAGCTACTCCATTTTGCCTGCCAATCTTAATGCAATTGTTAGAACAAGCACAGGAGACCTGGTGGACTGTAACGGTGTATATGTTCATACAAATGAGGGCAAACTGCCTCTGAGAGTCCTTTTCTGCATAGAAAGGGACAGCTGGCTTTCCATATATATGAGAAAATTGATAATATTTCCACTAATAATTCTAAATATTCATAGCCATACCTAAATTTATTATTTTTATAGTGCAAAATATAGTTTTTTGGTTGGGTCTTTATACGAAGTGCTTTTTCCTTGGAGAACCTGCAGTGCAAGAGTTAATGGAATAATAGAATAATTTATTTTGGAAGGAACTTCTGCAGGTCACCTGGTCTAGCTTGTTAAGGTGAAATATAACATGAGAGGCAAATGGGAGGCAGGGATGGAATAATCAGTATAAATGCAAAAAACTGTCCAAATAGACCCAGTGACTGCCAGTGGGTGCAGTCACCCATGCATTAAAAGGTAGTGGTGAGTTTTGACAGGTTCTTTGAAGGACAGCTTGCAATGAGAAATAAGTAGCACTGAGGGGGAGAAGGGAGGCAAAGGTAGGCCTGTTTCTGCTTTTCATTGTAAAAAAAAAAAAAATAGTTACCATTTTATAACATTAAATTTACATTGTAGCGAATGGTTCTTGTGCTTGGGTTTAAAAGCAAAATACCACCTCCAGGTGCTGGAATGAAATACAGAGTTCTGTCATCTGATGGCATATACTGGGGAAAAATAATCATAATAATGGCTTTGGATAATTGCAACTATATTTCATGTAAATGTGGTACCCCAGACAAATATCTCCTGTGCAGTTTTACTACAGTGTGAGTATTCTTCCTTCCCCCTGAGAGCCTGTAACCTCTACGGAGACACCTCTCTGGCTGCTGTAGGAGGGAGTGTGTTACTGGCTGGGAGTGGTTGGTCTGAGAGCAGGAGATTGGTCTTGATCTGAGATGGGGGAAACACATTTCAAAATTACTTGGGAAGTAAAACTTCCTCTGTCTGAAAGAATCTTGAATACATACATATGCCTGTGGTGGGCACAAATCTGTCCTGCCCGCAGGACCTTGATTTCACAAGAATCAACTTTCCTAAGGATCAAATCCCCTTTTTCCTGGCTGAGCCCTGATAACTGAGATGTTGCTGAGCAGCTGGAATGGTTACTTGGTTCCAGAAATCTTTTGCTGAAAAATGATTACCTGTGATCTTCAGGGCTCATTGTTTAGTCCCAGGTCTGCTAATGTGAACTCAATATACATTTTGTGGGTCATTTTCCATAAAAAAGCCCTGCATTCCACACCTTCATTTTCCTATTTTTTTTTTTTAGTGCCGTTTACAGCACAAAAAGACTTTTTTTTTTTTTTTATGGAAGGAAAATACTTCTTTTTGACATGCTACCTTTCAATACACATCTGATGTCTTTTTAGAGTTTAAAATTTTACCATTAGAGCTACAGATCATTCATCATTGTCATTGCTGGAACCGAAGTTGTCTAATTGTAGTGCTTTTAGTATGATGAAGACTGACTGCCCCTTCCCTACTACATCACGGCCATTTTCTACAAAGATACCTGCAGAGTTATTGTCAGGGCTTGCTGAAGCAGCTGACTAAGTGCTGAGAAGCTGAATATTTTCTGTGTTTGACATTTGGTTCCAACATAAAGAAAAACTAAAGAAGATGTTGCACAGC
The DNA here is from genome assembly GCA_035221455.1 of Xenops minutus. NCBI lineage: Eukaryota > Metazoa > Chordata > Aves > Passeriformes > Furnariidae > Xenops > Xenops minutus. Next base: position 18,954,248 of record JAWWEE010000010.1, read on the forward strand.
CATCTCGATTGAATTGAATATGAATCTCTGATAATGCTAGGGGTTTCTAGGAAAAGGTGATTTCCCAAACCTCAGAGTCCAGTCAGAGCAACATCCCCTGTATCCTCAGGCAGTAGCTGGAATGTGCAGGCAGTGAGTTGTGCTGAAGCTGGATCAGTGGTCCCAGTCCCAGCCTGGGAATCTTCCCTTAGGGATGCATCAGTCTCCCTGTGCATATGAGGCTGTTACATGTGTTGGAGCTCTGAGCTGGAGCAGTGTGGGTGTCTTTCCTTTCTTGGGGATATTTCAGTTTTGCTTATCAGGAATATTTTTATTTCAGGAAATACTCTTTGCTGAAAGGTTCAAGTTCAATTCCCAACAAAATTGCTGTATCATAATGAAATCCCCTGTGGTTTTTCTGGCATGAAAGTACCTGTACAACTGGCAAATACTTTCCCCTGAGCAGAAGGTCATATTTTGGTAATGTGCACAACACATAATTTTCAAGTTAATGCAGTTTTCTGCTTGCACAATATTTGGCAGCATTCTTGCTAAGAAATATGGCTTAGAAGATTGTTTTTTAATGATTTTTTTTCCTAAACTTGAAGATGTATTTGGAACATAAAAGAAACAACATTATTACTTTATAATGTACCTTTAGAAACTACAGCTAGACACAAATTTCTGGCTTCTCCCTGTCAAACACACGGTGCCAGGAAAGAGGTTCTGTTGCATGAGGGAAATAGATACAGGGAAATCACAGAATTCCTGCAGATGTTTAAAAGAAAATTGAAAGGTCTCTGCTGTTTTAGAGCCTTATGGGTATCAGATGTCATATTGTATCATGTGTGAAATGTTGTCCTGTAACGTGGAGATAGCCATCAGTATCATGTAATATGAAAGCTTATTAATAATTCATAAATATTGTATTGACTGTGTTCTAAATGTGGCTTAATATTTTACCCAGAAGACCCTGGCAAAAGAATTCTGAACAAAGCAAAAATTTATGGTGAGAATCCCTGTTTTTGTCTGTGCAGGTTTTTGGGTTGCTGTGAGCTCTTCTTGCATAGGGCACAGCTGAAAGGCTCTCAAGCAGTTTGCTAAGAAGCAGCACATTTAGTTTCCATTCTTTTTGTCACTTCTTTTCAAAACTGTCAATATTTTTTTTTCCCCAGTGGAAAGGCGGAACGTGTTTGTGTTTCATTGCTAGGTGAGGTGGATTGATAGATGAGTTGCTTATTATGTGTCAGGTGAGAAAAGTCCACACACCGTCTTCCTTGGCAACAAACCTGGCGCAGGAGCCTCCAGCTCTCAGGATGGGAGACAACTTATAACTAAGGGTGAGAAGAGCAGGAAATAATTGCTTGATGAGAGTAGCTGCTCTGCGTGGTGGGACATGTTATAGGCGGAGGAGCTATTAGTGATTTGAGCAATTAATTTTATTTATTGATATAAAACAGTTATTGATTTTA
>JAWWEE010000010.1:18955798-18973485 GCA_035221455.1 Xenops minutus
TTACATATGGATTAGGAGAGATAACTTTGTCTTCACAATGACAGGAGAAGAATGGAGTTACTGGCAGGAAAAGATAACCCAGGGTTTGAATTGTTTTAAAACCCCAATTCCTACATTCAATCAAAATAAAGGATATTAAAAAAAAACTTATTTGGCAAATTAAAAATCCACCTATTACAGACATGAGGGGCTTCCAGGTTGGTCTGCCCGAGGTGTTTGGGTGGGAGAGCACTTCCTCGGAATGCTTATTAAAGGCTGGGGCTGGCAAGTTGGATTTAACACAGAGGTTCTATTTTAACTTGCTCTGTTTTACTGTTCAGCTCTCTAACAGGATGTAAGTGAGGAATGCTGTCTGTCTGTACTCTAGTTCTCAGTCTGTTTGGGATTTACTGTTTGGTGAATGTACTGTAGATGTTATCGAAACAGAAAGTTTTCCTCTGTTGGTGCCTTGTGTTACTCTCATTGTTTTGGAACTAATGGAGGATGCTGTTTACCCATCTGGAGCTTTCTCTTCCAGTTATATTTCTAAAACTGAGTTCTGCAAACATGTCAGACTCATTATATACACAGTGAAACTGTTCCCTCAAATTACAACTCCTGCTATTAAAATATGTGACTCCCTCAGATACATTTCAGCTACCTGCCCTTTTTTGTTTCACTTGGCAGATAGAAGGTGGTAAGAAAAGTCTTTAGGATAAATCTTTAGATTGGAGTTGTCAGAGCAGCCTAAGGGAAGCCAGGTGTCCAAATCCCTGTCCCATCCAGAGGCTTTAAAACAGTATTTTATTCCTGCCTATCAGCTCATCAGCAGCTATGGAGCCAGATTAAGTCTTTCCATTCAGTCAGGTTTTGTGGGCTAATGTTTGCTAAGTGTTCGACACTGAGCCACTGGCTCTTTTCTACAGCACCTGCTGTTACACCCCGGGGCTTGCTCTCCACCCAAGTGCTAGGCAGGCCCACCTTGGCTTCACTGTAAGGTCAGGTCAGTCCAACCCTACATGTGATTGTGTGAAGTATAATTTGCAAAAAATACTATTCCTTCCCCCCCCCCCCCCTTTTTTAAAAGAATAATTTTTCCACTACTGATTTTTATTATAATGAGGAATTATAGCACATAAATAAAAACTGGTAGTGGTTAAAATAAATTAATTTTCCTCTTGTTTATATCGCCTAGGATTGTGCCTATAAAAACTTTTATTGACTACAGCACTGTGGATGTTTCATTAAAAACATCCATCATTGTATGCCGGTATCTTTTATTATGTCATAAAATTGCAATGCTACATAATAACTGATTTTTCAGCCTGCTCTGGGAATAAAGCTTAAATCCTACTTTCCTTTCAGAAAGTAGATAGGTAGCTTTCTACTAGCAAGATTAGTTCTAAATGTTACGAGCCTCAGCCGTATTCCTCAGGGAAAAATGAAACAAAATTCTGTGAGATGGTTTTCAGGTGGTTTTCTTCGATAGGTGGTGTAAGACAGGAAGTCTGTTGACTGACTTAAAGAAAAAGAGCTGCCTGATTTAAATTTAAATTTTATTGTTCAACAATGTTGTGTAATTAGATGGGAAAGCAGCGAAGTCCTTTTATTAGAGATGTCTTTGTAGACAGTAGCCATGAAAGCCGCAGTGGTTGATGCTAATTACCATATTTTGTTTAAACTTCCATCTAAATGAAAGGATCATTCAATTCCGAAGCTGCAGCCATACAAAAACCACAAGTGCAGTTGAATTGCTGCTGCCAAGCAGATGGGGCTTTGATCAGAATAAGTTATTTGCAGCTTTATTGTCTGGCTGCCAGGGTGGGGCTTGTATTGAACCACCTCGAGCAGAAGAAGGGGAAGGGGAGAAATGAGTCTGTTCTGAGCTGAGTTCATGGGAGAATGAATTTTCCCATTCTTAGATTATTTTTGCAGATGAAAATCCAGGCTCGAAAAGAACTGCAGTAAGGTACTTGATGCTGGGCTGCTCTAATGTGTAGGATGGATTTGGTCAGAAGAGGTTGTTACATTTATTGTAGAGGAATAGAGGGGGAACAGAATGTGTTGGGTGCAGCTGACTGCATGTTTTACCAAGGTCAATTCTCTCTAGAGCATATGACCTAAAACTTGCACTGCTGTACTTTTTCACTGATGTATTTCATCCTGTATGGGACAGATAAAAACTTAGCAGCTTCACACATCTGAGATGCTTCCTGCAAAGACACGGTGAGAAACTGCTCTATTTACAGAGCCATCGAGAGGGGAGGACTGGGCTGAGAAGGGACAGCAGTGTGCTAAAAATTTAGTGGGGCTTGGTCCCCCCCTCCAAGTTGTGTATTATTCTTGGGTTATATCAGGGAATTCTTGATTATGGCAATTTATCAATACAAAAACTGATTTCTGTAAATGAGCGGAGAAGGAAGGAGGTAGGAAATCAGTACAGATAAATTGTACTAAAGTATAAAAGTAAAAATGTTCACTGTAGAACAGGACTATCCTGAGCAATACATAGCAAACTTATTTTCTATTCTTAAATGATATTTATTAGTTGTAATCTTGTCTTCCAGTGCAAGTAAAAGCCTGATAGTGAGAATTTATGATTGTTTCTGTGATCTTGTTGGTCAAAAAGGCTGGCTATGAACATGGTCTTGTTTTGACCTGTACCATAACTATCTACATTGACATTGAAGATTTCTTAAGCATAGAAAGCCTTTCACATGCAAAGACAGAAAGGAGGAGAGTGGAGGGTAGGAGAAAAGCCAAACCCAAACCTGGTAACTCTGAATTTCTTCAGTGTTGCCCTACAAATCCCGTGGCAGAACAGTATCATTTCTTAGCAATTGCAATTGGGAATATTCTGAGGCCACTTTAGAATTTTGGAAATTTTACCTTTTTTTTCTGAGGTGATAGTCCTGTTATAGTGTACATGTTAGCACATGCTGGTGCTTGGTGTTTGGCATTTGGCCATTCACGGGAAGATTCCTAATGGTTTGCCCCCAAATAACAGGGTGTGGTCTTAAATTAGTCAAGATCTGGAAGTCTGTGTGATAGTCCATCTGAAGTGGATTCGAGACAAAACTGTAGACTTGTGGAGACTGACTTCCATTTTCATTTAGTCCATACAAAACCAAATCAAATCAAAACCCTCAAAACCTCCAAACCAATAATTTTTATATATTTTGCCCTTTTTTTTCCTCCAAGTCCTTTCTTTTCATTTCAGTTTCACTTCTTGTTGCCCCTGAAAACATCTCCATGGTGCTTTACACATAAGAGGATTTCAAAAGAAAACGTTATAACAATAAAGTCTTTGTGTCAGACTGTCTTAAAAAAAAAAAAAAGGCATGAGAAAGTTTAAAGTCAAAGGGTAGTTCTTAGCACTTAGAAATTTTAATCACATTTTATAAGTCAAGCTTTGTTTTAGAAGCACAGCAACACAGATGTCTTTGTCCTAAGTAAATGACTGCTCCTCCTAAAAGAAATAAATATGAAAACTATTTGTGTAGTAAAAAAAGAAACCTAGATTTACATTAAATCAAGCAGATTTTGGGTGCAAATTCCTAGGCTTGTTTCAGAATTTTTAACCCTTCCCACTTTGTCTCCCAAATGGGACCATAGTAGGGAATAAGTTTCAGTAGCTTATGCAGTAGGGTGTTATCATGAATATTGGCAATCTGCTCTTGTAAAAGTAGTGAACATAGACTTAAAGGAATTTAAAAGGATGTCCCACTGCCCTCAGTGATGTGGTAAGAAATGAAGGGGACACCCAAATCTCCAGCTCTTCTGCAGAGATGACATGCCAGATTTACAGTTTTATGAGTAAGGGAATCAAACACTTGTTCCAAGATTGTATTAATCCTGTTTTCTGAATGATCTTAGAGGAATTTGGAAGCTTCCAGGGCATAATTTTTGGAAGGTCTGTAAGATAGTTTTCCCTTCTTTCCTCCACCCCCTTCCTGAGTGATGGTGAATAAGCAAAACCTTTTTGTCACACATTTGGCAGCAATATAACTTCAAAATAAAAATAGACAATGGAGTGGAGTGGGGGAAGACAGAAATCCTCTAAAACCTGCTTTCTGTAAGTTTTGGCTTTTCTCCAGGTACAGAAGGCACCAGTGCTGATGGAGAAAGAAGTCATTGGTGGCAGGTAGAAACTCTGAGAGTTTTGGTTGGTTTGTTTGGTGGTTTTTGGTTTTGTTTTGTGGTTTTGGTTTGTTTTTTTTCATGGTAATGGAGGAGTTTTGATTTCTCTCAGCTGTAGAATTTGGTCTAATGAGAAGGTTTAGGTAAAAGCCTCATGTTTTGATCACATACAGCTTGAATTCAGTATGTTGCCAGCATAATGAGAAGTTTCTGCTGTTCTGCTCCTGAGAAATGTGTGCTGCAGTACCTGGGTAAGCAGAGCCTGGCGTGTGGTGAATGCTCCTGCTCGGGATGGGCAGTAGGACACACTGGAATTGCCCCCAGAGATGAGCCTGCTGCTCCTCCCTCTGTTACTGCCCCATGCCAGGGAACTAACTGGTGTAGACTGGGGTATGGGCAGGTAATCAGGACTGTTGGCTCTTGAGGATTCCACCACAATATTTCTTTGATCCATAGAACCTTTTTATCAGCAGAATGCTCAGATCAGTCCTCAAACTGAATTTTCAGATTATGCATTACCATATAATTGAAATACTTTTTTTTTTGCTATTGAAATAGTCCCTTACATGTGGCTAGATGCAGTTCTGAACTTTTCAAAACTGAGACTGAAAATGTTTTAATGTTGAACTTGTTGTGGTAAAGAATAATACATCTCCATATACTGTATTATTTAAAGACCTGTGCAGATGACAAGTCCTTCCACTGATCCGGAGCATGAAGCCAGGGGCTGACATTGCAATTTGTTATCTTGACAGTACAATGGGTGTTGCAGTCTAATTTGCAGTTTTAAGAATTAATGGTGAAGTGATAAGAGGTGATAAAGATTATAATCTGTGAGAGGTAACAAGGACCAGGACAGAGCTGTGTCATTTACTTTGATGCAAATAAGATATTTGTTCCACATTGCTCTGGTAGTTCAAATGAGGTGAAGCAAATGCAGAAAGTCTGGGAAAGCCTGTTCATGAGAGGAGTATTTACCGTACCTGTCCATTTACCCCCAAGCTATGCTAGAGACCAGTATATGTTTCTTGGCTGGTTTATATCTTCATATTTTGACATTTTTACAAGGCTAAAATAAAAATGATTAGGTAAAGAGCACCATATTTATGTAGCTTGTTTTCTTTCTGCTTTCTTTTTTGAAACTTCAGGGTATTTCATGCGCCATTATCATAATGACCTCTTGATTCACAGGTTTCTATTCTTCTTAGTGATTATTAAAGAATATAAGGTGACAGCTTTGTGACTGCTGAAGCGATGGTTTGAAAAGAAGAATTGCAGTATTTTATTTTTTTTTTTTCTTTAACCTGGAAGGAGTAAAAAGCAAACCAAATTCCTGATCATATGTAAGTAATCTAAAACTGGCAGTAATTCGGACAAGAACTTCCCAAATTGTTAAGGGTGGATTACAGCCATTTGGCATGTTCTCTTCGGTTGTGCAATGTCATGTAATACAGTAGCTGGATGATTTTCCCATATTTTGGGGGACTATGTAAGTACTTGAAAGCTTTCTTGTAGTGACTTCAGTCTTTTTTGCCTCTCAGAAAATAGTTCTATTTTTGAGTACTGCAGTTTAAACAGTCTCTGTGAAAAGCATTAAGGATTACTAAAGCAAAAGGCTCTCTGCATTATGGATTTGTGTTCCTTAGTTTCTCAAAGCTGGTGGTGCATTTTTGGACGTTTTCTGATTTATTTGGGGAAATGAGTGTTCTGCAGGTTGAGGGTGAAATTTCAATGTATTCAGGCTGTTGTACAGAGTTCGTGCCTTTAGATTGCCAGCTGAGGCTCAGAGGATTCCCATATAGCTAAAAGTAAGACATAGGTACCCCCAGCAGGTGATTTATAACATAATAATAATTATATCGTAACTCGAACTGTTCTCCAGAGGAATATTCCCATATCCATATAAGAGACATCCTATACTGCTTTCCATGGGAGAATGCTCAGTGAAAGAACAGCAACACCAACTGCCCTGGGTTTGAACACATGCAAATATTATGGGCTTTGGGTTCTCAACCACACCTCTAGAGCTTGGCTTCTTCTTCGGCCTTTCAGAGCTTTTGATGATCTCATTTTATAAACATACTTGTTAACACCTCTGAATCACAACAGTCTGAGAACCTGTTGATGTGGAAAGGTTGCTCCGTGAAAGATTTTAATCTCCATGATGTGCTTTAATGCAGATTTTGACTGTTCAGTGGCTGTTGTGCCTCCATGTGTAGTGAGTTGTGATTTCTGCACAGCAGAAGTTTCATTGCATAATGCTTAAAGAACAATACTTATGCAAACAAATGTTCCTCATATTCATGGCAAATCTGCCACTCATTTCAAAGTGAGTCTACTTACAAAGCAGCCTAGAAATAATTAGGGAAATTGTTTTAAAAATACCTGTCCTGACAGTTCATAGTAGTTTTGTAAACTTTCACCAAAACATGAAAATTTGACAGCGAAAGCTTGAGTTGGGTGTCAGTAGAACATTTAATCTGGATGTATGATTCTGTGATAGATGCAGGAAAATGCATGTTAATCTAATTTTCTAAAACTAAGAAATAAAGCTTAAAATATAACAGATCGTAATCTAAGAAGAAGGTTTTTCTTCATCTTACTAAAACTAATTTATTTTGGAGAACACTGAATAGTTTTACTAAATTGATCCTTTTTGCTCTGCTATAAGAAAATCTACATGATCAGTTGCTCCAAGAGTTGTAGTTAACTCATACATTGAGCATGACTTTCTTCTATAGAGAAACCGATTGTGCATTTAACCAGTTTCAGGACAATTCCCTAATTTAGAGAGAAGGTTACTTTTTCAGAAGAGGCCTGGAGGGAGAGACTGCAAAGGAAATGTGGAGAGCTTCCTCCGGGTTGTTCTGTTAAGGAGTATTTTTCCCTTACAAGACTTTCTCCTCTCTGTTGGCTCAAGGTCAGCAGTGACTTTCCTGGCTTGCTTGAAGCACAGCAGTAATGAGAACACACTTCTGGAAATGCCTTTGTTGTCTGTTGCCCTTGGAACTAGTCCTTAAAAAGGGTTTTGTCCTTAAAAGTGTTGAGGAGCAGCATTCAGCCTTAGCTAAATTGCTTTTCCTTCCATGCATAGATTGTAGGGTGGGAGGGCACACGTGTTCCTTGGGCTTTGTGCAGGTTCCTGCCTCTGTCCCCTCCCTGGGTGACCTTGGGGAGGTTCCTGGCTGGAGCCAGCGCTGCAGTGGTGCTGGCCCAGGGCATGGGGGACACGGAGATCCCAGCCTGACAGCTGCTCCTCTGGGTTTGCCAACCCAAATTCCACTGGAGTTTGACATCAATTAAGACTGTGGTACATTGTCTTGAAGCTTAGTTAATCCTGTCATTGGTTTAGTGCTCATTTGCTAATGCAATTAACAGGTATTAATCCCTGTGCTTTTAAAGAAATGAAAAATAATAAATTTCCATATCAGCTAGGTTTTTTCAAGCATCTTTCCTGAGCTATTCCTTTATGGCAAGGTAGTACTAAATGGAGCTATCTGCACTTCTACTCTGTTTAAAAAGTCCTTCACTTAATTAGAAACAGCTTAAGGGGCTCTAAAAATACATTTGAATAGTAATCAGCTTCTTAAAATATTTCAGGTGCCTGTACCAAATATCGATTTTGTTTTTTTTCTTTCTTTCTAATTTCCATATCCTCAAAGCAACACTGCATCAATTTACAAGTTCAGTTGTCAGCAGCATGAATTAATGTTATCAATCCATCTATCTGCCTCTGTAACATGATTTTTCTAGAGCCTGCATTTTGCTATGCTGTAGCAAAAAGGAAATTGATGCCTTATTTGTCTCAGTGATGGTTGAGAATTTTTTTAATGTATGTGTTTTGGCTACCTTTCAATTTCTTGTGGCTTTAATTGGTTTTAAAGGGCCCTACAATTAATGCTTTTTAAATTTTTTTGCTATCAACGTTTCAAGCTACATGTCTCGTGATCTCAATGTTGTGTAATTAAATCAGATCTTTATTTAACTTTTAAGAGGTATGTTTAACATATTCATATTAGAAATTCATAAAGAGACCTTTTTTTTTACTGAGGAATCAAAATTTTTTGTTATTTTGTTGGTAAAAGTCTGTAGATTTGAATTGGGCTTTTCCTTACCTGGAATTTTTGAGGGTGTAATTTTTGGTTCTTGGGATCTTTGTATTCTTTGTAGGGGCTTGTTTTTTTGTTTGTCGTTTTGTTTTGAGGAGAAATATCAACTTTTTTTGTTTAGCAAACAAACTTTTTTCTGTAGTAAAAATCTGTAAATGCATATAGCTGAACTAACATTTTCTATTTACCGTTTTAAATTTAATTGTATTTAATTTTTTTAATTATCTGGATCCACTTTCAGGGGAAAACCCCACAGAGAATGTTCTCAAGAGCTCCCTATTCAAGTGTAACTATCTAGCAGTCCAGAGAGAAACACACACGGGCCCGTGTCTCTGTAGCAAGGTTTCAAAAGCAAGCAAGCAATTATTTAAATAATAAAACCAACACCTGCTCCTTAAAAGCCAAAAGCAAAGAAAATAGAACGCCCCCTGCCAAAAGCCCAAGCCAGACACGCACTCTGGGGAAGACATGAGTCACTGCCTGGGAGTTTGCTGAGTGAGAGACAGCCCTGAGCTCTGCAGCTGAACAACACACTCATGCTCGCAGAGTTCTCCCAATAAACGTGCTTTGGAGAGTCCCTCTTTACTCAACAGTACTTTTTGTTGGTTTAGTTTGTCTGTAGCATCCTCCTCCTTTCATCTTTTAGATTTTGAATACATTTTTGATAGTGCGATGGATTTTAAAAAAAGAAAAAGCAAAAAGCTTTATGCATCCTGTGTGTGGGGGACTTTGTTTTTTTTTTAAACCTAAGGAAATTGTAAAGGATCTTGTCAAAGTTGAGTTCTTTGTGTTGATCTAAAGAGCCTGAGTTAAAAGCTTTTTGAAGTGTGTGGCAACTGCAGCAATTTATATGGATGGCAGATCAGCTATATAATAAATAACTAGGTGCATATATATAACTTCTGAGAGCCTGCTATCTTGTCTTTTAAATAACTTTTTTTTTAATTAAAAAAAGCCTCTAATTAACCATGTGGTAATGTTGAGGTATGATTAAGAGAAGTTTCATTTGAACTAGAGTTCATTTATTTTCCAATGTGAACACAGTTTGACAACATACAATTTAACTCTGTCTCTGAACCGAGCTTTCTGCATCACAGTAATATTATTACAGCTTAATGATAGAGCTGCTGACTTACAATGCAACTACCATGCAATTACTGAGCTGCCTGAGTGGCCTGTTCTCCTCCCTGCTCCACTGGCACAGGCTCCTGTGGATGGTGCCCCAGACATGGGTGACACTCCATGGTTCCCTTCAGCATCGCACACCAAAACATTTTGGGGAAGAGAGCTGTGTTCCTGAATGATTTCTGGAGGGGAGGATTGAATGCCCCACCCCTACTCTGTAATATCAGCTTCTAACAGGGGCTGATGGAGTTCTAACACTAAGTGGCAGCAGTGAAATCTCCCTCCACACCCTCCAACATCACCTCCCCTGACTGTGTCCTCCAGCTTTGCTTTGCTTTCGTCCTGCACAGACAAAAAGTAGCTTTCTCTAAGAATTGGAAACAGTTGAAATGCATGCAGTTCAGCATTGTGGAATTCTTACTTTAGATACAGACCTGTTGATCTTTCAAAGGAAAGGAGCTCTTGGCATATCCCGTTTCATGCACTTCCTGGTGTCACCAAGTGAGGTATGTGACAGCATTCCTTCCCAACAAGCAGTTCTCCTGTTAAAATCTTTGGATCATGGCATTGAGGAAGAAATTCATTAAAAGTGAATATCTTGTAGGTAGGAATGCTGTGTTGCAGGCTATGTGTTGATCCACGTAACTGGAGTCAGGAAGAAAATTAGAGTTTACAAAGACCTTGTTTAACTTCCAGCACAGAAAAATGTTAATTTTTCCACTCTCACTCTCCACGGTTTCCTTAAATGTCCTTTCCTCACAGTGGATTCAAGGAAACTCAAGCTATTAACTGGCTTGTGGAATGCTGTTTGTAGCATGTTGCAGTTTGTCTCAAGCTAAATGAAGGCTAAAATTTGGGAAGCAGACTCACCTTAGAAACAAAATAGAAAGTAGCATTAACTCCTGAGAAAAGTAGGTTGATATAATGAGACTTCTGCTTGGCTCTTAGCTACACTGGTATGAGCAGGACCATTTGATTGATAACTTAATGTGTAACTCCAAAGGTGAAAAAACAAAGCATATCTCTGACTGCACACACACTTAATTATAATTTTTTGAAGTGTGGAGCTCTGCTGTGATAGAGATAGAAGAGAAATCCTGGTTCTCAAGGTTTAGAGGCCAAAATTGCAGATAACAAAGCTGACTCTGTATTAGACCTGAATAGTTTTTCCTTCTTTCCCTAAATAAGTTAACATAGTCTTGTTTGGTTTCTTTTTTACACTTTAAAAGTTGCATTGTGTCTTCTCTGTGCTGATACGATAGTGATGCATTTCCAAATTTGCTCATCTTGATCTCATCCAAAATCCACATGCTTCCTGAATGATATCTCTCCTCACTTTACTCCTCGTCCTTCTTCTTCCATGACCTGCTGGACTTGTGTTATGGCTTAACCCCAGCTGGTGGATGAGCCCCACATAGCCTCTCACTCACTGCCCCCCAGGCAGATGGGGGTAAATCAGAAAAGTGACAAAATTCGTGGGCTGAGATAGACAATTTAACAGATAAAGCAAAAGCCACACATGCAAGCAGAGCAGCACAAGGAATTCATTCCCCACTTGCCATGGGCAGGTGTTCAGCCATCCCCAAGGACAGCAGGGCTCCTTGGCCTAACAACACCATCGCTCTGAGTTCCCTCCTTCCTTCTTTCCCCTGGCTTTTTTGGGGTCACTGTCTTGGATGTGTCCCCTCCCAATCCTTGTGGACCACTTGTTGGTGGGAGCACAAGTCCTGACTTTGTAGTTACTGCTCAGTAATCTCTGCGTTCTCAACACTGTTCCCAGTGCAAACCCAAACCACAGCCCCCTGTCAGCTACTATGAAGAAAATTAACTCTCTCACAGCCAAAACCAGCACAACTTGTTGGAGCAGCTGTTACTACAATACCACCTTTTCCCCCATCTGGCAGGCAGATGGGCTAATCCACAAAGAGCCACTATTTGTTCATGGATCAATTTTCAGAGTCTAAAGTGAACAACTGACAACCTTCCCAGAGATGCTGAACATGTCCATGCCTGGGCAATGTTCCACAGAACAAGAAAAGTCCTTCAAGACTTTTAAATATTCCTCTCTTTCTCTCAGAACAGGAAGAAAGACAGACCACAGTATTTTTATTTTTTTTTTAATTAGGAGGTTGTTTTGTGTGCCCACTTATGCAAGCACCTCTGCAATTTTTATTTCATTCTATTTTTTTGAGAAAATATTACAAAAGGAAAAAGGAAGGACTTACTCTTCTCTCCTAGATAGCAGCAACTACAGTATTTTACGTATTTTACAAATTCTGCAAGAACTGTGCTATATCAGAAGACTGATATGCTTGTTTGTGTTAACCTCTGATCTCTGATTTTTCAGTTTTCCTACTGGTGTTTCTGCTCTTTATTTAAACATTTCAGCTTTGTTGCCTGTGGAGTCACTATATCCTTGCTGTTTAAATATGATACAAAACTTTTATTTTTAATTTTGAAGAAGTACAATTTGGTCTAGAAGTATCCTTAGTGTTTTGGAGTTTAGTTAGCAGTGGGATGTATGCCATAGTATATCTGGAGTTGTGTAAACTGCATATAAATCACAATAAGAAAAAGCTTTATTGTAGGGCAACTTAGTATTTTATGAACCATATTTTTAAATCAATCATAATAGATTGAAATACAAGTGAATAATGATTTTCAGGTGTATGTTTTGAGTGAATTAAGTAATGAGGTTGTTTTTCTTGTCTCCTCAGACCTTGAGTTTCTCTTCCTAAAGACAGACAGTGGGATTTGTTCCCCTTGACAAACACTAAGCCAGACCAGGGGCTGGGCTGCAGCCCAGGTTGTTTCCTGCCCAGAGATGGTGTCTCTCGGGTGAGCCCCGTGCTCGTCCCAGGTAGGGCAGGCAACACTTCACAGAGGACATTAGCAGAGAGCCCACATGTACTGTAAATTGCTGCAAAGTGGCCCTGCAGGGCCACACTTTCCCTCCCCAGCACAGGGTGTCACAAGAGCTGTGACAGGTTTGAAGGGAGGAGTGGAACTGCTCTCCTGGCCCAGGCGCTTTGTGTGCCTTTCACCTTTGTTCACCATCTGTCCTTGCTGGAGCTGATGGCTGCCATCTGAGGGCTGCCTCCCTCATGCTTCATTCTCTGATTAGATGCTTAGGGCACCCTCAGAAAAAAAAAAAAAACAACAACAAAAACCAACAAAACCCCCAAACCCCAACCACCCCTCAGCAAAGCAAAGACAATCGTGTGTCTTTGTGAGGCACACACTTCCCCATCCCCATGGTGCTTTTGTGTGCACGCCCTTCCGAGCAGCCTTTTGTGTGTTCAGGCCCCAGATGGTTGCCTGCAGTTGCAGCCTTTAGCAGAGGAATCATTTTCAAATTGTCTAGTGGGTAATAAACTGTACCGACTTTGGTGTTGGTGTGAAAGGATGTTTTCAGGTTGAAGAAACAAAAAGATCTCCTGGGGAAAATTGCTGGAGATATGTATCATTGTAAATCTTGAGCGGGGGTAAAGCAGAATAAATTACAACTACCTATTGGATTTGCTGAGGAAACAAGCACTGCACAGGTTGAAGAGCAAACCCCAAAAAATAGCATAGAATTAGTAGAATATTTCTTAAATCCTGCTTTCTGGGTTATTCCAGCTAAGCAACTAATTCAGACTTTTTTTTGTATGTTCTGAATACACTTGGGCCATATTTGATACCTGGAATGCTTAACCAGTTTAATTTTGCTGAAACAAAATGTTTTCAAGAAGCGTTTGCAGTTGCTAGAATATTCCCAGAAATTTCCAATGGCAATAACTGAAAACATTGAGGTTTTCTTTCCTCATCTCTGCCCTTCAAATCAGGGAACAGAAAAACGTGACTCATCCTGAGAGTTTCAGATGGAGTTTCCTGAAGTTTCAGATGTTGGTAGTCAGTCTGAACATAAAGAGTCCACACTGCTATTTGTCAGACTTATGTTATCTTTGAGTAATTATTCCAGGGCTGAAAAACAAAGTTGTGGGATTTTTTTTGTTTTGTTTGTTTTGGTTTTGTTTTGTTTTGTTTTGGTTTTTTTATTGTTGTTGGGTTTTAAAATAATAAAAAAAATGTGTCAATATAAATTTTTTTTGTCTCTCTGAGCCTTGTTGCTAGGTCATGCTTCTCTGACATCTAAACAGGTTTTTTATCTTTTTAGAAGTAGTAATTCTCACCAGGTTTTTTTTAAAAATAGAAGGTAAAATTATGAAGTAGTAAAACTCCTAGGTATCTAATATTCTCAGAATATTTTATGCATATACATATATATGTGAAAACCTATAAAACAAAGGTGAATGTCTGGAATATGCTGAGTAACAGCAGTAGTGTATTTTTATAGGGAGGATGTGAATAAATCCGTCTTTGATGGATAAATTCTGGCTTTTCAAAGAGAAGGATCTTTTTTGGACCTACCTTTTCCTTTGTCTGATAAGTTATATTTTGAAATCTCATGGAAGTTATCTACCAAGCAATATAGGAAAGCAGTTTTGAAACAAAAGCAGTCTGTTTCAGTTTAAAAAAAATCTGGGTGCTAGGTATGAGAAATACATCGTTATTACTTGCATTTCCAGAAATACATCATAGACAAGTCTGGGTGACAGACCTACCCACATTAGCTCATGACAGGATGTGAAAGAACATCTAATGTGCTATGGTTTTGCACACTCAAACTGCCTGAGGTCCAAGGTATTCACCTCTTGGCTTTCCGTGAGTAATTATTTTGGGATGTTGTATTCACATTAGAAGAAAAAAATAGGAGAGAGAGGTCACTGCAGTCACTTCTGGACAACTATGGAGTCAAAAACATTTCCCATGGGAGGCCATAAAGACCTGTTCTCTCACTGGCCCAATGAATAAGTGCCGATATTATCAAAAGCATCAATAACATCTAATCTGAATTTCCTTCACATGTGTCGTAGCTGAGGGAACAGAATGAATACACAGTGACCGAATGATCCAGAGCGTTTGGATCAGTCATGATTTAGTCCAAACCACACTGAGATGGTATTGAGGCATCAAAGAGACTTAAGTGAGCTAATGAGGATCTCTTTGCACTCCAAACTTATACTATCACTGTCCTTTTGCAAAACCAACACATTATGTCCAGGGTCAGCAGTCCTTGTATACTGACTTGATTTGAGGTGTTCCTGTGACAGCCATTGTCTCAGACTCTGTATCCACCTCTTCTGACTGAAAAATTTGGATTTGATTTCTCTCCTGAAAGGCACTTCCCTGTAGTTGCATGTGGTTGCTGTAATGTAGTCTGTACCCAGGGTCAGGGCTCAGCAGTTTTGTGTGTGTAGGAAATGTTTCCTAACTGGTTTTAGGTGGAGTTGAGGGTGGATGAAGGTTCACCATGAAGTAAGTGTGTAACTTCCTTTGAATGTGAATGTGTAGGGGAAGAACAAATTTGGGCAGCTACATTTTTTTGTCCTGTTTGCTATCAATGCCAAGATACAACTTCAAATGATGAGTCTCATGTGTGACACAAGTAGAAAGCAGATTTTTACCTTCTTTCTCTTGTTCTAAATCAACTTTTTTTTCCTCATCTTTTTTTCTCAACTGCATTTACAGTTTCATAGTTAGCAGTGAGCAGCTTTCACTCTCAAATGTCTGCCCAGCAATTCCAAAGTGATTGGAAAGGCAGAAGATTTCTCCCCTGCCCCTCACCACCTAACCATGGTGTTTCCCAGAGAAGTATAATGTGTATTGTTCTTAAGATTTCCTTTCTGACTGTGATTTTTATTTTCTGAGGTAATTCTAAACCAGTGGAAGACTTAGGGAATCTGAGTAATGCACAATGCTTATGATACAGCCTGGGTTCTGCCCTTTGTGATGTGCAGTTCCAGGAACTGTACCAAATGGGTCATTTTGTTGATTTTGTGTTACAGAGTTTATCTTGAAAGGTTCCTAATGTTACACAAACACGTGTCTCTTCCTCTGTCTCCTCAGATACTGTGTGAGAGCAGCTCAGAAGAACTAGCTGTATCTGTACCATGCTCAAAGTCTGTTTTAAAATCATGTTAATATTTTTAAATGTGATTGTTTCCTATTCTTTTACATTCTCATCTATATACAAATAGCATGTTGTAGTCCTCATTAATCAAAATGACACTTTCTACACCCTCAAGTGTTTTCACATTTGCACATGAAGTGTTCCCAAAACTCTGTGCTGCCTGATTGATCTCTGCATTGTGCACTTTTCAGACCTATGTGTCTAAAGCTGGCTGAAAAGATACAAAGATTGACTTCTAATGTGATTTCTTTAATCTTCTTTCATAGAATTAGTATTACAAACCATGTAGAAAGTCTTTCCAAGTTCGCTTTTTGCATCAAGCTTGGCACAGGCATGAAGGACCGCAACCCATCTTACACTGGGAAACACATTGCTTGCTGCCAAAAAAAAGTGTTAGGAGACACTGCTGTTTTGGGAAAGTGTGTAAGGGAAATAAGGCTGTTAAAAACGGAGGAAAAGAAAGCAAAACATCCTCCAAAGTACAGACTTGCCACCCTGACTCTGTTCAGACATTGCTCTTTCTAGGGCTCCTCTCCCCAAGGAGTGCCATGGAACAGATATTAGCTGGTGCTCACGTCCAAGAGGAGGATTTAAATTCAGTAACTTGTCTGCTAGTAAGAGCACGGATGACTACTCATGTCAGGACTTCTATGTATGTATATATAAACCAGACAAAGACTGCCTGAGGGAATGGGAAGCAGTAGAAAGCCTTTTCTAGGCTTAAAGAACTCTGGAGCATATAGAAAACTCCCATTCATCCTTTGTTTTCTAGCTACTGTACATCCCAAAGGCTGTGGGAATGGGTATGTATGCAGGGCCTAGAGAGGAACTGGAGTTCAGTACTGCTTTCTAAAATATTTCATAGGAGTTGAGGAGTGTCTGACCCCTGGAGGCATCTCTTGGTCTCCACAGAAGGGGTGCTGCCATTATCTGACACTTTCTGCCTACATGGCATGTGTGAAACACACGGCCAGTTTTACTGCAGCTGGTACTTGACTGAAGACTCTCAAAGAATTTGCAGAATTTCCTTTCCATTTTTTTATGGCCTAAGCACGGGTATTTCTCTTGTCTGGCTCAGTCCTTTGCTAAAAGCCTGTCTGAAGATTTTAGTAAAAAGAAATAAAAACAATGTAGAAATAAATATCACCACGCAAGCGCATGGGGGGAAAAATTTTGCCCTCTCTATCCCCAGAAGCACAAAACATAGGTAGAACAACAGAATTTGAGGAAAAGTATTTACTAATGTAAGTTCTCCACCTTTGCAAGTTTTTATTGTCTTGTCCTGGAAGAGACAGTTATTTTAATGTCACCTTTATGGACTGGTCTAAAGTCTTTAAGAGTGGCTAATCTAGTTTTTGGGGTGGGAATTGCATAGCATGAGGAGCAGCAGCATCTGACATTTCTTGAGCGTGGACCCAAGTGCTGTATGTGCGAGAGGGAAAACACAACATCTGTATGAACCTATGCTGGTGTTCCTGGAGAGAGAAGGAGAGGTTGGTTTAGGGCCAGAGCTTATTAGGGTTAGAAAACACTGAATTTCAGGTTGTTATTTACCGATATTAATGAGTAGTGACAGAAGCATTCGCCTTTTGACTGTTTTGTAACCTGCACCGGTTTGGCAGGACTTGCCTTGCCTGTAGCCTTGCAGAGGACTCGAAGGGCACCCAGAAGTATGGGGTTGGGTTTGGCGTCCAGAAGTGTAATTAGAGTTTCAGCTGCATGTACATGGCTTACAGAGACCAAACAACGCAAACCTCTCCCCCCGTAAGCCTCCAAGAACGTATGTGCTTAGTTCTCATGGCGGTGCCCGATGCGGGACACTAAGCCTGGGTGCGATCCCTGCCCGGCTCCGGCTCGGCTCTCCCCTCGCAGACCATGAGGCGCCAGCAGGGACTCTCTAGCACGGCTTTGGGCACTTCATTTCCCGGTTGCTCCCCCTTCAGAGCGGCACGCTGGGAGCAGCGGCGGTGCTTTCCCGGAGGTGCGAAGCCGCCGCCCGGTCCGCCCCGCGCCCGCTCCCTCTCGCCTGTGGGGCGGAGGCGGCGGGAGGCGACGGTGCGGGCAGGGATGGTGCGGGACACAGGTGGAGATGCGGACTGTGATGGTGCGGGCAGAGAGGGATTGTGCCGAAAGTGATGGTGCGGGCAGCAGGCAGTGAGGCGCAGCTAAGAAAGTTTGTCGGTGCCCGAGGGCGAGTTTCACGCGTGAGCGGCGGGGCCGCCGGGGCGGGCGCTGCGGGGCTGCGCTCGGCGGGTGCCGGAGCCGCGTCCGCATCCGCGGGGGCCGGGCCGGGGCGTGCGGGAGGGGGGTGGGGGGGA
>JAWWEE010000010.1:18980244-19007809 GCA_035221455.1 Xenops minutus
TAGCCATGATGATGATGATGATGATGATGATGATGATGATGATAAGAAGCGGCGGCGGGGCAGTGGCCGGGCCGGGCCGGCCGCGCCCCGGGTCCCCCTCCACCTCGCTCTAACCCGCTCTACCGCCTTTTTATTCCGTATTTTTTTCCCTTTATAGGAAAAGTATGCGCGGGCGCTGGGGAGGTGCCCTGACTCACCACGGGCTGCGGCGCCCGCCCACACCCCAGGGGCCCGGGACGGGGCGGGGTTAGCGCTCACTGCGCGCCGGGGCCGCCGCGATCGAGCCGGGCCGAGCCGAGCCGAGCCGAGCCGAGCCGGGGTGGGCCGAGCCGAGCCGAGGGTCCGGCCTCGCAGCCTCTCGGCCCTGCAGCCCCGCGGGTTTCGCCGCCATGACGGGCAGGTAAGGCCGGGGTAGGGCGAGCGACGGGGTGCCCCTGGGCGGACGGAGAAGAGTCGGAAGCAGCTCCGGCTCGCCCTGGGTACCGCCACGGTGTGCCCGGCGCGAAGGGTCGAGGGGAGGACGCTTTGGTGCCGTGAGGCTCAGGCGGAGCCGGGGCCGCTCCGGCCGGGGGAGGAGGAGCACGGCTGTTCCGCTGTGCCTCAGCCCGCTGCCCGGGAGCACAGCGAGGGAAGACCGTAAGCAGAGCTGGGAGGCAGCAGCCGAAGGTGCGGGCACTGCCTGCCCGGCAGCCCGGTGTGTGTGAGCCGCAGGGCAGGAACCGGGCTCGCGGCACCGCTGCCCTGCTGACCCGCACTCACGGAGCCCCCCTGCCCGCACAGACACGCTCCTCGTCTTGGAGCTGGCCTTGCAGTTAACATGTTCCAGGAGCTGTTTAAATCTGGAGCTTGATTCTCCACCGGGCTGTCCGATAGTGGAGAACTCAGAAAGGTCACCTAGTTGAGAAAAACAGCGGGAAACGCATTTACTGGTATTTTGCGAGGATTCGCACACGTGCTTTAGTGTCCTTTTGTTCTCCTATCTGTAAAATGAAATCCAGACGTTATAAAGCAGTTTGTGAAAATAAGCTTGCTTTTGTGAAATGTCTTGGAGATGAGAAGCACGAAGAAGTAATACTAACATTAGTACAGTGCCCTTTTTCAGGATACTCGTCCTCCTGAGTCTTACTATCACTGTTGTAATCCTGAAGCATTGATCTTCACGACTAGGAATACTGAAACGGATCCACGGTAGTTTGTGTATAAGAATTCATTTTTCTTTTGTGTAAAGACTTGATGTTTGTATTATGCAGCTTCTTATGATAATTGGATGTAGATCCTGACTGGAAGGTGGTTGGGTGTGAAAGCATGCTGAATAATTCTGTATGCTCGTCTGTGACTTGAGTGGGTGTTACTTTTGCTCTCTGTGATGAGAAATTGGTGCTGTTGGGTGATTGTACATGCTCAAAACACTTCTGGGTTTTGCCTCTTGTCTTTAATGGTCCCTTTTTTATTTTTCTGACGTGAAATAGGTATTTACAAGTTTACATTCGTTTCCTTACAACTAGAAGGCTGAAGAGTCTTAAATGTTCACAGGTTGTGTGTAACCATCCAGCTTCTGCATGGAGATAAGATAGGGAGGACCTGGGAAGAACTGTGGCTGTATATGAACCCAGCTGATTCTGTTTCTACAGAACTGTAGTGTGGTACTGTTTAGAATGACAGGTTCACCTCAGGTGAAATCACTCAGCTGAGGAGAACAGTGGGAAACGCTGCACAGTAACCCTTGTCTTCTCTGCATGCTGCCTCTGAAAGCTGCCTGTAAAAGTGCAACACCGTTCCATGAGAAGCTCTGACATGAAGCTGGAGGCTGGGTGGGGAGTTCCAAGGTTGAGACACTGCAGAGTGTGCAGTTCAAAGCAGTGCAGGATTTCTGTCTCTTTTTCCTCGGGTGTACTTAGAGGGTTGTTAAAATGAGCAGGCCTTGGCTTTAGCTTGTGAAAAGTGAAGGAGAGTGTTACTTAATGTTTTCAGAAATGTTTGTCCCGGGAAGTTTGTCAGCTATGAACTATTTCTAAAGTTCTGTCTGCTGTCATTCCCAAGGCAGAACAATTAACTTTTCTAGCCAAGATGTTTGTCATAGCTGTTTCCCAGTTTCTAGTATCATCCATTTAGAGTAGAAGCTTCCCAGCAAAATGAGATGTCTATGGCTGGAGCATCCCTGCAATATCCATCAGTGGGAGCCTTCCCGAGCCAGGAGCGGGACATAAACATGCCTCTGGTCTTGAAACTCTTGACAGAGGGAAGGGAATAAAACACCACACTGTGGTGTTTTACAGTGTGTTAAAGCAAGGAAGACTGGAAAACATGAGATGCTCAATATTCTTTTTCATTTCACCTTTCTTGTCAAGTAGAAATACAAAAGGACTCTTTTGTAGATACTCTGATTGCCAATGCATTATTGGTAATTAAAGTAAAGGAAAAATAATTTCACGTTCATTGTGTTCTGTCCCATTAACTGCAGAGGACACCTCTCAAATTTAAATAGATGCAGTGATTTGACTTAGTGATTTTTAGCATTAAGGAAAATGATAACTGGGGAAAAAGAAAGACATGCACTTTTATGTATTCATAGTAGAAAATTATTAAAATTATGTGACTATTTAGCAAATGGAATTAAAATCTTACACGTTATGAGTTACGCTGTTAGTGTGAGCATTGTGTTTTGTTAGAGAAAACTGATAACTAGATAATTGGCATTTGCAAATAGTATTTGTGACTGCCCGGTCTGGGCTAGACTATTAGTGGAGTAGAGGAGGCGAGCCACTTCCCTTGACCTGCTGGTCACACATTATAGTTTTATGAAGTTACATGTTGTTTAACTACATTTCAAAATAAACTCTGCATAAGATATAGCGTGTTAGATGTAAAAACAGTATGTTTCTATGCAGCCTTTTTGTGTTTTGCAGTGTTGAGAAATACAATTGATGTGATTTTTGGTGACTCGGAAAGTTTACTGTGGTCCTTCCTTACTCAGAAAGGAAGGGAAGACTGCTTCTGCAATTTGTATTTGATGTATTTGGTCCATCTGTTAATTTGGACTTTTGCATTTTTTACTATTGGGGTGGCATTGATTCTTTGTTTATTGTTGTTTGTTTGGGTTTTTCATTTATTTGGGGTTTTTTCTTTGTCTTTGTGATGGATCTACTTCTAAGAAAGAGGATCTGTGAATGACCAGTGAGCAAAACATTGTCAAACGCACAAATGGAAGAGAGTTTCTTTTAAGACTTTGCTGCTGTGGTGTTGATTAAAAAACATGAAGGTAAAAAATGCCTGGGCTGTTTTGTATTGCCTTTAGAAATTAATCTAATACGAAGTCCAAGAAAAAAATATGTCCTAAATGCATGTTTCAGAGCATAATTATTTTTGTAAGAAATTTTTGTTATCACTATACTTGGTCAAATTTGGATCTGGATACGCCTATGTACTTCCTGTAGTCAACAAAAGAAGAGCAGCTGCATTTACAGATAATGCTTACTGATTGCTCCTAATCTAGTGGAGGTAAGAAATAAGAGTATATTATTTTCAGTTAGGCTAGCTTTTTAATGATGCTTTTTAATGCCGTAGAGAGCTGCTGCTGCTGTGCATGTGCTCCATTTCATGAAGCAGTTGCAAGTAAAGTGATTTAAAGGAGGAGGAGGGAGTATAAAGGGTGATAATATTAAGGAAGGTTCTCGGCATTGAGTAGAAAGTACCTGCATCAAATAAGAGATATCTCATCTCTCTGAGTTAGAAGCAGCCACTTCTGCTCTTCTGGGCTGAAAATGCGGTTTTCATCTTGTCCTTCCATCTAAGTGCTTTCTGCAGCTCTCTGGATAGATTGTAACTTGTTGGAAGTCCTTAGTCTGTTCTGGGGCTGTAGGGGTGCTTCTTGGAGGAAAAACCACTTGTTAATGCCTGGAAAAAGTCTAGCTGCTTTCTTCTGTGGTTTGGCCCAGAAAGTAAGCACCTGTAAGATTTTGGCATCAACTCTGTCTCTTAAAAGCAATCTGTCAAGAGGGAAAGAAAAACAAGCCTGTGCATTTTCACTCTTTTATGTGTGAGGTGGCAAGAGTGAGTGAGCTTGTGTTGAGGGATGAGAAGATAGGATATTTATTGTTGTGATGGTTTCTTTTTTCTTTAATCCCCTCATCTTCCCTTTTGAAGAAGATAACCACTCTTCCACAGAAAGTATGACTATTTGAAAACCGCTAAAATCATGTAAGTCAGAACAGTAAAAGTTTAGGTGTTTGAGAGAGAAGGAGGTTTTTAGCCAGCTTGCTAAAGGTTAAGGGAGATTAATATTGTGGTGATTTAATATTTTGCTTTGTGCTAAAACTAAAAAGCTGATTTACTCTTACATTTTAAAAGTGGTTTATTGCTCTAAAATTTAAAAGGTCAGCAAAAACACCCAGTATGGAGGACATTTTTCCTCTGTTCCATTTATATAGTAAAATAAAAATGGATAAACCACACAATCTGCAAGAAACTACATGGCAGATTGCTGTCAGGTTAGAAGCTGACACTCCCAGTGAAATGTGGGGTGAACTGTAGATTCTGAGGTTGCTAATTTGTGGGTTTGAAAGTATGTTGGTTTTATGTATGCCTGTTCTGCTGGGCCCCAGCAAACCCTTCTGTTTTTCTTTATTGTCAGAAGGGATATCTGCTGATTAATACTCATTTAGAACTCATGAAGTCATCACTCCCCTCTTTTCTCCTCTGTAGCTTGCCAAGATGTAGTCATGCAATATATTTCATGTTCATACTACAAAACTCCTCTTCTTTTTTTTTTTTTTTAAATTTATTAAAAAGGAGTTTGTTGGTAATGACTCTTAAAATGTTTTCATGATGATGCTGAGCAAATGACACTGATTCCGTTTTTTATGTCCTCCACTCCTTTCCCTTTATTCTCTCAAAAGCTGACTTCTGTAATCTCAGGGCCTGAAGTATTTGTGCAGTGTGATCCTCCTTCTCTCTTGCAGTGGTGGATGGACAGAGGGAGTGGTAGAAAGGGTGAACTCCTGTTTGCAGGCCCTGTTCAGTTCCCAGCAGAGAGCTCTGGAGGCTGGAATGCCAAGTATGTTCCTTCTCCCTGTTTCCTGGCCCTCTGCTGCATGGCACTTCTGCTGGCTACAGCATGCCCAGAGAGCAGTAGTATTTATGACTTTGTTTTTGGAATATGCTTTATCCAAATGGAAGGCATAGTTCTGTTGTTTACAGTGTCCACAGGACATTGTGTGGTGTAGCAGCCTACAGGGAAGTATGTGGACAAGCCAGGGTCAGACAGTGAACTACAGTAAACTGAAGTGTTCCCTGTCAAGATCTCTAGTAATCTGCTTTGCTTTTCTATATTTCTCTGTGCTTTGATCAGAAAGTTTACTTGAATTAAGTGTTTTGTGAAGAGTCAGGATTTTTTATTTTTTAGCCTCATGTATGACATTTATACAGATCCATTCTGCAAAGCTAACAAAGCTGATGTAGACTGTTGTGCTGCATTGAGTAGGTAATACAGGAAAGGTGGAATACAGGAAAGAAGTTGTCAGATCCTTAAAACTGTGGCAGAATGGGAGACAGGTTGTAAGAAACAATGCCTGAGCAGGGGTCTGTGCATCCTGCATTAGCTCTTCTAAAATGTAAAGGCAACTCCCCAAAGGAAGGTGACTCATTGAGTAGGTGTCGCTGGTGGTGGCTCCGGTTGTCTCTCTGCATTCCCCTTCCCAGTGGCCTTGGGTGCCATGGCTGGCCTGCGGCTCCGGGGGCTGGCATCCTCCAAACTCTACCAGCGCCGGCAGGATCGGCTGAGTGGCACCGGCTCACTGCTGAGCACCAGGACACACACAGCAGCTGCCACTCGTGGGTATGTCTTTGAGATGAGGGGAATGGTGTTGCTGAAGGATTTCCTGGGATTTCATAGGAGTTTGGTTCTGGTGATGGGGCTTTTTTATTTAAAGGTGGAGTTGTCTGCACACAGACAGAGGGGATGAGGTTTATTTTCATTTCCAGGTAGATTATGAAGGAAGGGGCTTTCCTGATGAGAAAGCTTTCAGTTTTTAACAATAACAGGAAAACAACAATGGAGAACCTTTCCCGTTTTGAGCCCTGTGCTGGAGTGTTCAGAAACAGCATTAATGCTAGTGTTGTTAACAGTGAAGTATTTGGGCACTGTAGGAATAAAAAAATGGTGAAACGCAGTATTTTTTCAAATTGTCAATAAAATTCTATTGTTCCTTGTTTTTTAGGGTTCAGTAGTCCACTTCTTCACCTATACTGTTAATAGCAAGCTCGTTGATTTTAGTTTTTGTAAATATCTCTAATCCAGAAGAAACTGAAGTTTCAAGTGTAGCTGCTTAATGAGATTATTTAGAACATGTCAACCAGAGTTTCTTAAATCTGTCCAGACAATTCCATTTGCTTAATTTGATCATTACTTTTCCCATGCTTTACATTAAAATTTTACTTCACTTCTGAATTTTCATTAGTGAATTTTGTGCAGGGGATAAATGAACAGGAGTTAAATAAAACTTAGTTTCTTACATTTTGGGAGAACTGTGAGCTGCAGCAGCAACATCGGATCTGAAGCCCATGTCACTAGGGAGAGCACTGAGCATGAAGGAGAGATTTTCTAGCACTCAGGAGTTCTGAATTTCAGCCTTTTCTTAGCATGAAATAGATCTGATGCTTGCCTGGAATCAGGGAATTGGTTTGGCCTTTCAGTTTGAACTGAGGATGTCTCACTAGAACCTTACTTTTCCTGCTGTTTTCCTTTTAGCCAGTAGCTACGAGTTAGTAAATTTTCAGTTTTTCCTACACAAAGTTGTGGGCATGAATATATGAGAATTTAGCAAGGAAGGGAGAGTAAGAAGGTAATGAAGGAAACAGTGGTGCCATCGAGTGGAGAGGATGCTGTTCAGGAGGAGTGAGAAGCACGGAAGGGACCTGTGAGAGAAAATAAAACAAGCATTGCAAAAGCACATGTGCAAGTAAATTGAATACATTTTTCACATTGTCATTCTTAAAGCAAAGTGAGCACAAAGCCAACATGTTTTGGTTTTACTCAGCAGGTGACAGTGCTGAAGATTATAATCCATTTGAGAAATTTGTCTCCTGAATTGTTGTATTTTATCCACAGTTTTTGAGCTACTTATAATTTCTGCTTCTTTTTCCTGATAGGTCCTGATAGTTTATGTCCTTTCTTCAGGCAAATGAGAGTAATCCAAAAGCAGTGCTGCTGCTAGCTGGTGATAATTATTGAATACAATGGGAATGATCTGTGTTATCAGTACTGGTAAACAAACATCATATTTAAGCTCCTTTGAGATAATGGAAGTGAAGAAGAGAAAGATTAAATGTGTGTAAGGAGTTACTTATCAAATAGACATTCTGGATGAAGTGGTACATGCTTGATAAAAAAAGTGGGGGTTTCCCGTGTAAGAGGTATAATTTATTTAAAACCCGTGTGCCTCTTTTTATTGGTGATATTTGCCTGGGCTGAGTGAACACTGCTAAATGTGGATCTTTTTAAGTGATTGATCATGATTTACTGGCGTTAAGTGTTGCTTTGTGTTGAGAGGGACTAACAAGTACCCATGGCATGGGATCTTTTTCTGTGTGAATATCAACAGACTTTCACTGCTGCTGCTGGTCTCAAAGGTCTGCCTGATAGCAGCTTCCCAAGCAGGCCAACCATGAACATTGTACTCTGGTCTCAGCTGAAATATGTGGAATTTTTTTTAACCCCTTGGCTTCTACTAATAGCAGATTGCTGTTGCTGGTAGGCTAAGGAGAGATAGGATTTTTTCCATATTGTGACCATAAGTTGCATTGTGTGTTTTTCTTAATTTTGGTTATCCCTGTGTTCTAAAGAAGAATGGAAAATGTTCATTTCATTGAGAAATTGGGGACTGCATGGTCAAGGAAGATATACTCAGAGAAACACTATTCATTTCTTATTTAGCCAATGCAAAAATACTTAATCAGAATGAACTGACAATTCAATGCAAACAGAAGGAGAAATACTGAAAATGTTAAGATGTGCACATAGTTTAACAAATGCACAACATATCACACCTTGAACAAATGGGATTTTTGTTTTCCAACATTTTATGGCAAGTTTAATAATAACTTTGAAGAAGTTCATTCGGTTTGGGAAAGTTGTCCAGATAGAAGTCAATTGCAGCAAACAGAATTTGTAATGGTAAGGGTAGTTGAGGGCTGTTTTTCAGCACAAGTTCATGAACTGATACCCTTCCTCTTTCTTTTGTCTTTGCATTAGTCATTATCTGTGAAATTAATCATAGAGTCATAAATGGATCATAAAGCAGATTTTCTTTTTTTCTTTTTTTTTTTTTTACATTGAGGACTTGAAGCAGCAAATTCTCAGCCGTGCTGTGATGGTGGGAAGAAGCCCCTCTGTTGGAGTGCTCTGATTTTTATCTTGGCTGCTGGCATCTGTGGTATATGCAAGTGGTGATAGCTCTTTTGGTTTTGACTCTTCACTACCCTACCCATGTGTGCATGCACATTGAAAATGACAATGTCAATGTGATCATATTGGGATATTTTCTATATACGCTTGTTTCTACTGTAGACCAGAATGAGTAGAGGGCACCTCTCTAGGGCTCCCCAGCACAGGTACGGCGCCTGTCTGCTGAGGTTTGGATAATGGCCTGGGTTCTTGTATCTTGAAGTATTGTTTTCCTTTCTTTTTGTAGTATCTGTTAGGTTTTGGGTCATCTCTAATAAAGTAATTCTTTGTCAGCATTGTGATGAAGGAAATCTCTATGTGATACTAAACACAAAAAGGTTTTGAAACCAAATAAAGAAAAGTGGTATTTTTTTTTTGTCTGGGCTTTTCTGACAGAAGCACTCCTTACTCCTGCAGTTCCTTTCTTGAACCTGGCTAAGTCCGAGACTGTTCATCTCTTCTCCTGCTTGTCCAGTTTTGGTGAATTTTGTCTTGCTGCCACATTTAAGATAATGAATTCTATTAATGTGAAGGCTGGAGATTCTCTTCTACTCTGTTAGCAGTGCAATTATTAGATTTACTTCTTTTTCTTCAGTCACCAGTGCTAGATCCCTGTGAACAAATGTTTAAAAAAGAAGGTAACTTTTATTTCAGTGGCAGAAGGTAAAATGCTTTCAAATATTTCTATAGCATCTATACCTGTGGCACGGAAGGGGTCTCCTAATTAATCTCCACTTCTTATAAAGAAGGAATTGTTATTCTTTATTTTTCTTTCCATTTGAGAACAATTTACTATAAATATTTCTGAAAAGTCAAAGCATGAAAAACCTAGTTGTAATGGTAAAAAGCTAATTTCTGTAAATTAGGTACCTTGACAAATATATTTATTAAAGATATGGCACATAATGGTGAAAGACCGAAAAAAGCACTGTTTGAGCCAGTGGTAATTTTTTGAGTTTGTGCAGGACAGGATAACTTCAGGATGTTGATCTCATCACGTTTTAATAGTCTTTCCTGTCTTTGTGTCACCAGCTTATTGTTAAAACAGAGGAAGATTATTTTACTGAATAGCAAAAAATCAGTGAGCAAACAGAATAGAAGCAGCACTCTGTATTAGGGACTCTTCTTTGTGGGAAAGATTTAGATCTGAGTATCTCATGATTGACACAGCAAGTCAAACTTTTGTGGTCACTCCTGGTACCACCACCGTCCAAAGGATGGTTTTGGTGTTGCCCTTCCTCTCCCCATGCTGCCTGCAGAAGTGGTTTTTCAGCAGTGTAGTAAACTGAATCACAAAACTGCTCTGAATTAGCACTGTGCTCCCTTTTCCTTCCAGCCTTGGTTAATTTTAACCTTGAGCTAGTTGAATAAATGCTTGGTTTTCCACAAGAAAGAGGACACACAGGGGTGTGTACTTGAGGGAATTTAAGAAACTGGCAAGTGTTAAAGTAAAACTTTTTCATAAATGCAAAGTCATATCTTTAGGACAATGCTGAACTGGCAAATTTTAGCTTGAGTATA
This sequence comes from Xenops minutus, assembly GCA_035221455.1. Lineage (NCBI taxonomy): Eukaryota > Metazoa > Chordata > Aves > Passeriformes > Furnariidae > Xenops > Xenops minutus. The sequence continues at coordinate 18,990,206 of JAWWEE010000010.1, forward strand.
AAACAATAAAGTGTCTTAAGTGAAAAAGGATGCAAACTTAGAAATAGAAAAAGAGCAGGGAGGTAAAATTGTCAAAGAGCTGCAGCTGCTGATTTGTATTGCAGGAGACATGTTGGTCAGAAGTTGATACGTGATTTAGTTGACTCCCAATAGTATGGTTCTCCCCAAAAAAATTCAGTTGGGTTTTACCTGCAGCAGAGAACTGTGTTATTTTATGTACTAGTTCTTTTATTTTAAATTTGCCTGAGCTGATAGTTTCTCTCGTATGAGTAACAAGTCACGCTCATTAGCTGGTTTGCCTGGACAGCTCAGGCTCTATCACAAACATCTTCCTTATGCCCTTGAAGAAATTTTGTCAGCATCAAGAGCAGCATCCTGAGCGAGTCCCTGTACTTGCCAACACAGCTGTGGGATTTGTGTGGGGATCTCTCCTGGGACAAGTATATTCCCTGGTGTGTGGTGTGAAGTGGCTCTGCTGTGCTGTGTTTCACACAGAAACATGGCTGTGCAGGCTGGAGACTGTAATTGTTGTGAACTGCCATTGTGGAGGTGGCAGCTCTGGTCTTGCAGAGTTCACCCAGCAAGTTGGTAGTGGCAGTGATGGGTCCTTTTGGGGAAAGGAAAAAGAAAGAAAATGAGGAATTTTAAAAATGTTGGTTTCATATTTAGGAAAGGAAAAACCCACCAAACACAACCTTAGATGGTGCTTTACTGTTAATACGTAGAGTGTAATGCTTTCTCGCTTGCCTGGTTTTCTTCCTAGAGGAGCTTTTCCACTATGTTGACATGAGTCTTTCTTAATCATGGCTGTTGGTGAATCAAATTTTTCAAGAGGGAAAAAAATCCTTGATGGGAAGATTAAATTTTGAAATCCTGGCACACATTTGCATGGTGTAACAGAGAGAGTGGTTACTGAAAACCAAGCCCGTTAGGTCTCTCAGCTTTGCTGCAAACACTGCTGGTTTTGTGCTGACCTATTCCTTTGATACTGTGTCAGGATAAAAATGTTTCTTTAACCTGTCATCTCTAGTTTATGAAATTACAGGATTTCCTGCTTGTCCATAATTCTGCTCCATGTCTGTTTTTAATGCTCCTTCGTACCGCAATGAGGAAACAAGCTGTAACAAATTTCTGCTAAATTGGTACTCTATTCTTGAATTATTACAGGCTCACTTGGTTTTTGCCTCCCTTGGAATTGAAGCAGTAGAAGGAAAGTCTCTTATTACTGGGTGGTCGCTCCAGGTCACAGTGTAGGATTACAGCAGGCTGCAAATGGGAGACAATTGGCTTATCTGAGCCAGCTGGAGTGCAGGGCTGGCTTTGTTGCCTCAGCAGTATGAGGCAGCTGCCTGCTCAATCCAGCAGTTTTTAGAGTACAAAGCCCTGGCATACAGATAGCGGTGTGTTTGTGGAAGGACCAGAGGAAAGAGAATCTTCTGCTACTGGAACATGCTTATTGAATTACTGTTCTCTATGAGGAGGTGTGGAAAGTAGCGTATTGGGTTGTAGAATAAGACTAGCAATGGGCATGCAGCTCAGAGCAGCTTTGAATATAAAAAGAAGGAAAAAAACCTTTTAACCAAGCAATCTTTCATTTTATGCTTATGTTACGTACCTCAGGAAAAGTACTATACAAAGAGTTTGGAGATTTTTAACATGCTGGAATTTTTTTATACTCCCACCCATAAAACTGCAGTCTTTCCAGTGATAGAACTCAAAGGTGCCCAGAAAGCATAAAATAGTTTTTCTGTATCTAAAAGTGAACAGTATTGAGTTTTTATATTATTGGATGGTCTGGTGGTTAAAAGAAAGATTGCATTGAACAAGAAACTGGGACTTGTCTTACGATTTTTCCGTCCCCATTTGGACATGTGATATATGATTTTAAAATTGCATTGCCTTAGATTAGCATGATGGCAAGCGTGAAAATTTTGGGGTCATTCCATATTTTAGGGGAGATAGAGGAAGTGTTCATTATATGATTTGTGAGTGCAGCTTTGAGGGATTTTTAGCCTCACTTTCTGAGCAAATGAAGCTGATGAATTGGCCGGGCCAGCCAGAGGGACTTCTCTCTTCCCATATCTTTGTAACACTTTGAGAGTTTCAACTAAGTTGGCAGGAAGACAGAGGCACATAGAGGGGGAATACCCTGTTATTCCTTCAGGGAAGGGGAGGCTGCAGTGGGATGTCCATGCTTATTGCACATCAGAAAATCCTCAGAGGTGTACATCCTGAGACCAGAAATCCCAAGAAGTCAGAATCATTGGGTTTGCTGCTCTCCAAACTTCTGGTTTATTTAAAAATGTGAATGTTTGCTGCAAGCTCTTAGCAGGAGAACATACTGCGGTGAAAGACTGGTGAAGTAGCTAGAAGTGTGCAATAGGTAAGTCTGCTGCATGACCTCGTCTGCCACGTATGAGTTGCCAGAACATTATTTCTAACTGATGTCTTTGATGAATTGATTCACTGATTTTTTTTCTTTTCATGTAAAAGAGAGTTTATGGCAGCAGAAATGTTGTGTTCATAGGTGTTGGGGAAACTTGGATGATATGGTTATACTCATGTGATTGGCTGTGACAAATGCTCACATTCTGACTTGTCTTCATTGCAGTAATATGTCAGATGCTCTTGCAAATGCAGTATGTGAGCGCTGCCAGGCGCGGTTCGATCCTGCAGAGAGGATTGTGAACAGCAATGGGGAGCTCTACCACGAGAACTGCTTTGTCTGTGCTCAGTGCTTTCGGCAGTTCCCCGAGGGACTCTTTTATGAGGTGAGCTCTCAGCCTGTGTGGAAGGCAAGAGAAATAGCTCCATTAAATTGCAAGGAATTAGGTGAAAAATCTGGCAGAAATGAGAATTTTCTGTGGTTTGGTTTGTTTTGTTGGTTTTTTGTTGGTTTTTTTTTATGTTTAATTTCTTAGCCCTAAACCTCTATTTTTTGCAAGCACTACCAACTTAATTTCCCTTTATTTCTTCTCATTTATTCCGTCAGTAACAGCAAAGCTGCTCTTTGGGTGAGAGGCATTTCAAAAAGAAAACTAAAAGTGCTTCTTAATCATCACAGAATCATAGAATGGTTTGGATTGGAAGGGACCTTACAGACCATCTCGTTCCAACCCCCTGTCATGGGCAGGGATATCTTCCACTAGACCAGGCTGCTCAAGGTCCCCTCCAACATGGCCTTAATATTTCATTATACATAAGTGATTTTTTTTGTCTTTATTCTAGACATTTTGTATCAAACTTTGACAGTTGGGCAACTGAAATAGGTGAACCCATTTAAAAATTAGGTTGAAATTTTTTTACAGAATATGTGTGATCACATACTGTGAATAATACATTATTTTAAACATGCTGCATTTTATTTTGGCATGAGTTTTAGCCTTGTGTAGGAGGAGTAGTTCTGAACTAAACTGAAGCAAAAATGACATTAAAGGTAACTATAGGAAAAGTACTCTAGGATTCTTCAGGATTTTTACTGTTTTGGAGCAGCATTGCTATTAATTTAACTGCTTGCTGTGCAAATTCACTACAAGGCTGAAGCCATATCTGGATATTTCTTCAAGAAAAGCATTTAGGAGTTGAAAAACAGGTGTGTGTGTGTGTGTGTGGGCTAGAAAGAGGAAACTTGAGTGACCTTCACTCACTGGTCATTTCAATGGAAAATCATGCTGAACTGTTGAGATGTATAAGTAGTTCAGTTATTCACGAGTGCTCCTTCTCTCTCGTTTGGTTCGCAGTTTGAAGGTCGGAAGTACTGTGAGCATGACTTTCAGATGCTGTTTGCTCCTTGCTGTGGGGAATGTGGTAAGATGTGGCAAATGTCAATGCTGTGGGGTAACAGCTACAGGGCTGTGCGAACCTATCAGTGTTGCTGTGACATCCAGCCCTGGGCTGGGATTGTTGAGGTCATTTTAAGGAGCAGGAGCTCTGGGTGGAAACAAAGCATGATACTAGCAGTGATTTGGGGTATTCTGGTTGTGGGAATAATTGTGGTTTCTTCAAAGTTACACTGTAATAGTACTTGTGGAATTAAAGTGAAAGGATTATGAAGGCAGTAGATTTTGATGAGTGTTTTCTGGTGCATCTCAAGCTGATGCTTTCCTTTTGCAGGTGAGTTCATTATTGGGCGTGTTATCAAGGCAATGAACAACAACTGGCACCCAGAATGTTTCCGCTGTGAGCTCTGCGATGTAACTCTTGCTGACCTGGGCTTTGTGAAGAATGCTGGCAGGTAAAATAGAGAAGGAGCTTGGAAAGTTTTGTCAGTGGGTTATTCATCTAGCAGTGAGATACTGAGAGTGGTCAGTTAGTTGTACACAGAGGAAAATCTTGAAAAGGTACAGAAGAAGCTTTAAGAAGTAACCTGTTAAATGGGAAACAGAATGAAGAACAGTGTTCTTCATCCAATGAAATATGCAGAAACTCAAATTTTAGTAGCTAGTGGCTGGGTTCTGGAAAAGAAAGGGGTTTCAGGCAGAAGGCGGGGATTTCAGGCTGAAAGCTGAATGGTATGTGAGAAAGGGATTATGTGATCACAGGCAGGCTATTTATCAAGTAAGCTGCTGAGCAGGAAATGAGAATATAGAAAAAGGCCAAGAGAATAACACAATGATTACAACAAAGTCTGTTCAGCATGTGATTCCACTGGTCTTCAGAAATCATGCATTTTATATACAGGAATGTAAAAATGAGTCCTAGAGGTCGATTAATACATTTAATTAAAAAGTAAGAAATAAAAACACAAAAGAGAGCGTATACAAAAGCATACCATGATAAGAAAATAAAACAATCCAGCAGTTAGCAGGTAGTACACAAATCAGAGCTAATTTTAGGCTTTCATATGTCATGAGCAAAGTCTAGTTTTCTATTGTAGAGTTTATACTATGGTGAAGAAAGGAAGGAAAGGTTGTATACTTGTACCCTGTCCAGCAGGTAGTCCTCTCAACTCCCTCGTCTCTTCCATCCTGTATGCAACTTCTGTGCCTTTGTGCCAGATGGAGCTGGGCATAACTGATGTTCTTTTGACACCTAAGCTTGTTAGAATGGGCTGCGGGGTGGCACTTAGGGTGTTTTGGGAAAGCAGTCAAGATTGAAACAGTTCAAGTAAAATAAACTATGTTTGATTTCATAATTTATGGGCCCAATCAACAATGGTAAGGAGCTCATAAAAATATATTTCCCCTGTCACATGATTTCCTATAATGTTTATTTCCATAGCACTGAAGCAGTCTTCTAGTAAATATTATTAGAAACTCTTGCATTCTCTTTCACCCTTCTTATTGTACATGGTCTTCTGTAGTCTGCCTGCCATTTCCAAGCATTCTGCTGGAAGCAGAGATGTGAGAATAAAGAGAATCCCTGCTTTATCCACAGGAAAGGAATAGTCTTGCTAGATAAGTCACAAAAAAAGAATTGTAAACCATCTTAAAGGTAAGAGTCTCTTCTGGACCAAGTAGACCTCACTTCTTCAAACACTTACTTTTCTTCACTTCTGCTCCTCAGTTTCAGGGTTATCAGAATACTTGAGGTTTTCAGGGCACTGCATAAAAGGGGCAGTGTATAAATGTTGTCCAACCACTGTCTGCAGCTTTGAGACAATGGCAGAGGGCAGGTAGAGAAGGTAGTGAGAAGTTTCATGCTCATTTCCAGTTATGAGTGCTGGAAGGAATTAAAAAAAAACCAAACCCACACTGTAAGTCCGGTCTTAATTCTAGTCCACAGTGGGTTCATTGCAGCAGTTTGGTCTTTTTTTTTTTCTTGTCATCGTTTAGTACCAATTTCCTCTCTACTACGTAAAAAATGCCTTGCATTCAGAGACTTGGGCTAGTGTTGCTTTTTCATCAGGCAGGTCTGTTTCAGGAGTGGATCTCTACTGCTGGCACAATACGAAATTTTAAAGAGGGCTGTATGCATTTTGCGGAAGAAGAGTTATTACTGAGTGCTTTGGGAATTAAGTTCTTTTAAAAAAAAGTAAAAAAAAGGTCTGTTTCCCTCTTTGCCCCCTTGCCTATTCCTAGGTGCTCAAGCCTCAGTTTCACATCTTGAAAGTCAGTAGAACTGTCCTTCTGTCTGCAGCTTCAGTAAGACAAGGACATGTGATCTCTTTTGTCAGAGGGGTTCTTGCTAATTTCAGTCCCACAAAACCAATAGAACTTCCCTTCTCGGGATGAGTTTGACTCTTGGTGGACTGTCTCGCTGCCTATTTGTGCTCTCAGCTCCTTTTGGTGGAAGAGAGCGTCCTTAAGTCAAAGCAGTGACAAGAGTCATGTTCACAGTTCAGATTTAGCACTTAGTGAGCTTTCATTTGTCTTACCCTCATATGTTTGAGGCAACATTACTGTCCTTTTAATACAAAACAGATTGCACAAAGCTTCATGGAATTTCTCAGCTACAAAAAAATACATGACTGGGTCGAAGGCTCCGTTGAGACTGGTGAGGCAGGAAGTGATGCGGTTGCTGAGTGCCAGGATACGCTGTGTTTCACAAGAAGTTTTCGTCCCGTTGTAATGGAGAATATAAATGTAGCGATTGACATGATAAGGTACAAAGCAAATCAGAAAGATCATCAGGACCATGATGATCATTTTGACAGCTTTTTCCTTCAGGTGTTTTTCAACTCTGTTCCCACTCTTCAAGCTTCGGATAATGAGTAAATAGCAAGTCACTGTGGTAACAAATGGGAACGTGAATGCCACTGCTAAGGACACGAGGGCATGACGTGAAGCCTTTTCTCTGTAGAGCTGCAGGCAGACAGTTGTGTTTTCCATCTGGACCGTCTGCACACTGAGCAGCAAAGGTGCCATTGCCACCCCAACAATGACCCACAGAAAGGCACATGCCACATGGGCATAACAGGACCTGCGGAGCTTGATGGACTTCACAGGGTGCACAATGGCCAGGAAACGGTCAACACTGATACACATGAGGAAGTAGATACTGGCATACATGTTGAGGTAAAAAAGGAAGCCAGTGAGTCTGCAAGGGATCTCACCAAATGGCCAATGGTTTCCAGAAAAATGGTACACCAGCCGGGTGGGAAGTATTAGGACAAAGAACAGGTCAGCCACAGCAAGATGCATCAGGAAAATGTTGGCAGGCGTACCTGACTTTTGGTCCCGGATGAAGAGCCAAAGAGCCAGTGCATTGCCAGAAAAAGCCAGGATGAAGTCCAGGAAGTAGAAAGTGGCAAAAAGGATGTTCTCAATGTGTGTCTCTTTGCCACATTGCTCTGTTGTTTCCGGAGCAAAATTTGATTTATTTGAGTAATTGAAGAGTAGGCTTGAATCTGCTGGGCCATTCATTTTTCCCCACAGTTTTGAAGGAAAAAAACCCAAACCTAAACCTGAAAGAGTTAAGACAGTATATTACAAAAAAGCCTGGGTTTGTGCAACAACCCAACCAACCAATGAAACAAAACCTCACCAAAATACCCAAAAAACTACGGATGGAAATCAGTGATGTCTCCTTTTGCTAGTATCGGTATTTAATGTGACAGGTCAGTCTGAGTATAAAGCTTTATATCAAAATTCTGAATACCCCCTGCTCAGCTGGGTTTTTCAGACCAATAATTCTGGTGGAGGGAACCTTAGTAAAGGGCTGGCTAGCTGGTGATGAGTTGTGTAACCAAGGAGTGAGGTGCTTGTGTCTAGTTAAGAGGAGTGGAAGTGGGTTTTGCATGTCTAGCTAGAAAGTATTTGCCGTGTTGTAATCTGAAATTCTGATTCAGGACTGAGGTGCTCCTGATGAGTCAGCTTTTTGAGCTCAGGTATGTATTGTGAGGTGACCTAGCTTAGAATATCTGTCTTGTTCCTAGAAGACGTGGAAGACGGGTCAGGTATTGCTGTTATTAAAAAAAGCCACAGGGTTCCTGGAAATCTTGGAGGATTATTTTAGTCTAAAGTCTAGTATTTAAGACAAATGCACCTATTTCCAGTATGGGAGGAAAGTTTTCCCATTTGACACTGAATTGACTCAAAGATTATTAATAATGCCCATGCTGTCCTTCACTTGTCAAAGTATTATTCTTCCCTGCAGCTTTTCTCTCCCAGCACAGCAATCTCTTTTCCTCCCTCAAAAGTGTGGACTCCGCTGTAGCTTATTCAGGACCTTTTCCAAGTACAGCTTAGTAAAACTGAGGTTAGCTTTGCCAGTCTGTGTTTGCAGTGTCCTGAACAGCATCAACAAAAAGTGGTAAGATTTTCTGTGCACCTCCCCATGGCTTTTTATACATTGATCATCAGTGGGTGTAGGTGGTGGGGAAATGCAGGCCATCTGAAGTTCCAGCATTCTTTCTGTTTCTTGGATTCCTCAGAAGTGTTACATATGTGGGCAGTACCTCTATTGTGCTCACCATTGCATTTTGTACTGACTGACCATTTCTCCATATTATTCAATACATCTTTAATTATATCCAGTATACAGTGCATCCAGCTTCTCAACATAAGTCATTATTCAGATGTCTATAAAAGTATTGGGATAATGGAGAAACTGAAATGGGACTTAGGAATTTTGCTTACATGGGAAAATGTAAGCAAAATTCTAAGGTAATTAATATCTTTTGTTTGGCTATTGTTACTTTCAGATGAACAGAAAACTGCAACAGCTAGAGATTCGTGTGCTGGACTGCTTCTGTTTGGTTCACAGTTGAAGAGACAAAATCAGCAGAAGGGAGACTGAATGAAATTCAGAAGTTGAAATTTCTTCCTATGTCCACAGAGGGCCCTTCTTAGTCCATGCATTGCCTGGATATCCTTCTGGATTTGAGTTTTAATAAGAAGTTATTATCTTGCCATTACTTGCAACTGCATGGACAGGGAAGACTGTACAGCCCTTTTGTCCAAGGGACATTTTATCTGTATAAATACATGTGAAGTCCTGATTACATGTCCAAAACAAAAATGCCCTGTTGCAGTTTTTTTGTATAAAGCTCACAGGTTTGCGGAGGAGAAAGCAGCTTTTAGTTTTAATTTGTCCCTTACAAAGTCAAACTTGCAGGTATTCTGGAACATAAGAGTTTGAAGTTTGTATGTGATGGTAATGTTAACTCAAATACATGTCCTCCCTGGATGGAATTAGTTTAAATATGTGTTTTTCTGTTGCATACCAAAGGAGAAACACACGAGACCATGCCTTTTTACTGTTAATTTACAACAGTGCCCGTCACTTCATGTTCTGGCTATTAAGCCTTTTTTTCTGTCAGGCCCATTGTTTAATTATGCTTTTAATCTGCAAAAAATGTAATCAGGTGATGGTTATGCACACACCTATTAGTGGTGGGGTGGTCTGTGGCTAAACATTACTCTGTCCATGGTTGTGACACCTGAGCAAGCAGTAAGTGCTGGCTTGGAGCAGCTGAAAAGGCAAAAAGCCAGAGTTGTCTGATGGAAGAGACTGGGCTGGCTCCTGTCTTGTTGAAAAGATTTAAATCAATTCAGGACAAGAAGCAGTAAGCAGAGTTTTCCCTGTTTGCAAGCTAATTATTAAGGGTTTATAACATGATGCATTGAACCAATCTGTTTGAGCTGATTTCCTAAGGAGGATCTTGGGGATTCAGATTCATCTGAGTGTCAGTGCCAGACTTTGAATAGGCAAGACTTGAAAGTTGAGTTCTATCCTTACTGATTGCAGCCTTGAGTCTGCCATGAATTGCTATCCAGACCTGCTTTCAGTGCAAAATGCTGTGGTGTGGAGTAAAAAGGAGAATGTCAGAGCTATCTAAGAAGCCCAGTGTGTCTGCATCAGGAAGAGAGAGGTTTAAAACTAGTGATAAAATGGAAATAAATTCAGTCTTTGCAAATGAGTGCCTTCTCATAGGCAAACTGCTGTTACCCAATTTGCTTTTGAAAGGAAGGTGAAGGAAGGTATTTTTTACTGTCTAATTAGAAATCGTAGAAAAGGGAAGTGGTCTTCCTAGTTTTGCTTATGTTTTAAATTAGAAGGAAATTATAATTAAAGCGTTTATTTATTTTACAATTCTGCTTATTGGGTGAAAACTGTGGTATAACTTGAGTAGGTTAGGAAAAAAAGCAGTGTCACTAGAATTAGTTGTTGGCTTATTTTTAGAACATACATGTTTTCACCAAAATGCTACAAATTTATAAAAGTAATAATTCTCTGACAAGTGTGTTCTACAGACAGTGTTGAAAGCCCTTTGCTCTTATTTACAGTTCCACTTCTATTTTCCATGGGTTTATCCTATCAAATTAAAATAAATATTTTTAGGGTTTTTCTTCCTTTTTGTTTTTTTATGCTCACAAAAAAAAGCACTGGGAGTCCTAGACAGCCTGTTGTACTAGTCTGCATAAATGCTAAGAGCAAATGAGAAACCTTCCCAAATTACCTAGAATGTGTAATTTGTGTTAAGCTATATGGTGCAAGAGGCTGTGACTCCACAGACAGAAAACTCCTCTAGGAGTCTGGCTCATTATCCAATAATTTCTGCTTGGATTGTACTCTTGGTGTTGTGTGAATATTTAGTGATTTACATGTTGCTAAACAGAGCACTGTTCTTGATGGAGCTATTATCCCAGGCCTCCGAGGGCTGAGCTGTAATGGGGATGTCACTGCTCATTCCAAGTGTGTGCACACTGACCATATTTTATGCCCTGTTTCTCTTCTGCTCAGAAACAGAAGAGATAACAATCCACAGCAAGATAACAATCCACAAGTCTGTCAGTGTGGACATAATGCAGTCACTCTCTAAGCAGATGCTCCATCTGTCATTAATGAAACAATTAACTAGGGGAAGAAATCTTTAGCTCATTGTAAGTTAGTTACCTGACTAGTTTGGAGCTGTTATAATGCCCGGTGCAAATAAATTTGAGCTCTATGTTAGGGTTTGTGGTGGATATGAGAAATTCCTGTTCTTGCCCTCAGCTAGAGCAGTTTCTGGTTTGTGATTACACTACATTGTGCGTTGTTAGAATTAGGGGTTTAGTGTCTTGTCAAATGGGAGTGTCTCCTATCTTTCACTCCAAGTACTCTTCATTAGAAATAGTCTGCTTCTGACTGAAGTTATTCTCCTGAAAATCATTCCCTGCTGAGCCCACCACCCTTCAGCTAAAATACTTGGGTTTTGTGAGCATCAAAGCAGTATCAGCACTGGACATACTATACCACTGGCACAAATGGATATAGGTTATGTACAAAAGTTTGAAAACCTTTTTTTTTCGGAGGAGCAATGTAAAGAAAAGCATGGAAATTTTTCTTTGAAATTAAAAAAATGCTGTCTATTCTTAGATTCAGACATTTCCATTATATTCATCCATCTCAGTATTTGTGCCTTTGCTCCTCATTGGCACCAGCTAAAACTAATACCATTAGGAAAGCTCCTAAAAATGCTTCTAAAAGAAGAAAGCTCTTAAAGCCCCTTCTAACAAAATTTTGTCTCTTACCTCTTTACAGTGCAGTCCTGTGGATGGAGTATAGGGTCCTTTTGGGGAAAATCTCAAGGAACTCCTTCTGATGACAGCAAACCAAAGAGAAGCAGAATGGAGAAAACAAGATGATCCCAAAAGAGCATGCAGTTGCAGAGTTGCTGAGGGTGGAGAGGCGAGCTCCTCATATATAGTGTCCCCCTTGCTCTGATAGCATTATCAGCTCAGTCACACAACAGAGCAGGGGAGAGGACACGCTGGCACTGAAGAGCAGTCTTCATCCCAGCTGAGTTGTTGGCACTGGGAATGCTGCTGCTGGTATAAATATGAACGTCCTGCATGAATATTCCAGTGTTCATGGTGCTTGCTGAAGGCTGCTACTGAACTCCCAGCCGTGAACACAGACTCCTTGGAGTCCCGTGATTATTTTAGGAGGGTGGAGAGAAGCATTGTTTGGAGGAAATCTAGTATTAATAGACACAACAGGGCATTTCAGAATGGGATAATTCCATAATGGTGGGAGTGGGGAGGGGGAAGAGAGGAGGCTGCTATGGTAACAGCTTAGCCTGTGCTTGTAATAGAGGAGGGTCTATGGGAGGGCAGAGGGTTTGTGAGTGGGGAGAGGGTTGATAGTGGTTTATCAGTGCAAATGGCTGAAGGCATCTCATTCAGCTGAATGAGAGGCATCTCTTTCAGGACACTTGCTTCGGGGTCCCCATGTCCTGCCCTGTATAATTACTCTGCATTTGACACTGCTGAATAAAATTGATGCCTTTATGCTGAGATGAGCACAGCTGCATGTTTCCCTATAATGGAGTGCTGTTTGCTTTTTCTGGACTCTGTCTGGGCAGGCAGTAGTTCCCATCCTGGACAGAGACACTTGCTGACATGAGGACTCAGATTTGGAGAGAATAATAACGATACTTAGACAGGCGCCTGCCAGCTGAGGGCCATAAGTGTTTGAGGTCTCACAACAACATCTGTGTTGTATTCTTATCCTCATTCTACAGATCTAAGGGTAAGTGATTCATCACAGCAGAATTTTGGAAGGGACTCTGCGAAGAACCCACTGCTTCATCCATAAATCTGCCCTTTTGAACTTTTCTTTTTGTCTGGTGTGTTTTGAGAATGACCTGTAAATCTCAGCAAGTGTTGGACATAGTGATACAATGAAAGGAATCAAGCAGACTTGTTAGTTTTGGGACAAAGCAACCCAATGAAGTCATTCGTCTATCATTTTTGTTTTATCATAAATTCTTCCCAGCACACAACGTTGCAGCTAGAGGGCTAGGCAATAGGCAGCTTCTCTTCAGAGCTCCCAAATATTGGGGTAAAACTGGTCGGTTCCATCAGCCTTTGCACAAGTTTTTTTATGCCTTTGTCTTGAGTTTTTCTACCAGAAACTTGCTTTATCTATCTGTTCAGGAATGTACTTGCAATGCGTTCTAAAACATATGATAAGAACACAGTTGCATTTACCACGCAAAATTGCAAATTGCATAGTTATTTTCTTTGACTTAAGACTAAAAGGAATTTGTAGGCCAAAGAGCCAGCGTTCAATGGTCTTTTGTTTGTCCTAGCTATTGAAGACTAATGAGTCCAGCCATGGTAAAGGCATGCAAGCAATGCACTTTGGTTTAATTCTTTTTATTCTCTGTCCTTGACTCCCTCCCAGTGCTATAATGCCTCTGTTATGGTTAGATCCCATGGTTAGTAATAGAGAGAGGGTGTTGCCACCTTTCCTTGCCCAGCTATCAAGAAAGATCTAAAGGGTTGGAAAGGATTCCTGGAAGGATAACTGTGATATCTCTGATGGGATGTAAACCAATGAATGTTGAAGGAATATTCCAAGGAAATACATCTCTGTGACTGCTCTATCCACATATTCTTCTCTGTGCAGCTGGTGTGAAATACTGGATACCAAAGTGAATTATGTTTAGTCTGAGCTTGAAAGACACTCGTGTTAAATAAAGCGCTTCGTACAGTATGCACTATATGTTGTCTTAAGAGAAAATGGTTTTTAACATTTTATTTTCTTTGCTTTGTTCAACCAGGCATCTGTGCAGGCCATGCCATAACCGTGAAAAAGCCAAGGGACTGGGCAAGTACATTTGTCAGAAGTGCCACTTGATAATTGATGAGCAGCCTCTGATGTTTAGGAATGATTCCTACCATCCAGATCACTTCAACTGCACCCACTGTGGGTATGTTCTCACACTGTAAACTCTGACAAAAAAAGAGAGAGAAATGGTTCCGTCAGCTCTGCAGTCCTTCCCAAGGCGTGAACTTTGCTGCCTTCACGTTGTTGAACACACAGAAATTGGGTGAGGAGAAATCGCATTAAATTTGAAAAGCCTACAGGAACTTTAGTTTTATTTTGCCATTGAATATTCACTTATTCTAACCTTGAATGACACTACTTTGTAATGAAAATGAAAATATTTCCTCAGTATGAACCTATCTGGAAGGCCATATGCAGATTACCATAGTAGTGTTGTCCAAAGATAGCAGTTAGCAGGCTATTCAAAATAGTTTCACTTTGAATTCCTCCATAGAAAAAAAAGATAACTTTGTGAGCTGTGTCAGTGTTCTGGCACAGGCCATTACCATGCTGGTACTGTCTGACCTGAATTACTTGCCACAAAGGCAGTGTACTTGGGGCACAGTGCTGCCCTAGACTGGGTAACAGTGCAAGTAAGTGGCTCAGTGTTGAGCACTACTGGGATGGACCTTGTACCTGAGCTTTCCAGTTCAAAGATAGCTCGAGTCTTAGCATGGCACTGCATTGTTCCATGTATAAGTGCACCTTGTATTTCTGCAAGAATATGTAGCTGAAGACATGATGTTAAACATATATTCTTGTCTGGCAAACTGAGAAGGCAATTTTAGAAAGACGAGTTGACAATAACTGTATTTCACTAGCTTAACTTAATGACTCTGGATTCATAGCATGAATGTTGCCTAGGTTAACTTTCAAGGTTAGTCTTCCAAAACTTCATCCTGGGCGTTAAAGGGCTTCACTTGGTCTTCTTCAGGGAATATCTGTGTTTTCAGGAAGGAGCTGACTGCCGAGGCTCGAGAGCTGAAGGGAGAACTGTATTGCCTCCCGTGCCATGACAAGATGGGGATCCCCATCTGTGGAGCCTGCCGCAGGCCCATCGAGGGGCGAGTGGTCAATGCTCTGGGAAAGCAATGGCACGTTGAGGTGAGGCCTCTCTGAATCTGAAACTTCCCTCAAGAACCAGTTTGGAAAAGGACTAGTGCTATTTGGAAGCTGTAGATATGTGGGTGATCTGCAATAGACAAATGCAGACAAAACCCAATTGCTTATGTTTCAGTCCGTCTTCACCTCTTGTGTATGAATGAGTGCAGCAGGGCCATCAGGGTTCCTAAGAAAGCTATGCGCTCACAACTGTTACAACCTTTATTTTAAAATGCCTGAGTTGCATTGTAAAGATTCTTGCAGAATATGGTTCACTGGACAGCATTTGCTAACTAATGAATTTCCATATTTGCTGTGGTGTAAGATATATCCTCTCCAGTTGCAGTTAACAGGTATATAATGGTGTTGGAATTTGTACTGCAGACAGAGCCAGTGCAATTCCTGCTGCCTTTTCAGTTTGTTGTTTTTATAACTTTCAGTTGAGTCATCAGAACTTCCTCTGAATTTTTTTAGTGATTTATATTTTCAGTCATTTAAGCCTCCTAGGACTTGAACTGAGAAATGCTGCTGCTCATTTGAAGTGTATGCATACCGACTATGTTTTATGGTCCTGCTTCTCTTTTCTGAAACAGGAAAGATAATAGTCCACAAGTCTATCAAAATAGACACAAGCTGATTGCCCTTCCAGCATGTCTTCTACTTACCTTTAATACAACTCTTAATTACTGTAGAGACTCCACATCTCATCTTTTCTTTTGCTTTCATAAAGATTTTTCTGTCTGTGCTTCATTAAAGCGTTAAGAGGTAGCAGTTTTAAACAGAAAGAGGTAGGTTTAGATTAGATGTTAGGAAGAAATGGTGGTGAGGCACTGGAACAGGTTGTCCAGAGAAGCTCTGGCTGCCCCATCCCTGAAAGTGTTCGAGGTCAGGTTGGACAGGTCTTGGAGCAACCTGGTCTAGTGGAAAGTGTCCCTGTCCATGGCAGGGGACTGGAATGAGAATGGTCTTTAAGGTCCCTTACAACCCAAACAATTCTATGATTAAGTGTCACGAATTAAGCCATGATTTGTAGCCATGTAAGTTTTTCCCTGGTGATGGGAAAGTCACTTTGCCTGCCATGGAATGTCTTTTTTGTTTCTATAGCATTTTGTTTGTGCCAAATGTGAGAAGCCTTTCTTGGGACACCGACACTATGAGAAAAAAGGACTGGCTTATTGTGAAACTCACTATAACCAGGTAAATTCTGCCATCTACATATGCTGTAGGAACTTGCTCTAACTGCTAAATTCTTTTTTACATTTTAAATATGCAAAGCTGTGCAGATTTTGCATAATCGAAATTTGTACAGACAGTGGAATATTAAGAAGTTTGTGAGATTTAACAGAAAAAAGTGCTTTTCTTGGTAAATGGAAGAGCAAACAGAAATTCTAAGAGCAGAATAAAAATGTCTTGGGGATACTGATTTTAATTTGTGCCATTGACAGGAAAGCACTGACCATAGGTTGTGATTAAAATCCCTATAATTGTACTTCTAAACTATTTGTCTGGGTGTCTTTGACAACACTTTCTTCCATGAGACTGAGACAACTGTTACGTTGTCTAAAGCATAGAAAAGTATGTTTCAAAAGCCAGTCAAACCCTGTTTTCTTCTGTATGATTCTAATGAACAGCTATGAGTTTGGTATTTTCTTCTTTCCAGTAAATGAGGTAAGTGTTACTTTTTTGATAAAAGCTCTGGGTTTTACTTTGGTGTTCACAGTTGAGCATCAGGAGATGTTTGTCTACAGTGAGCATCATACTCTACCGAACCTTTCTTCTCCAATTGCCACATGTACAGGACTTTTAAGATCTCGTAACAGTGGTAGAGTGTGAGGCACCAACAAAAAAGGTTTTGTAGTATTTAGTCGTATGAGATCCAAAGGAACATAGACTATTTGGCAAGTGTATGAGAAGTTATTCAGAAGATTTAAATTGGCATATTTGGGGGCTGCTGCAGTATGTGGGAATTCTTTGATTGTTAGGATTTAATGTTCACACCAGCTGTGTATTTTGGGGAGCATGAGTAGTCAGCATCATGAGTTCCTGTTCTTACTTCTTTTTTTGTGCAGCTTTTCGGAGATGTCTGCTACAACTGCAGCCATGTGATTGAAGGAGATGGTGAGATTTGTTCTATCCTCTTTTTGGGTTGCTGTCCTTGTTCCCTTTGTTAGTGCAGCTGTTGCAGTCCCACACTTGCAAGGCACCAGTGTTTGTTTTCACATCTGGCCTTGTTTGAATTTGGATATAAATCTGAATTCAAATAATCCGGCAGCTTCCTCTTACTTTGTGCTTTTGCTTTTGCAGTGGTATCAGCTCTTAACAAGGCCTGGTGTGTGAATTGCTTCTCCTGTTCCACCTGCAACATCAAGCTCACACTGAAGTAAGCCAGCATTTATATTTTGGACCATGAGAGGCATTTGCCCCTAAGACAGGTTATCAGCTTGGGGGAGCCATGAACCCCAGAGCCTCTCTGAGGAGCAATATGCCTCTTCTCTCTGGGAGCAGGTGCTTACAATTCCACTGATTTCAGCACTAAAAGGGAGCTGGCACAGCATCCTCTCTGATTTATTTTTCTTTATTCATCTGTTTTGTAAGAAGGTTGGGTGTGGAGGTTTGAGTTGGCACCCTGCCAAGCCCAACTGCTGGCCACACAGATTCCCCCCCACTCCCGAGAAAGAAGGGAAAAAAGTACCAAAAAGACAATTGTATTAAAAGTATGTATATATATATATATTCACATATATTACAAGTATATACAATCAAACACTATGAACGTACAGAACAAATCTGAAAACAACCCCAAAAGGGAAAAGGGCGGAAAGGGAAGTGGGACAAAAATGGGTAAAAACAAATAAAACAGATACGCACACACACTCATAAACTCAGGGAAAAGCTCAATAAGTAACTAATACAATCAATTCTCACCAAACTCCACTTAAGAGAAAGCAGGTCCTTCCCCTCCGTATGGCTGGGACAGCAGCTTCTCCAATAGGCCTCAGCTCATAGAGATAAGAGCTGAGCCGA
>JAWWEE010000010.1:19007909-19047504 GCA_035221455.1 Xenops minutus
TGGAATACTTCCTTAGTTATGACATTGTTACCAAGGAAGGCCTAAACCAAAACCAAGAAAACTAAACCACCACATTGGGTAAGAGAACTCATTCAGCAGTACAAATGGAAGGCTCTAAACTTTGAGGAACTGCCTGTCCTGAACAACATGAAGCCTCCAAGTCTCCTTACGTCTGCATGCTCCCTTCAAAGACAACATTTGCTATTGCATATATTATTTTGAAATAAAATACTGTGCTATTTACCTCAAATATGTAGAAGAGGGGCAGGAAAATAGCAATCCTACATTTTTCCTTTCTCAGGTTCAAACTGTTATCCTACTATGCTGGGTTGGCTCCACTGGTCTTGTATATGAAGGAGCTCTAATTCATCACAAAGAGGACCTGTGAAGTGACACTTGCATTCTACAGTAACAAAATTATTATTTGAGATTGTTACATATAAATATATAGCAAAATCCTGCTCCTTATGTAACTAGTGATGCTAAAGACCCAAGTTCCCAGTAAGAACTCAATTTCTGTTCTTACATCACCTGATGAGGAAATGAGTTGTTTCATAAATGCAGTAGAACACAAACAACCATTTTGTAGATGTAGATGCATGGAGATTTGAATTAGTGAAGCATATAGTTTGCAAATACCATTTTAATAATTGTTCTTTGTGTTAAAGGAATAAATTTGTGGAGTTTGACATGAAACCTGTGTGCAAGAAGTGCTATGAGAAATTCCCTCTGGAGCTGAAGAAACGCCTGAAGAAGTTGTCAGAGCTGGCATCCAAGAAGGCCCATCCCAAAGCTCTAGATTTAAACTCTGCTTAAACAGGTCTGCCAGTCTCCTGACTGCACTCTTCCAAAAGCTGCTGCTCACTGCAGCTGTTGATTACAAAGGCAATTACTGAGAAGGGAAACCAAGGATAAGTAGTCCCTTCCCTTGCTTCTGGTAATGTTACTTGCATCTTGACTGTCCCTTTTCTCAAGCAATTGTCTACTAATACTGTCAGAAAAGAGGAATATGGTTTCTGCTGGAGCAGTTTACAGGCTGGTTATTAATTTGCTAATAACAATGCTTTTTGCCTTTGTGGAATTGTACAGTTTTTCTTTCCTCAACTGAACTGTAGTTCTGTCTCCATTCCTCTTAGCCTAAGGAATTTGGAAACAGTGGTTGAGTATAGGGCTGGAAGAAATGTCTGATTTGCTCTTTTTCAGATAAAATATCAAAATTTTTCTTCTTACTGTGGGTGAAGAAATTTTTAGGTTTTTTAGTACATAGGCAAATATTCTGAAAGTTGTGACTCTTTGCCACATGCAAGAAGCTCTGGTCTTTCTCCAGATTCCTACTGAGAATATATGGGTGCCCTACAGTTCTTCTGGTTTGCAGGTTTATTGGAAAAGCCCAGGAACCAACAGCTATGGCATCTGCACTGCCTGCTTGTCTGTCTTAGGCCCAGTGCTAGGAGAGCTGCAAAAGTTTGCTTTGCTGCTTTGCTGTTCAGTACTGAGATTTCAGTTGTCAAGGCCATGTCAGCCTCTTCAGAGCAGTTGGGCTCCCGTCGAGGAGGAGATGGCTATGGGTATATGAAACCTTTTATCAGAACTGAAACTATTAATTTTCTTTGTTCTCTGCCACTATATGGCTACTAGAGCTTCTGCTGGTCAACACAAAGCATGTCCTGTCCACTGGTATAGCTGATATTTCTTGAGTCAGTGTGGCTGGAGCCTTCATTATTCTTTTGCAGAGGGAAATCAAATTGATAATATGGTACCAATTTAGGCACTTCAGTTTCCCTGTTTTCACTTTATTTGCAAGCTGAGTATAGGCTTGTTGGTCACACTCCAGAAAGTCCAATTACATGAAGGAATATCTAATGTTTACAGTTTGTAGCAAGTGTGGTCTTATGCAGAAAAAACCCGCAGAAAGTAGTTTTAAAATTTTTTACCAAAATAAGATTTCCCCATCACCTTTCTTCTGAAGACCTGAGTGTATTTAGAGAGAGGATCTTAGCCATGAATGTGTACATCTCAAGCATATAGTCCTGCTCTGTAGTTTTGCCTGTCATCAGTGAAGCTTCATTGCTCCTACTGTTGCTGCTACTACAACCCAAGGTGCTGAGAAATTTACTGGGTTTGAACATTCTTAATACTTCTTTAGGGGTGAGCCATCAACAGTGCTATTCCTGAGCCCACCTGCCCACCTCTATAATCACAGTGAGCTTCAGAGTCCTCTGGAGGCATCCCCCATATTTTATTGTGCTAAAATAAGCTGAGCAGTCTGAAAATCCCTTTCTATGAATAGTTGTGAGACTTGCCTGCCCATCTGTGAGGCTGACAAGCACTGGAGGACTGCTGTCCCTTGCATGATTTAAATCTTCCAAAAAGTGGCTAGTTTAGTAGGCCAGGCAAACACAGCAGTTGGGCCTAGGCACCACCCTGCAGCTCCAGGTGAATTAGCTAGCAAGAAGTTAAAGCTTCCTCATTTCTTGTATGTGTGAGCAGCAACTGGATTGGGGCAGTAATCTACCTTAAAATTGTGTTAACACACTTGCAGGATCTCCTACCCATGGAACTGCACTCCTGATACCACAGCAGTGGTGGGAAACCCTGTCTAATTGTGTGCAGATCAGAATCCTGCATGTGAGAGCATCTCTTAGATCCTCATTGTCTTTGCTAACTCAGTTTCCTTCACCTGCTTTCCTTTTTGTTGCCCTAAGTTACCATAAACTTTTAAGTGGGTTATACTGCATCCACTATAACCCTGATGAGAGGATAGGCCTAGGCTTAACAGTAAACTCTTCCATCCTCTCCTGGTCACAATCTTTGTAGATTCCATGAGAGCAGCTGCTTGTGTCGCTGCTTTAGGAAAACACATGGCTACTCACTCTTCTCTCACTAGCCCTAAAATGGACTTTTAGTTAAGGGCACAAAGAGCATCATGTCTTTTGGTGCAGTAGTATGTGGCCATTGTAAAGATCCACCCTGTAAACCTATTGTTGGCACTTTTGTCGCAGCGTGAAACACAAGAAGTGCTGCTCTAGGTTCCACTCAGTTTGTTACGCAGATCCTTCTCGGCATAAAGCGTTCTGGTCTGTTCCTGTAATCTCAGTCCCAGGCCATGCCTTGTGCTGAATCTGAGCACCTGTGTACCCCCAGCCTCCTGGGAAGAAGATGGAGGAACACATAGCAGCACATTCCTGGTAGATTGGGAAGGTTAGTAGGCAATAGGCAGTATTCTTTCAGTGGCCATTCAAGTTCAGCAATGGAAAACACATGTATGTGGAGGTGAATGGAATTACTTTTGTAGTACAAGTAGCAATTTAGTGTATGCTCTTTCCTTGTTTCATGCTAGAAATTCAGCAGATAGAGTAAGCTTCAGAGTTCAAAGAAGAATTGGTATCATGCTCTTTGATAAGGTGTTCAGTTTTCTAGGACTTGGGTTATGCCCTTACCATCAGGACATTTTGAAAAATTGGTGGAAAAAATCGTCATCATCCCTGATCTCAGTATTAATGGAGGGTGATACTCTCTTAGTATCTCTTAATTTACTATTTTTTCACAATTTTTTTTCTTATACTTCTGCTGCCGATAGCCTGCAATGTGCAGAGTTACAGTAGGGAATATTACTGACCTACCTTTTGTGGGAGAGTGGCATTGAAGGAGTAGAAGAACTAATATAAATAGTTTAAAAAAATGCATCTTCCTCTACTCCTATGAGTCTGCTTTTTAAAAACCAAGTAGAATATACTGCAAACTCATGAGTTCTCCTTAGGTTGTTGATAGACTGACAGGTTTGTTTTCTTTTGTAATAAGTAAAGTCAAGGTGTCAGAAATAAGTTGCACGCTTTTTTCCATTGCATTGAATAGACATGCTGGCCAAATTCATCCTAAATATCACAGCACTGGAGAGTAGAGATTTATACCAAGGTTGAACTTGGCTCAGAAGTCTATTCTTACTAAAAGCTGTTGTGTCATGCTATACATTTATAGTTTACATTCTTATTTTTACATAATTAAAATCACTAACATTAACCGAGTACACTTGAAAATGGTTTTGCTTTTAGAAAGCAGTATCTGAAGCTTGTTTGTATTCAAAGTTTATGTTAATCACTTGCAGTTTTTCTTTATGGCAACTAATCTGCTCTATAGAGTTTGCATCCTGCTGTTTATTTTTACAGCTGTCTGTACAATGTTGGCAAATACTGGTCAGCCTTTGGTACAGAGGGTTCCTGATGTCAGTCACCTTGTTTGTATTAGATACTGACACTTTTTTCAGAAGTGGTTGGATGCTGAAGGAATAGATTGTCGGCAAACATAATAAATGTGGCTGTATTAGTCTGTAAAGCACTGTTAAGTGCTGAGGGTGTTAATAGAGTGAGAAAAGAATTAGCAGCCTTGGTTCAGGCCTTGATGAACAGTGTGGGTTCTGCACCATGTAGAGCTCTCATTTTATCACATACGGCTTGTGCTGTCTAACCAAAATGTGTGATTGTGGATTGAAATACTGTAATACTGTACCTTTGTATGTTCCTGTAATAAAGGTAACTGTAATACTTTTTAAATCTACCAAAAAAAAAAAAAGAAAAAAATCTGTATAATGTACAGTTAAAAAAAAATACTGCATTTGCAATGCTGAGCCAGAGAGCATTACCAACTCTGAGGAACCCTGGGGATTGCCCAAAACGGAGGCACTGTTGTGGTGAATTCACGTTTTGAATCTGTGCTGCTTCTGTGGTGATGTGTTGGTTGGTGAGGATGTGCAGAAAGAGGTATCATCCTTTTAGAGGCTGTGTTGTACAAATTGTGTTGTGCATATGACCAGCAGATGGGATGCTATGATAATTTACAGGCTGTAGTGAATATTTGGTTGAGGTTACATGGATCTAGAGCAAATACTCACTTTTCTTGTTAAGGAAAGGACACTGAAGTTGATTTTCTGCAATCTTTATTTAAAAACCAGAAACAATACAGTTTGTGTGCAAAATTTCCTTCTGTACAGGTGTATTATTGAATGCCTCTCACTTTTGGCCAGTTATATCAGACACAGGATAACAAAACCACTACAAGTAATGAATCTCCAATGTTTCCATTGCCAGCAATGGGCATTACAGCAGGAGTGTCTAATTGCTTGCAAAGGATCACTATTCTGACAGGTGTGGCACTCGTTTAGATGCACAGAGAGAGTGGGGCTCTTCCCTGCCACACATGTACAAAACTCCCATCACCATTTGAATTTTACACACACAGACACGTCTGAAGGAACAAGGAAACCATTGTGCATCCATTGGCAAAGTTGAGAGATCAGGCAGAGCTGCTTTTCCAGCACTGCCAGATTTTGTCTCAAGGAACTTGGTGTAAATGCTTTAAGACATATCCATGTTTCACTGTGAGCAAGAGAGAAGTACTTTTTCTCTGAGGGGGATTATCTAAGTTTACTCTTACCACAGTGCATATCTGCTTTACACACTCAGCACTCTGGTTCCTATGGGACCAAAGCTGTGTGTCTAAAAAGGTCTGAGAGATGAACATAAGTGCTGAATCAAATTTTACCACTCAAACTGTCTGCTGAACCGGAAACAGAATCAGGAGTTTAAAGCTATTCTTGTCTCATGAAGGAATGTCTGCATAACTCCAAGCTGAGAACATCTTTATAGAGCAGAAAAGTTTGTTTTCAAGAGATGTCTGTTAGGCTGAGTTCTTCAGTTCTGATTTGCACTGAGCAGTACATCTATAACTTGAAATAGGAGCAACTAAAAGTAATGGACCCAAAATCCAGATTAATTTCAAAGTTTATGCTTACTAGAAGCTGCATAGTAAAAGCAGTTGTTAGTTTCCAAGAGCACTATAAAAGGTGGAAGAAAGAAGACTTTAACCAAGGCAATGGTAAGTCAGGGGACAGCCTGCTAATTTAGCGATATGGAGGAAGGACAGTTACGTTCTGTAACTGGCTGTCCTAGGCTACTGTTCTGTGCAGCACATAACCTAGGGATCTAAGGATGAAACCCAGCATCTTACCTTTCAAAGTGTCCTGTTATCTATTACTGAAGGGCATTTCTCCACTCTTAGAATTTCCAATAGGAGAAGAAATATTACCTTTGTTTCCAGACTCATGGAGTTTATGCATTTGGTAAGAGCAAATACAATAAGGGTCATTCTTTCCAAAAGGCAGACAACTCTTAATGTGTGTCTCTCTTTGAATGGAGGAGATTCAGACTATCAGGCTAACCTCATAGGGTTCCCCTACTCCCATATAACATTAAAATCTGTCTAAACTTTCTCTAAATTCAGAATCTGAACGGAACTCTCATAATGCATCTAAGATAAACAAGTGTTACAGATACTTGAAAGCACATGCTCAATTGAGCTTTTCTCATAGTAATCTTTCAGCAACTCAGTTCATTCAGTGTGTGATCAGAAGACTGATCACCAAGATTAATATTTTTTAAATGGCATTTCTTATAGGAGATGAAATTACAGTTTGGCACAAATACAGGTCATGGGTTCTATCCGTTCTCTCAGTCTGGGAGGTTCTTTTGCTTGTTTACAGCATTCATGAGCAGGCGTACATAGGATGTTAACAGGTCATCCATTTTGTAACCCTGTCAGGAAAGAAAAAGGTTTTAACTCTCTCAGAGAGCTCCAAAACCAAAAATAACTATCATTTCCTCCCTGGTTTATCTTCTTAGGTTATTCCCTGCATGAACATCTCTTCCAATAGCTGTCACTGTTTTAGTAACAATTTCCTCTGCTCTCATAGGTATTCAAAACTTTACAAAGCATAGCTCTGCTGTCTCCCCCATATTCACTCTATAGCTTGACTTGTACTCTTAAGATTCTTGTATTTAAGAATCCAAGCTTTTGTGTTAGAGAAGTTACTCTTTAAGTGTTTTTGTTATCTTTACAAATCTACCATTAAATATTAATACAGTGATGCCTCTCTGAGTCTTTGGACAGTCTGAAACCAATTCTTAGAAAGGTGGTACCACTCATGGAAAAATAAAAAGTCTTACAATGCTGGCTTTCCTGCATAGATGGAGGCAGATATGCAAGACAGAAAGCCTCTTACATACTTATGCAGTCTTAATGTCTCAAATGGGTAGAATTTTGATGTATGAGAAGAATTTGGAAAATTACTATTTTTTTTGTGTCCTGTGTCTTATATCTTTGCATCAGATGGCATTATGTAGCACTGAATCAGTTCTAAATGGCAATTTTATTGACACAGTAGTGAATGCTTTTTGTGTCTGCACTGATATTTATCTGTTTTGGCACCACTGTAGAAATTTTTGTAGAAATTCTGGATATAAAAGTAAAGTTAGGAGGTTATTGTCTAAGTTAAGAAAACTCTTCTTACCAGAGATGTCTCACATAAGAGCCGGTTTCCTCGTACCAGATTTCCTATTGTCATGTGAAAGTATGTGCTCCCACTGCTCCAGTTGGAGATTTTATTGAAGGGATAGACTGTTAAAATATCCTGTAAGGGGAAACAAACTGAACTGTAGAACATTTCTCAAATGAAAACAGGCCTCTACATAAGAAAATCTGTAGAGCCAGAGCATTCTTTTTCTTTCTCATTTCATTTATAAACACAGTGGATCAACATAGTACTTGCTTCTAGACTAGTGCTATATTTTATTTTCACCAAGCAGGTGAATCTTTATCACACTAATGAGACTTCCTTTTACTATATATTGATCTCTGCCTTAGCACACTGCCATTATATCTACAATAATCTAAAACTCGCTGGATAATTTTTTCATTATTAAAAAGCACCTAGTGTTATTCCCTTTTCCTGGGAACTTGGTAAGACCAGTCCTGGGCTTAGACAGCAGCTAAACACTGCCAGTCAGCCTGAGCTTTTAGACAGCTAGGCTTCCTGCAAAGCATTTTTCTGAAGCAGGTGCACTGCCCATCCATCTGCCTAATCTTGCCACTTTGCCCAGATGCATCACGATTCTCATATTTCTTTTCAGAGGTGCTCTACACTGTTTCCAGTGTAGAAAATGCAAAGAAGTAACTTGAGGCAGTAAAAATTTCTTGTTTCACACAAAAAATGAATAGAGGGCCTCTTGCCTCCTGTCATTCCTAGACAAGGTCCTATTGCTGTCCCTAAATTAGCACTGTCAGTTAAATCCTTCCTTCCATAGAATTGTGAGAAACAACTGTTACCTTTGTCTTCTGGTGTATCAGTGAGACTCCTTGCTTGTTGATTGCAATCAGCACAATCTCTGGGAAATTTGGCTCTGAGGCTTGCTGTAAACAAGTAACCCATCAAGATAAACACAAAATAAAGAAATTATCTGTATGAGGTGCACAGTGACCTTTAACTGTGTCCAGTGCTGCTTGTGCTCTTTCCCAAATGAACACTGAAACCTTTTGGCCATATATTAATGACTTGAGCAACTGCTACGTGAAAGCAGAATCAGGTCCATTATTTACTACACTGATGACAGGCTTAATGGCTGGTTGCAAACCAGTTAAGGGAACTTAAGAGCCTAGTGAGGAGAAATTAAAGGTAGCAAGTGGGAAATGATTCTTGGGAGGTATCCTCTCTGGAATGAGAGGATTAATACAGTTCTCATCTAAGGGAAGAGTCCCCAAAGAGACAAGATTTGGCAGCATTTTTTTGTGTAGAGTGATGACAGGACTAACTGCCTACAGCTACTATGTAGTTGTAGTATAGGTATTACAACTGGAACAACAACATAGCCAGTAAACAACAGGCATAGTTCAGAATGGATAAAGAACCCACCTGCCCACTTTGAAGGAAGAGTTTTTCTCAATAGATCACAGGAATTCAGCTTTATAATGCATTTTCACTTATGCAGATACGGAATTACAGTCAGCCCGTATCCCCCAGTACTGATCTACCACCAAATCCACTCAGGCCTTCAAACCTACCTTGACCTCAAAGAAGGCTGATCCAAATGTTGGCCACCGGTGTATCATTTTCAAGAAGGCAGTCTTGGCCTCATCCACAGTTTTTCCCTCATGTTTACTATATGCTGCAATAATGTTCTGTTTAGGAAGAGCAGATACAAAGCCTGTTCAGTTGGAGACATGCAGGTTTCCAGAGCCTAGCATTAGCACTAAAGACAGCACCAGATCATCACCAAGATCAGGTTTTATCCCAGAGTAAGAGAAGACTGAAAACATAAACAGCCTGCCGTGCCTGGGGGCAAGGTGGAGCCAGAAGCCCCCAGTGTTTCTTATTCACGTGCTGGGTGAAGTAGGCCCAGCAGCCCCAGGGAATGGACTTCAGGGTAGAAGGGCAATGTAAGATGAAACAGAAGAAAGGCAGTGTTCAGCACCCGCAGACATACATCGCATCTGCTGAAACATGGAGGGTCAATTTTTCATCTACATTTGAAATAGTGTTGTGTGTCTTCCTCATCAGACTCAGAAGTACCTGCTCAAACTTTCTTGCGTTTTCATGGATAAAAGAGCCTTTTACTGTAAGTAGCATGCAGGTGGTGCAAGGAGTTTTATTTGCTTCCAAACTATGCAATGTTTATGACATATCTTAATTTTCTCTTTCTGTCCAATATCCTCAAATTCCCAGTCCCATCACTGATTTCCATATCTCTAACTCTTCTTCTGGACACTGGAAGTAAATTAGTATCTTGAAGAAAGATGCACATCTCAAATCAGCCATCCAGGCCTGCAGATATCTTTCAGAGCTTTGGTAGAGAGGACGCAAAATCGGGATTGTAAGACCCAAATTGTCTCACTATCCTGCTGGCAAATCTAGCAATATCCAATAGCATCCCCCTATAGTGCTTTCAAAGATCATCACCTCAAAAATGTAGTGTGGCTCGATGTCTTGTCTTCTCTCCTAAAGCTCTGCCTAAGTAGTATGACTAATGAAAGCTGATGTTCTTACCTTCTTCCATTCATCTGCCGAGACTGCTCGGAGCAGATTATCTGGCACCAGCTCCTTCAGGATTTTGGGAATGGTTGCCAGCTGGGAGCGGTCATTGTTAAAGCGCACTTTATAAATCAGCCCTGCCAGCTGGACAGCTTCATCCTTGGAACACTTGTGGTAGCCTCTGAGGTACTTTGGCAGCTCCTGGAAGAGACCAGCTCTGAATCCAGGCAGAATGGGCTGAAGCAAAGACTGACATAAGCATTTTAAATCTGTGAGGTCAGGATGTGAGTCTTGCCAAACAGTCCAAGGATAACCCAAGAACTTTTGAATCCTGAAGGTTCTCAGGGGGACCTTTAAAGGTCCTTTCCAACCCAAAAATTTCTGTCATTCTCTGTACAATTTACGGAACAAGACAAGCATCTCCACTGAACAATTCGATAAAGGAGCTGTGCTCCTAACATATTCAGTATAGCTAAGGTGTGAACACTGTGAGAAGTAAATCTGCGCCTGAGGCTGAGCTGTGCCTTCCAGAGGCATTCCTCTGGAGGCTCTATAATGCAGGTCTTGGGGAAGGAGACTTTCTCAGGAAGGTTTCTTTCCTCACACTCTATGCTTTAAGGAGCTGCTTACTTGGTGGTAATGGAAAATGGTATCAGCCTTCAGGTCCTTCCCAGGAGTGACATTCAGCCACAGCTTTCTCATGAAGTACACCTCATATGCCACAGATATGGCAGCTCCTAGGGAAACCAAATCTTGTTAGTGTTCTCTGTGTCATTGATAGTTTTTAAATGGCTTGTGAGTTTCTTCAGAAAAGTAATTCTGGTTTTAATAGTAACAGACAAAGTTACTACCCAAAACTTACAAAAAGCCATTTTAGATTACCAAGAAAGCAATTAGTAGTCAGTTCCTGGACGCTGCTCACAAAGTGAGCTGAGATGTGGGCTTTCCAGAGATTGAGAAGAAGCTGAGAGTGCCTGCGATTGAGTGTTTGTTCTCGGTGCTCATGACAGCTGCCTGCTGGCATACAACACACCTGAATTCTGGGACACTGATGCAAGTATGTACTCTGATGGCTGTGCTTACATCCATGAATTGTGGTTTAGTGCCCCCACATCTTTATGTTGTGATTTTCAGAGCTCCTAGCAGCTGTATCAGCTGTCAGGGGAGAAGTTAGAAAGTCTTAGATACAAAATGACAGAGCTGCAGGAAGGTAAACTTCAGCTGTCCTGAAATAAGCAAAGGTCACAGTAAATTGATATGAAATTTGAGTGGAGTTTGATGTAGATTTCAAAATGTATGTTATGCATGGCGGGGGGCTAAGTGCAAGGAACAGCTGTTATTAGTATTACATTGTTTTATTCTAAGAAGTGTTTCCCTGAAAACATAACTTGTGCTTGGGTATCACCATGTAATAATCTGGTTAAAAATTTTCTAACAACCCAAAGATTGTGTGAAGAACCTATTTACATGTGTTGGCTGATGCTTAATACTTGAGGATCAACCTATATAACTTGTGTATATCCAGCTATGTGTTGTGGATACAACAGGTCAAAAAAATCTTTGTTAGCAATTTAAATTTCCTGGAGAAACCCCCACACAGAGATGCTCTGGTGTTTCTGACAGCCTGTGCTTGGCTGGATTGGGTCACTGGATCTTGCTGCTGGTGCAGGCAGTAACCAGGTGTGTGCAAACAAAAATGATATAAGACTCTGCTAAACACTTCCCAAGATGGAGTGAGTCCTACTGGGCAAATCTGCTGCTTTCCCAGTTCAGCACAGCAAGTCATGCATCTTCTTGTCATACTGGCATTCTCCTTACCATCTTTCCCTGGTTTGTTCCTCCTGTTCCAGTCTGTCACCTGCCTTAGGGAGTCAAAGAAGTAGTCTGCTTCATTCTGACTGATCACCTGCCGAGGCCAAGCAGTGAAGGAGAGGAAGGAGTGATTAGCACATCATATAAAATACTGCCTGGGCCAGCATACCCAAATCCAAATATCAGGCTGAATTTTCTTTCCCAGTCTCTAGTAAGAGGGCAGAATTACAGCAGGAAAGACAGAGATAAGGGGAAAGAAGTAGAGAGATATGAGGAGAAAGGTTTATTTACATTTCATATGGGGATTTTTATTGCATCTTCTGTTGCTTTTTGCTTTTGAAGCTGCTTATTGAAGTCAAGCTGAAGATGCCTACTGTATTCTCAGCCATCTCCTCTTTGTAAAATATTGTCACATACTGGGTTCCTCTTTTCAGGAAAGCAGCACATCAGAAACTGCCTGTGCTTGGCCTCAGTGCTGCTTTTGATTTGATCACAGTTCCAGAGAGAAGGGATCTCTCAGCAAGGCAGCCAGATCAAGCTTCATCTCAAGAAAGGCAAGCTCCTGACAAACTAGAGAGCAGTTGACTGGTGCTGGTTGCCCTTGCTCTCCCTAATCCCCAGTGAGCACTGTATATGTGGAGCATGTCTCTGGGAAAAGCCTGAGTGGAAGAGGGCTGAATCCAGCACTATGCAACATCCAGCTTAATGCAATCCCAGCAGCTGCCAGAAAGCCCATGTCTTCTCTGCTTTTACTACCACCTGGGTATCAGCAGACTGAGCGAAACTGCATCTCCAACCAGCCTCTTCAAGAGGCTTAATTGTCGGGTGCAAAAAGTTTGAGTCTGGGGTGTATGTCCTCAGTAAGACAGAAGCAGTAATGACTTGCTCTGGTCCTTGGCTTCATGTGGTTGGTTAGGTGATCTGGTAAAATAAGAGAGGAGGGGGAGTCTGGCTACCTTGCCACAGTTGACAAGAGTTACCTTATCTGCAATCTTCACAAAGAGGCTGAAACCTTCCCAGGAGCTCAACTGCAATTTGGAAGCGATGTTCTGACCCAGAGTCCGGATTTTGGTGTTTGTTCCTACATCAAATGTCTATGAGATAACAGGACTCTTGTTAGAGAGGAAGAAGTAAGAGCACTGAATGTCTTCAAACATGCTCCTGGATGAACACGTCATGGCTAGAAAAACAGTAAAGGCTGGGAAAATAAGTAAGTGCTCACCTGTTCCGTTTCATTGGGGAACCAAATCTTGTGTGAGATCTTAGTGTTGTTCTGTAAGATAGCCTCAACCTCCACAGGATGAGGTGCCCACTTCCTGCAGCCATTCCTGGAAAATGCCACCACCATCATAAAAGAGATCAGTGCTGGATGTTTAATCACTGAGAAGCTGAACAACAGTATTCCAGCTGAACAACAGACTCCATCCAAAATGCTGGTACTGTGTGATGGGGTGGGCTCCAATGGACCTTCACCCCAGTGAAATTCAGTGTATTAACATCAAGAAACTGATGGTCTTATTACTATATATATTAAAAGTATTTTCTACTCTGCAAGGAGATTGTAAATGAGGCACCTTCCTAGCCAGTACCATTGTCCCTTCTATGGATTCAGCAGCATTTTTCCTTCCTGAAGTGTGAAGATTATGGCTACAAGGAGAAATAAATTTTATTTAATTCTTGCATCAGGAAAAAGATATGTATTCAGAATCAAAATGACTTATGGCACAGAAGACAAGTACCAAAAACGTTTGGAGGGCTCCTGAAAATGTTACATTTTATATAAGAGCTGGAGGGCAATCGCTGACTCAGGAGCTCCTTAAACTGTACGAACTCAATTCTTTGAAATTATACCTCAGAGCAGAGCTGCCTTTTAAAGCAAAAGAACTGTCCCTGAAGTCTGAGTCATGCCAAAACCTTGACACAGTTAAGAGAAGGCAAATCTAGCACATTACCTCCTGGGGCTGGTATGTTCCTGCCCTCAGTGGCACAGAGCAGGCTGCTCAGAGATTTTGTACAGCATAACTTATAGGCCAAACTCCTCTCACACTGGGTCAGTCTCTCAAGAAGAGGTTAGTCTGGATCCAGCTTCAGTTGTGTAGAGTTGAAAACTAATTTATTTTCCATTCAGTAAAGTAGCAGTTTCATTTGAAAAGGAAAACCTGACTGTAGCCGAGCTGAACAAGTTGTGCTTGTACTGTGCAGGCACTGTATGGAGTGTGGACCTGTCCTACTCAGTCACCTATTCCTGAACTGGCATCAGAAGGTGCTCAAGGAAGTGCAGCAGCTTGGCTGGAGAGGTCATGTGTCTTTGCAGTCTGAGCCAGGAATTCATTGCCAAGGTGAGATCAGTGACGAGGATTGTGGGGATGAAGCTGTAAAGCTGTTTATGGAGGAAAAGGTGTGTAGCTAAGGGCTCAGTTGCCTTCTCCTGGATGTATTGTAGGTCAGTCCCTTGAGCTGAGTGCTCTCCCCTTCCCAAAGAGAGCAGGTTACTTACAGGGGAGAAGTTTGACTAGATGATCATTGAATGTTCCTTTCAACTGAAATAGTCTAGTCTGTTCTGTTCTGTGCTATGTTATGCTACTTTATGCTGTTCTAAACAGGTGCAGCTTTAATGAAAAAGCTTTTTTTTATTAAAAGAACTGCTCTTAGAACACAAGATTTGTCTTTGTTCCTCTTCCCATCCTCCAAGCTCCAGGTCTGGGGCAGTTTAGCAAATAGAATTCTCCTCCCAAAGAGCCCATTCTGCTTTCCCCTCCCTCTTTGCCCCCTCAAAAGAAGCTCTGTAAAGCTCAAACAGGGCTTAGAGCATGAATAGCACATGATACAGGGAGGCAGGAATTTTTAAGTCTTCTCCATAGAAATAAACAATGAATAGCACATTCCTTGCCATACATTTTTCAGGAACATCAAAGGCAAGTTCAGTGTGTGGTGACATTCCCTCAGCAGTGCCAAAACCCATACACTGCATGGGGGCTATCGACTGTGTTAGCATTCCCCTAGAGCCTGACGCGTGGGCTCACAGAAGAAACATGGGGGTCAGCCTGAGAGAGGGGAGGATGGAGGAGCTGCAAGGAGAAATCACTGGGCAGCTTCTTGACTGATGAGGGCTGTGGCAGGCAGGTGGTGAGGCACAGCATCATCAAAAGGGAGAAGGCTGGAGTCAACCTTGATGCCAAAGCTCTGTTCTCAGAGTGGTAAGCTGGGTAATTCCAGTGCCTGGAGGAATCTAGGGAAACCTTCTCCCTTCTGTTCAGTTGATCCTTCCTGAAATCCTGGTAGCCCTTCCACTCTCTCTGGTTGTGTAATGTCCATTA
Organism: Xenops minutus; assembly: GCA_035221455.1. NCBI lineage: Eukaryota > Metazoa > Chordata > Aves > Passeriformes > Furnariidae > Xenops > Xenops minutus. The sequence continues at coordinate 19,022,895 of JAWWEE010000010.1, forward strand.
GAACAAAAAGGCATTCAGAAGTTTAGGAAGCACTGTGGTTTGGAGACCATGTTGCTTCAACCCTCACCAGCCTCAGGTAATGCCAAATGGATGGAGAAGTGTCTTGCTGTGAGGCAGGTAAGTGTCAGGGCTTTGCTCATTTGAGTTTCTTCAAAAAATAGGAATTGATTGTATTATCCTCTCCTCCCAGCATGGATCTGCTTTACTTCACCATCAGAAAACCAATAGAGTCACAGCAGCACTCTGCAGATAGCAGTGACTTTAGTGGTGTCCCTCCACTATGAGTAAGATGTAGTATTGTTGTACAAAGAGCTGCACATGTGCAGCTCTTTGCTACTGAGAGTCAATAAACTCAAGACTAATCCTCAGGCATATATAAGACAAACAAGGACATACTGCCTCATCAAAAAAAAAGAAAAATTAAGGTCAGGACATCAATTACATCATACCAAGCTTTTTCATGCCCTTTAGGATGTTTGAAATACCCAGCTCTGGGAGTCAAGTGATTATGTTCAATGATGAACGTTTTAAAATGCTGCTGTGTGAAAAAAAAAAAAGTGAAACATCACATATCACTCTTAATGGTTCAAAGTCCATAAGGAGTTAGAAATAACGATCACTTACAAAAAAGAGGATGGAAAGAGGGAAAGGAAAGCAAGAGTCACATTGGTTTAGCCCTTGTGTTTTTTGGAACCTGACTATTGATTTTTGAACACTTTGAGCTGGTTATCTGCCAGACCATTTACCTCATCACTGTCTGAATCCTCCGACGGCACCCTGGGGCCAGTGTTTCTTTCTGACGTGTCTCTATAAATTTCTGGGCATGTTTGAGCAGGGACTTGCTGGGTGGGAAGAGGCCAGTGCAGAGCCAGAGGAGCTGCCAGCCCCTGGTCACGCTGTACCTGTGAACACAAAGCAAATATTTCTGCTGCAGCCACACATAATTCTCTGTTTGACCCACGCACCAACCACGGGGAAAAGAAACACCTTCCCATCATGGTGCCATTCAGCAAAGAGCTGCAAATCAACAGAGCCTTCACTCAGGCTCTAGCAGTTGTTTGCTGTGCAACAACCACAGCCTGCATGTGAAGACAATGCCAAGTCCTCCATGAGAAGTTGCAAGAAGTTGCAAGTCTCATGAATAAATATAAACTCCAGATTAACAGACATCTTGGCAGCAGTGAGCCTGATCCCATTCTCTTGGAAAGCCACTGCCCATTTGCTGCTCAAGCTCACGTGTATTTGGATTGTGGTTTCTCAGTGGTTTGTAGTCAGTCACCTGCCCTCTGCATTGGCAAGTTTTGCTCAGGGCACGAGCACTTTACATGCACTGACTTCCCCTTACATGTGCTCCTGTTCTGAAAAATGAACATGTAGATGTGGCATTGTGTAATGAGGTAGTTACAGTTCTTAAAAACCCCACATCAAATTGATACCATTTTCAGGCACAAACCTAGTTCTTTCAGCGTCTGCACCTCTGAGATCTGCCAGCTGAAGTTCTTGTACCTTGCCCTCACCAGTACTAAACACTCTGAATCCTGGAGGTAATTTGTTGTTCTGCCTTCAAAGTGAGAAGCAGAACACGCTTCAGCTGCATCCCAGGATTACTCTGAAATGCTCAATGGTGAGAAGTGGATTTGGTCGAGAAAGTCAGCATGTCTGGCTCTGAAAGGGCACTGGACTTTGCTGAATAAAGAGGTCCTCGCTTCTTTATTCCCCTTTACTATTCTAATTTTGCAGATGAAGACACACTATTTTAATCCCATTTATACTCTATAGACCAGTGGAGTCTGCATCTGTGTGAGAGTGGAACATGGTCCACAGCAGAGCAGCCTGGGAAGGATGAAAGATTTGTTGCTCTATATGTTCTCATGAAAGTATATGGAAATAGCCACCTTTCAAGCATTGTTTTTTCCACATCAGTGATCCTGCTCTAAACAGTGACTGAATCGGTGGAGCACATCAGGCATGGCATTGGCACCATGGTTACAGACTATGTGTTTAATAGCATGTAAAATCTACTGCCTGCAAGGAAATCTAACATTCAACAATTACAAACATGGTAATGGTTCTATTAAGTGTAATGCTTGTGGAACAGTAAGAAAGAAAATAAATAACTGGAAGCTCCTTCCTTGTGTCACTTTTGCAGTGACACAATGCAGCCAGAAACAGTCAAACCATTTCGTTAATAATTAGTATGATTTCAAGCTTCTTTTGGCAATTGAGTTCCCCTGGAAGTGGATCAAATTCTATTTTTGTGAGTGGGGAAGAAAATATCAGCCTCTTTCAGAGACTTTTATGTGGGCAGGGACCTATGAAACTAATCTGTTCTGCAAGGCAGTTGTGTAACCTAACTAATATAACAAAAGTATTTATTCACTGGTGGTAAAAATCTAGTGTGAACTACATGTTTATGGAGGGAAATGCTGCCATTGGGAAATGTAAATGGAGGGTTGGCAGGACAGTCACAAGGACTATGCAGTGCACTATTTTCTCCACAGACTGCCTTGGAAGCAAGAGAGCCTCAGTAACACCTTGCCTGCTTCACACTGTACTGCACTGAGTACGGAATGCTCATGGGAGCAAAGCAGCAGCTCAGGGAAGATGACTAATGGTGCTCTGTGGCCTCTCACTGCCAGGCAGGGGTCCTGAGTGTTCCACAAAGGTGAGTCCCACAGCACTGCCTGGCAAAAAGGGGAAGGAAAGGCGTCACTCCAACATTTGGCCATCCTTCTCCTCTTTTCCTGATCCCCACCTGCACTTGAGGCCTGGCTCTGCCAGGAGCAGGGGTTTTGCACCCAGGTGAGTACCTGTTTCTGTTCTCAGTCAGTTGCTTCATAATCTGGCAGTAAATCTCATCCCGCAGGACCTCCTCCTGGATAGCTGCCACAAATATCTGATCAGTGACTTCCACAGAGGAGTGTGCCTGTTTTGAGGGATAGTCTCCCATGAATTTCATGATGGGTGAATGTGCTATTAAGGAGAAAAGCAGGCCAATTTTGGAAAGCAAATGGGAAGTTTAATCTGGATCCTAACATACTGGTGACTCTTTTGATGTCTAAGTGGCAAATTCTGGGAGGAAGGTCTGAAGCATGTTCCCTGATTGTCCCCCACCCCTTTTCTCTATGCAGCAGTCACTGTTTGGCTGTGATTTGTACTGTGTTAGCTGCTTGCTCTGGGCATATGCAGTAAACAGATCTCTCTCCTAAAGCCACATTCACAGTTAACTGAGCTATCAGGAGCTGTGGAGCACTGGGAGGGAATAGGAACTTTTCCTCTGTAGACAAGGGAAACAGATTTGATATACCCCACCTTTATGTGAATGTATCCCCTGTAATGCAGTTGAGGTATCACCATATAGGTGAGTTTAGTGGAGGCAGCTAGCTCTTCCTTCCCCTGAGTGTTCTCAGGTCTCAAAGAGAGGGGAGAAAGGATATCAATGAAAGCCTGACAGGCCAAATCCCGAAGATCAGGGTCTATGCACGCTCTCTTCAGCAATGGCTGTTTCAGGGGCTCCTTAGAGTGTGCCCACAGTTGACTGCGCCCACGGGTCTTCTGGAGAACAGCTTTGCTGATGGATTCCTTCTCAGGAGTCCTGAATGAAGGCATGTGCAGGCAAAACAAAATTACTGGATCAGTACTGCTATGAACATAGAATGTCATTATCACAAAGTCATATCTCTAGAAATGTTCTTTCCCAAGACAGTGATCTCATATCTCCTTTGATTCTGTAGGTCAACAAGAGCAGGAAAATGTAGCTTGCTGTATATCCAGAAAGGGAGAAGGTTTGCAAAAAGAAGAAACGTTTTAGAAAACTAATTTTCCTCTTACTGTCTGAGGCCTGAGATGTTGTGTACCCTTGCTGAAGAAGGGATGAGAACTAAGAGTAGTGTCTGCAGGGAAGAAGTGACTCCAGCTGGAGTTCTACCCTCCCCTTTGTATTTTTCCAGACTGAAGATAAACAGACCATGTGCCAGAATCTCTGCACATCCAAAGTCACAATTACAAGGAACAAAGAGAAGAAAACCAAGCAGAAATGGGAGATGCCATTGCATGGTAGGTTTTAAGGATCACTGATCAACAAGAACTTGCCTAGGGCATACACTACACAGATAACTTCACCTGAAGTGTTCATAGGAGAACTCCTCCAGAGTGTAAGGCTTCACTTTGATATCCTCTTCATCAGGTTCCTCCATGAAGGAGTTCTGTGAAGCTGTTCTCCTCTGGTCTGGAGACATCATCAGCAAACTCTGGAATAACACAGCCACATAGACATGTCAGGTCTCTGCACAGGTTATCAGGTGTTACTCACCATGTCCACTGGTAGTGCTCCATGCTGCCCGAGACCTTCTGTCCCCAAAGCAACATCTCCAGAGACTCAAGAAAGACCTGGGAACAGTTGACTCAAGCAATTTCCATAGAGCCAACAGTAGTAGATATTAAAATGTATGTGACTTTCCAAAGCACAACACATTTTACACTGCACCTGCTTATCACTAGTGTGTTGCCCTCAGCTTTTCTGCTTTTTACCTGTTAGCACAGTATCCAATATACTGAATCTCCAAAACTGAAGACAAGATTGTTAGCAGAGAGATCAATGGGAAACCTTGACTCCCTCAAGGACCATATTCTTTTAAAGTAGCTTGCTGCACTCAGAGCTTCCCTCAAGGCATAACGTAATAAGCACTCAAGCCCGGTGAGAACGTAGGAAAACTCAGCTGCACACCCTTATCCACTAACTGCTACCAGTTCCAGGCACTGAAATCTCCCTTGGTGAACAGACTGGGCATTTTTTAAAGTCATTGCTTTTGTGCAACTGCAGTCTTGTCCGTAGCGTCTGGGCTAGGTTTAGTTTTGTTTTCAGACAGGACAGAATGAAATGCTTTGTTTCAATGGGAGGTATAAATCTTCTTTGACTTTGGGGGACAATTATCTTACAGTTATAAATTTAATCATATTTAACATTGTTATTACCATTTATCTTCCAGTCTCTTCATGGAGAGTGTTTAGCTTTTCTTACCAGCACTTGACTAGAGGGTTTTGTGAGAGAAGGAATGATGTAGATGTCTTCCAAAAATACATTCCCTGTTTTGCCTGTCCTTTCATTCTGGGCATGGATCCAGCCAGAATCTTTGTCCAGCCTTTTGTGTTCAGTGAAGATTAGCAAGTCTCCCTTCTTGAAGGACAGGATGCCAGGGTCTTCTGGAAAACAGAATAAGGGAGTACTGCTCAGGGTTGATAGTCCAAGAAAATGCAAAGGGATTACAACATGAAAGACAAGGGAATTTTGAAGGCCTGAATTCAGTTTGCAATAGAAAGTGATTTGTGTAAATATGGCTAATTATGCAGTAACACTTCAGAGAAATCACTTTAGTTTCCTCTGACAGCCTGATTTTGATCCACTTAGGGCAATGGCAAAACTCCCTTTGATCCACATGGATGCTGATTTTTTGTCTAGAGTGGTAGCAAAGCATGGAAAGAAACTCAGTAGTTATAAGTTAATGTTTACATTTTAAACCACTCATGTCTGTTTGAGCCAACTGTATTCCATAGAAAAGTTCAGTTTACTGCTTTTGTGAAATTCTTCTAGAAAGTATTTCCAGAAGCCCAGACCCAACTTCCTGCTATAACCAAGCTGAGTTCTTGGACACTGTACTATCTAAATAAAATATACAAAGAGGTAGAAGGAGAAAGAAAAGGTTATTTGTATGCAAAGATACTGAATCCCATTTCCTGGAGAAAAGGGACTCTTGCTGAAGTTCTTCCTCTTCTCTATGAGCACCATCAACAATCTTCTCTCCAAATTTCTTCCCCACCCTGTAGAAAAGTTGTAAGACTTACCCTGAGATTTTTTCTCATGCATTGCCACAGCAAATCGTGATCTTTTCTTCAGTCCTTCCAGAAATGTCACCACCAGTTCAGCAATGACAACGCTGTTTACAGATGTCAGGACAAACTCCTCGGCATGAAGCGTGATGAGAGTACAACTCTGTCCAAATGATTTCACTGCCCTATGTATTATTGAACAGTTTGTTACCAGAGCATCTAAAAAGCTTGCAGACCCATCTGCAAACACAGCCAAGGCACCTGCACCTCCTTGCAGATAACTCCCTTACAGTGAGTATTAGTAGCTCTTAAATTGCCTTCCTGTGAGCTGGTAGCTGTGAAGGACTGAAGTGGTTCAGCTTTACTCTGGACTCCACCATGTTTTGTACAAAAGTGCTTCATTATAGAAAACAAACACCTTTCTTTTGGAGTTACTGGGCAACTAATTAAATCTCTGACAGTTGTCACAGGGGTTTTTTTTCATGTATGTAAGACCCTTTTCTCTGAGTGACCTGATGCAAGGATGTGTGCCCTGAGCAAGCCAGTCGTTATCCTCTTTCTTTTGGTTACCTTGTTTAGGTCCATGACACCTGAGAAGTATATGAACTCCCAGCATGCACGGCAGACAATAGCTTAACTATGTCAGTTATTTGGGCCGGTCTTGTCTTGATGCTTTGTCCATGCTTTCTTACACCTTTCTGACTGTGCAGGATCACTTTCCATCAGCTGGAAGGATCCAGCTATTTCAGTACTTCCTTTACAGGTTACTCAGAAGTTTTTGCTTTCTGTTTCCCAGACCTAGGCTATGCCACCTTTCTAGGCACAGATCAAATCACCTAAGGAGATGGCAGAGAAAGTACATGCTTTCTGAATATAGAAAGGATGCCTTCTTCAGAGATCTTGGGTTTCTGGGGCCCTCACCTGTTGGTGTGGATTCCAGTTATCTCTGGAAAAGTCAGCTCAAGAAGCCGCTTTTCTGACTCATCCAAGAAGCAGATACCTTTCCAATTTATAGCAACAATGAAGTGGTTCTTAGGCAAGCTGGGCCCTGAAAATACCAAAAAAACTTCTTATCAATGCTATACAAGTCTTCCTCTATTGATCTTATATCTGTCCTCTACTCCTGGTCTCCAGGTATTACCTGAAAACTTAGTGACTTCAAAGAAACGGGAGAAAAGCAAAGGCCACTGAAAGCGAGCAAAATCTACAAGTTGCTCCTTCACAGTCTGAGAAGAGAGATGGTCTTGTGTGTATGGGGCCTGCAGGATAAAAACACACTTGAGGTTTTTCAGTAAAATCTGTTTTGTATGATCTGCAGACAATAAAGAGTAAGCCCAATCCCAGAGATTCCCAACAACCCTTAGCTGTCACTGGTTTCAATGGTACCTAGCATAAGTAAATCAGGAACAGTCTCCAGGGAATCCAAGCCACATGTGGCTAAAATTGCCCACAGGCATGTGGATTCCATATTTCTTCTCAGTCCCCAAGATTCTGACTTGCTTGTTCAGAGTCTTAACACACTTTCAGTGCCACAGAAATCCATTTCCAGATCAAAACCAATATTCCATCCCACACCCATCCTGACTCGGTTGCCTTAAAAGCTACTCTATTCAGAGAGTTAAATGTACTTTTTTATTCTGCCCGCCTGATGAGCCTTAAGTGGAAGAGTGAGTGGAAAGGTTCTCTGCTCCTCCAGCTGTAAAGAACTATTTGGAATACATGAACTGAGCTGGTTTTCCTTCTTCCCCCTACAGACTATTCATAAATGGAAATGGTAAAAGAAGCAGAAGCTGGTGCTCAAGAGTGGTTACCCAGCAGCGCCAGACAAACCTCTTACCTTAGCATGTGCATAGGTTACAAGGTTCACCCACTTTTCCAGGGGCTTGGACTTCAGCTGTTTCACTGGGATACAGTCATGGAGTGCCTTCTGCACAAGTTCATTGTGAATGGAATCTCCAAATTGGATGTAACAATATTTTGCACCTACCTCCACCAAATCATCCTCCTGAAACAAATAATCCATTAAAAGAGGCCTAGAAGGATGTCACAAAGGCCAGATAGCCTCATTCAACCTTGTAGCTAGTTTAGGAATGGGGTTTTCTCCATTTTTGTCTAGATAACTCTTAAGAGTCATCCAGCATAAGGAGGGATGAACTTCACACAACCATAGCATCAGAGTGAAAATTAGTGAAAATATTTTCAAGTAAGACTCAATTTGCCCCTTTGGACATGCCTCCTGCTGCCACATGAACTGAAAGTTGCAGGGAAAGAAAAATTATTAATTAGAGCTGCCATTGTGACACCTGGCACAATCACCTGGACAGGAATTGTTCACTAAGAAGGGAAGGATTGTTCACATCCACTGCAAACTTAGTCCATCTTCATGTTTTTAATGTGGGAAGTGTTAATATAGTTTTGTCTCTTCTTTACCTTCTCACAGCGGTACTCTCCAAACCGAATGCCACGAATGACTTGGTGGTAAATGAGATCAGTGCTGACAGGATCCTCCTGGGAGTTGTGCCAGGGGGTGAAGATTTCCTTACGGAAGTAGAGGCGCCAGGGTGCATGGCGCTCGTGGGTGCCCCGCTCTCTCACAAGCTGCTCACACTGGGAGATGGCGTCCAGGACATGATCCCGTCCCCCACCCAGCGACCACACCTGCCACAAAGGGACACTACATTACTGGTACAGCTGCTCTGGGGCTGAGGGAAGAACAACAAGCACAAAGCTCCAGGTCTCCTGACAGCAAGAAAAACTCTGAAATGATAAGCAGATGGATGCGCAAGTTGTATGTGGTAAGTGGATGTATTTGTACTAGTCAGCTACGTGACCTGGAAAAGAAAACCTTACAGGGCTGCAGCAGGACTTGCTAAGTGGCAAGCCAGAAGAAAGGCAGAATAGGATTATCAGGTCCTGAGATTCAGCTGGGATTCGGAACTGATTTGGTCTGAGTAGAGGACTGGGTTGAGGGTGCTTCAGAAGTCAGGAGTCCTCAGGGAGGCTGGATGGGCAGCAGCAACTCTGCAGAAAGAGAAGAGAGCTTTCATTCTATTTTTCTACACTTTACCTTATCAAATACAGCGATGTAGAGTGAGAAACCAAAGGCATCCTTCAATTTGGTTTTATCTGCTATGAACTGACAGATCTCTTTGGCAATGGAAGCAGAGTCTGCAGGGACAGTGATGCTTTGACCATTCATCAGGGTAACATTAAACATAATGGGTTTCTTCTGCTTTGTTGCCTGTAAGTCAGAGTTAAATGAGAGAAAGAAATTATGGGCAAACCTTACTTTTCTCTGTAGAATAAAGAAGGCATTTAGATTTGAGCTACACACACTGTACAACCCAGTCAACAATCCTGAAGTGAATTTTGAGCACCCACACAGTTTCTTCAATGTATGATGAGTCTGAAATATAAATTATATCCCTGGAACAGCACTGGACTCCAGTTCTCTCCTCCCCACAGCTCAGGGGAGCTGATTATCACACAACAGTGTGATAGACTGATGGACTTGTCATGAGTCATAGTTGTCCTGATGACTTTTGGGAACAGCCTTGCACACATCGGTGGAGATGGCCTGCAGCAAGTACTTTGTCCAGGAAGATGTGTGTTAGGCAATAGGGTCACTGAGATTTAGGAAGGAATTGAACTGAGGTTTTTACTTGAAGGGGAGGTGTGTGGCTTTCAATTTCTAGGGTGGCATATAAAAGAAGAAGAGGACAATATAGCCCTGTTAAACTCCTTTCTTCCCTTCATTTTAAAAGCATAAGTCCTGCTCAGTTTTTTTCAAAAGGGATGGTAAGAGCTTCTCTCCGGAGGTGGTTTCTGGCCCTTGTGGCTCCTAAGCAGACAGAATTATATCCCTGCAAATAACATGTCACAGCCTTTAACTCACATGCTCTACTCCGTTTAAGCTAACTGAACAACCAGAAGAGGTGTATCCAAAAAACTGCCCAGACCAAGGCAGCTGGTCCTCAATCCCCTTGTGCAATTGATTTCCATGACTGGATTTAGGAAGATTTGTTAGTCCAGGTTAGTAAATGCAGAGCAGTACAAAATGTGAGAGATGAAGAGGGAGGCGGTACCTGCAGCTCCAGCCAGCTTGGTGGCTCAGTCCGTGCCCCATTGATGTAGGTACGTCTCAGGCGCTCGGCACAATATGGAGCATAGCCTGCTGGCCCATGGTGGATGAAATTCAACAGGTACTATGTGTACAGAGCACGAGAAATAGTTAGGAAACACTGATCCTCATAAAACATGAAAAACCTTCTGCAGCTGATACTCTAGATTAGAGTGATTTGTTAGCTTTCACTTCATCAGACAATATTAAAGGTCAGAGTTGGAATCAGCGTTTTCAAAAAGGAGGTTTGAGACACTTAGTTTTCACTCATTGTTCAGAGCTTTCAGTCCAGAGGGGAAGACTTGTGTCAGTCTATTCACCATGTATAACTACATGGCAAATATTAGACCAGGGAGACTTTATTTGTATGATTAGGTTAGAGCAAGGCTTAGTGTTTTCAACTGAAAAGCCTGAAGTCTTGTGACATTCTGTACAAACAGTGCTGGGAGGAAGGTTAATTCCAGGTTAGGACTGATAATGATTGATACTTTCAGTTTTACCAAGTTCTCTGGCAATATCAATATCAATCATGAAGTCCATGATTAAGACTGGACATTAGAAGAGAAGAATTGGCTAAACAGAACTTTTGGAGATTGTATGGCTCGTGGATGACATAGACTTGTATTTGTATATCTGTATTTAGTGCAAGCTTGGGTCATTCACCTGGCTATTTTAATGATTAAGAATATTCCTAGAGCTATGATATGGTCATGTCTTTTATGAATTCTGCACGGTTCAGACCCTTTGGATGAAGACTGGTGTCAAAATACAATGCATCTGGTTTGTTACAAATAGTGTCCATTAAGGAGCATTTATCATTAGATTGGATTAATCATTTGAACTGGGGTGTCAGTAAAGCAAGGCTGAAGTTTCGGGCACATCCATAGATTCTGTTTGTCTTTGAGATATAGGAGGAAGGCTGATATCAAGCTGGAGCCACAGGCTGGGTTTTATCCTGTGATGAAGTGGATTTATGATCCATTTAAACTTGGAAATTAATGAGTTATGAAAAAGCCCACATCTCTATTGGATTTTTTAGGGCTTGGAGATGTAGAGTAAGAATTGATAAAATATGGGGGTTGATTTTGTACTGGCCTCCTGAGTATATTTAATCACAGGGTTGTAACTGAAGACACCTTTTAAATGTTGGGGTAGAATTGGAGAGGTTAAAATTTGCCACGTTCTCTGCAGATTACAGACCTAAAATGAGAGCCATGATAAAAAACAGAATCCAACCTGTATGATACGTAATGGAAAAAAAATTAAACATGAAACCAGCAATAATTTATTTAAATTCCCCAATAAGGATATGACATGAGAGAATTTCTGCTGAAACCACAGCACCAGCTGCTACGGCAACCAAACATTTTATGTGGCTGTCAGCATTAAAACATTAAAATACACAAGAACCCAGCTGAGCTCAGGCATGCAAGCTGCTGTAGGAAAAGTTAGCAGTGTACCTTCACAAGTGTGTCTGAGGGAGGAAAGCAGCCAAGGCAAAGGGACAGTAGGATCCAGCCGCGAGCGTAGCTGCTCCTGTTGCTGTTTTCAGTGAGTTGTTTGCATATCTGGCAATAAATCTCATCTCTGTAATGAAATACGTGAGAGCGACAGATAATGACTCACTGTCTGAACCGTCTTTGGCTACATTTCCACTGCAAGCATGGCAGAATTGCAGCATGATGAAATAGAGCAAAGCTAGGTTTAACCATGTTATCTGGGATACCACCTGCAACGCACTACAGGAAATAACTTAGCCATGAAAAAGGCTCAGAGTCCTTTGCCACCCCTTCTTCTCTGAGCAGTTCAAGTGCAATTCCCATGCTGGAGTACCTTCTGTGACAAGAAGGGGTATTGGGCAGGGATAACAACTGCTGGGTCATCCAGCTGTGAAATGGCATTGCTGTCCCACCATGTGCGAAACTTGCTCCAAGCTCTCTAGAGCATGTGGCTTTTATCTCACAGCTCCTATATGTCTGTGTATAGGTGGACTTGGGGATAAGGATGAGGGGACACCCTGCTTAATTTCATATTTATATATAAAATTATATATATATATACAAACTTGGAGTGAATCCTTGGACAGGCATGGAGGAAAGAGCACTTCAGAGTGAGCTTCTGAAAATGCAAATGGCCTTGCAGCAAGGACATATGGGAAACAGATTCAAAAATCTGCATACAGACAAAACTGCTACTAAAAAATCATCTTAATCTTTCAAGACTCTTGCAACATGCATTTGGCAAATCTGATGTGGGGGGACGTAAGTTGGATAAGCTTTTGGTTTCCAGATAAAACATATGATGAAACATAGATTGAGGGAATAGGTACTTAGCCTGTGGCTGTTACGATACATGGATTGAAGGCAATTTTTGCCAGCTGAGAATTTTTCTTCGGGGAGTGTCTTGACTGAAACAAAGTGACTGCATGGAGAGAAAAGCAGCCCATGACTGAGGTCAAAGCAGGGCCTGTGCCTTGGACTTTCTTGCAGAAAAATGTTACTTAAGCTAAAACAGAGGAGAGGATTCATGGGGTCAGGTCAGGACCAACGAGCTTCTGTCTTATTCTCACACCATGTTTGGCCTAAGGTCCAGCCTCACAATGCTTGTGGTCAGTATTTCTTCTTAATGGCTGATACACTCAGCAATCTGATTTGGGGACATTGCTTAAGGGCTCAGCAAGAGGTTATTGGGAAACCTCTCATTCACCTGGTGAATGAGAGAGGTCACTCTTCTGAGTGACTCTTCTCCCTCATCCTAGGGCTGTGTTCCACCTTCAGGTGTGATTGGTTACAGCCCTGAGTTCTGCCCCATTTCATACCTGTGGGGTATTCAGAAAGCCATACATAGAGGCAGCTGGCCTAAACTGCAACACGAAAACACCAGAAAAGACAGTAAGGGAGTCATTCTCCAGGACTGTGGAAAGGGCATGCTGGATTTCCTCGATGTAATAGGCAACAGGTCCTAGGAAGGATGTACAAATCTCCTACCTGATGGCAGGACGCAGAATTGCATTGCCAATAATGAAGTGCACTTTTTCTAGGTTGGACATAGGTCTCTCAGAGATCGAGGTGTCCTCTTGGAAAGCCTCTTCTCCACTTCGCAGGTGGTCTGTCACCTGAAGGCAACCAAGCAGAACCCAAGAACCTCTTGGCAGGCAGCTCTCTCAGAAATGAGAGGCACTCCTTCTCTATCCTTCTGGCTAAACAACTTTCTGCTCAGTGCAGGAGCAGTCAGAGCCAGGCCATATCCCCCCCTTCTCTCTCCAGGTAACTCCCTAAATGCACTGTTACAGCACTGTCACTGGCTTGAGGAACTTTCTTGTACTGTTCTGTACATCCCTAAGCACATGGTATTCTCAGTAGTTTTCAAGGATTTGGGCAAACTGTTGTGTAATGCCAAAAATTCTCAATAATAAATTGTTCCCTGTGTTCTCTGCCATAGAATGGATGACAGCAGTGCACATGGGGATTGTTTCCAAGGACCACTGCAGCAAGTGTCCAATGCAGGGCTGCACAGGCTTCTCAGGGTAACAAGTTCCCAGCTGGGAGGTTGCTGTCACATGACATATGTCAGAGGGTGAAGGCAGGGTCCAGGCAAGAAGAAAGGGAAGCAATTTGTTATACCTCTTACCTTCCCTGTCAGCTTGGATGACCGTTTCAGCTTCAGGGATGAGATCCCCTTCGAAATCTTGTTATCCCTTCTGCCTTCTCTCTGCAACATTCATTACCACTATAGAAAATTAGTTTAATGCACAGCAGAAATGATTCATTAAGGACAGAAATATGCTCAAGTGAAGATGTTTTTGTTTCATTCCCTCCTGCCAGAAGGAGCTGCAGGGTCCTCCCAGGACTAACTGGAGCCCTTTTGCATTTGTGGCCTTTCAAGTACAGTAGCATGAAAGGGTTCCTTTGTTTTTCTCACTTTTGGTAGAACAGCACAGAAGCCAAAGAAAGCAAATGAAAACACAAATGTAGCCTGCTTCTCTCACCATATTTGGGCTGTCATTCCTCAACTGGACCTGGGTTTTCCTGCCAAGTGTGTCATATATCTGTGTCATCATGGAGCTGCTCTTAGTAGTGGCATTCTTGGCAAACATTGCTGGCTCTGGCAGGTCTCCCATGAACCTCAGGATGATCACCCACACAACTAGAGAAGCCTGTAGTAGCAGAAAGTGAAGTCAGACACTTCCAAGAGAACCAGTGCCTCATGCCATTTCTGCCTGTTTAGATAAGAGCATTTTCTTTCTTTACCCAGTCCAAATTGTTAAAAATCCCATCTCCTCTTGATACTTACACCAGGAGTTTAGTTTCATGTCAAACAACATGAGAGCAACACACATAACACTTTCATGCTAAAGGGAGTACAGGTCTAGTGGGAATATCAGATTTGCTCTGTGGTTGCTGAGCCCTCATCATTCCCTTTACTGGCACCTTGCAGGTGTGCTGTGGCTGGAGTGAGGTGGGGAAACCTTGGCTGAACTGCAGCCTGCATTTACCCACCTGGGCAGATAAGCAGTGGGGTGAAGTCTTCCAGGAGCCCTCATGCCCAGAACTAGAAAGCCAAGTAATAGCAAAGTTCTTGAGTCATGGGATCCTCAATTCTGCAAAGCTGTTTAGCATCAAGGAAAACATCCCCCCCTCAATCCCCCTCTGGTTCAACAGGATGTCGGAGAACTGCCCCTTCTGACCTAAGTCACAGACCAGCAACCCTAATAAAAGCAGAGAAATGGGTGCACACTGGTGCTTCTTCTCTCTGGTACATTTTTGCTCCCAAAGGGTAACTTCTGGAGAAGTTAAAACAAACCTCTGAGTTTCCTCTTTGGGCAGAACGTAACCAGAGATCCTGTGCTGGGCAGGTGTTTGTGTGAAGTGCCTGCCTGCAAAGTGCCAAAAAATGCCAATGAGAACTGTTACTTTCATACAAGTACTTAAGACTATCTGCTTGGTTCTAGAGTCTCTGGCTCCCAGGACTGTGCCAGAGGCAGGGGACCCAAGGATGAGGGGAGCTGCAAAGCCAGGGCTGCGGAGAGAGCAAGTTCAATAACAAGAAGGAGCAAGATACCAGGACATTGTCCCTGTCATCATGGTAGAGTAGTGGGTGCCGCAGTTGTCTCCGGATATGTGTATGTGTGGAAGACCCCTGGAAATAAGTAGCTGCAAACTTGGGGAAGGTGTACTCTTCCAAGCCATCTGCTTCCTCTTCTAGCTCCACATTCATGGGAACCACATCCAGGTCCACCTCTTCCAGCTTGTTAGGCTTTGTTTCCAAGTCCTGTAGAGAACATGAGGAAGAAGCATATTTTCTTTCTCTGAACTCTGATATTCTTATGTTTGGTTTTGGGGTTTTTTTCTTGGCCATAGGTTCTCCTCTCCACCTAACCCCAAAGCTATTTACAGCTGCTACCAACAGATCATTTGGACTCAGAGCTTGTCTTCTGAGATGTATCCATTCCATATGGCCTTTCTGTCTTGGTCCTCAGCAACAATATTGCTGATATAAAATCCAGGTGTTACCTCATTGTTCACATCCTGCACTAACCTGCATTCTATTTTGCCCACCCCTCCCTACGCAATTCCATCCACCACAGATGTCAGGACCAGTATATATCAAGTTTTGCTTTTAAGAACAAGGGATAACTTGGGTCATGAACTTCCAGCTTGTTTCAGGCAGAAAATGACCAAAAGAGGTTGGTACCAAATGCAGAGAATGGCACTGTTTGGCTGGAATAAAGAAACAAATCTTCAGGTAGAAGCTACATAGTCCCCAAAATGCACGTGACCAAAAACTTTTGGGAATCAACCTTCAAAAGCAGATGCCATAGCGACTGTCTGGATGACTAATTTGGGTGATTCTTTCACTGTACAGAAGTTCATCAAATGGATCTGACCACCGAAGGAATACCAACAATCAGTGGACTTACAAAAGGGATAAGCATGACCCATTACCAGTCTGCAGCTCTGTACCTCAAAACCCAGAGGAGCCTGTCCTTCTTGGCCTCCAATCACAGAAGGTAAAAATCCAAAAATTTTGTCCACCATTTCTTGGTCACTGATAACATCCTGACTTGTTGGTGTATTTCTCTTTTGTCTGGCTTCGGTCTCCTCTCTCTCCTGAGTTGCCAGGTATGGAAATAAACATAGAAATAGGTTAGGCATGACTTGGACATCATTCTGTTAGAATTAAGGAGTGTGAAGATTAAACACTATTACAAAGGTGTGTGACAGTGAGGTCCAGCCTGCCAGTGCAGTGGTGGAACGGGAAGTCAAATGTTGCTTGTGTCAAGCAGTCATGGAGACCTGGCACATCAGCAGCAGAGCCTTGTTCTTACAGCTGTCCTTATGGACTGCTAGCCTGTTGATAATGATGTGCAGTTATTCAAGAACTTTGTCAACAAGAGATAATACAAGAAAACCACAAAATTTCTAACAGTAGAAAAACTCACAATATTTAAAATTTAAAAACTTTTTGTGTTGGAGGGCAGTAATAGCATTGGGCATATTTGGCTAAGGTGCCTGCTCATGCTGCAATCAGAAATGTGTATGTGTTTGGTTTGTCCCATTTTCAAAGCATTATTTCAAATCAGCTTACAACTACGTCTTCTCTTTTTTAAAACATAGCAGTGCTCAGATGTTTGAGCAAGTCTGCAGGTCTGGACTGGGCAAGGGCAAGCTCTCTTGTCATCCAAGGAACATAGTGTTCCTCCACCAACATTACCTTTTGTAATCTCATAGCTTCTTCCCCTGCTTTCACTGGTCCAAGGACTCGGATGAGATGTTTCTCTTCTTCCAAGTGGATATTCCTGGCTTCCAGTTTGTTCTGTGGACAACATGCTGTGACCATTTGCACAACGGTTGAGCCAGGACCCTTCAGCCATTAACAAGCTTGTCCACACCAGCACTTTGTCCCAGCAGGGACTCAGTTCTAGACTGGGCATTTTAGGGAACAGGAAGAAATCTGCAAACTGACTTTGTCCTGTTTATACAACATTAGTACAGAAAGGAAATCATGGAGAGGCCTCCAAAGTGTTATGGACTGCCAAGGGCTGGTAGCACATACCAAGACAAGACTGCATTAGGATTCCCTTCCTAGGTCCCTGAGTGCCATTAGCAGGCCTTGAAATAGAAATTGACCTCCCCTTGGAGGACTGGCTGATACACTTGCACATCTTATCTTTTCTCCTTCCTTCTGTCAAAACAACTTCAGCTGTGCCAGTGAAGTTTTGACCCATGATAATGATCACATAAAGCAAACAAGATCAGTCTGCTTAACATACTCCTTTTGTGCTTGACCAGAGCTCAACAGAAAATACCAAAAATGACTATCCATACCTAGTGCTATGCTATGACAACACTTGGTGGTCATGAACTCTCCATCATAGAAACAATGCATTCCCGAGCTATCTGTGAGCATACCTTTCCCTTCATCCTCTGGTAGGTTTGGCGGGCGAACATGCCCCTTGCATATGCCTGTATGACACACACAGCTTTCTTCTGCTCTGCAACCTTCCGGCGCACCAGATAACCACGGCACAGGGCTTGGAGCCTGATGATACTGGCCCGGGCGGCCCCATAGTGCTGGGCCAGCTGCCGGCTGCGGTACAGGGCCTGCAGGCGCCCAAAACCCAGCATCGCCTGAGGGATGGCAGAAACAGGAAAGCATTGTGCATCAAAACCAGGGACACTGGGAGTCAGTTGGAATGAGTAGAATACAACAAAATGCAGTAACTGGATAAAGGCACTGCAAGGAACTAATGTAATACTACTTTTTATGCTTTATCTCCTACCAGTAATAGGCCTTTAAAACTAGATATATAGAGTTGTTTGGGGGATCTGTTCTAGGACACGGCTTCAGAGAGTGACAATGACAGCCTGGGATTATGACAAGGGAAGGAACAGAGCAGAAATGAAGCCTAATGAATGGAAGCAAACTAACAAAGTCACATCCTTGGAGCTATGGATGTAGCAATCACATGAGAAGCAGCAGAGGAGGGGTCCTATTTCACCAGAAAGCAGAATTCATCAAGCCCTGAGAGGTCTCAGAGCGCTCCTGGGAATTTATACCCTTCTTTACACCCTGCCATCTTGCCTCTCCTCCCTTAAGTTGTGAATATCTTAATTCCTAATACTCTACTCTGTCTGGTAGGGCACAGTATATAAACATATACATAAATATATATATGTGTGTGTACATGTATATATACACACCCCTTCATCTTACCATTCTGAAGTCCTTCCGGCAGCAGTAGCCCCTCCAGGCTGACTGAATGGCTACAGCAGACTTCCTTTGTTTCAGGAACTGCTTCCTAAGCAGACAGACACATGAGGTGATGAACAATAGGTTATCTCTGATGCTTCTTATGACAATAGTAAAGAATAAGGTGGCATATTTTTTCATTTTTTCCTGGGATGTCTCCAGTCTGATATCAGCTTTGTTTCCTGCAAAAATACTCTTGGCAACTGCAGACCAAATTCATTGCTGTGGTCAGAGAGCTATGTAAGTACTGAACACCCCTCACATCAAGGTTGGATAAGTTAACTACCCCACCTAATAGCCACTAATAAGCCATGGTACAAACCGTCACACCGAGGCTGGCAGAAGCAGCACATAGCTCTGCTGGTTTAAAAATAAAAGCAAGTTGAGGCTTTTAAGGAGAGGTGATACTGTGTTAGACAGCAGGCAGAGTCTAAAAAAAGGGGGGGAAGTTTGGGGACATTTGTGTCATGTTTTTTAGTTCTTGCTTCTCTACTGTCAAGAATATTTCTAAACCAGACCAAGATTCAGTCCTATATCATGGTTCTGGTTGGGGCAATACAAGATAAATAAGTACAAATTGTGATGTAAAGCATTTAATGAGGACAACATTTACTTGACAGTGACTAGATTTCCCTTCTGAAGATACTTCAAACTAAAACCAGACAAAATGCAAGAATTATACATATTTGGCAAAGAGAAGGATTAATTAGTTTCTATCTGATTCTTTTCTAGATTTTGTATCAAAGAAGACTCCTAAATAAGAGAATTCTTGTAGCCCTGAGAAGGACACAAATTCCATGGGGATTTCCTGCTTTCCAAATGTCTGCTGTTTACTAGAAATATTAAGAGCAACTGCTCCTTCCAACCCTTCCTCTTCATACAAGCTGCATGTGCCACAGCCCTGCATTTTGAAAAGCATTGTGAAAATAAAAAAAACTGAGCCAAAACAAATCCTTGTGCAAAATCTACATAGATACACTGTGCCCTGTTACATGATGAGCATGGAATTTAGGGCTGGTGGAAGATGTAGATTAGTACAATTCATACTCAGAAATGCTGCACAGAATGTATTAAACTGCACCACAAAGATAACTGCTTCAAACCAAAGTAACTTCCCTCCTGTAAGATCACTGACCTGTCCTTCAATCCTCTCATCACCTTCTGGATAAGAAGAACCTTCTCTGTGAGTATATTTTGGCGTTGCAGCTCCAATACAGTGTCATGATGATCCTGTTAAAAGAAAGCGTGGATATGCCAGCTGAGCAGATGCACCTACAGCCTCTGAAAACTGGGCACGTGGTCTGAAAGAGTCCCCAAATCAGCATGATGCAGTATAATGTGATTAAAATGCATTTATGGGACTGGAGTAGGATGAGTATACACCACCTGACCACACCTGGTCTGGCTATTGCCATAGACAAGCAGCAAGACTGTTTTACCTGTGGGAATGCTGTAGACAAGGTGGTTCCTTGTGTACTGTAAACAGTACACAAGGTGGTGTACTGTTCCCAGTACACCAGCAACAGTGTACTGGTATCCTGTTCTTTTTTATGCTCCAATACATTGCACTGTGCTGTTTCAGCTGCAATGCTGGAGCACAGGAAAAGGATCAGCCTCTCCTACACCAAACTGCCTCCACTGAATTCTTTGGCCATTGGGAACAAAGATCCATCCTCAGATTCAAGAGAGAGTTTGTAAGACAACCAAGTCATTCCAGATCACCAGTCTTGCACAAGCAGATCAAGCTGTACTGTGAGGCATCCAGTTTCTCAGGAGAAGAGACAATAAACTGTCCTTTATACTTACTTTAAGGAAAATCTTTGTCTTTCCAACTTGCCAGCTTTCATCTTTGCCCAGCACTGCTTCAGAGATGTTGATGCAGCTCTGTCGAGCATCGTTCTTCAGCTGATGTGCAAAAGCATGATGATATTAGGACTTGGTTGTAAAACACAGCAGCTGTGCTATGTAAGGATCTACTGCCCTGCATTTCAAAGGGCAAAGAACAGAAACAGATGAGGTCTTGCCGACCTCTGGACTGACAGTATAATGAATGAAAGTGGTTCATCTAAAATGGTCAGGAAAAGGAGGAACATGACTGCATGGCCAAACTCTTCAGAGTTCAAGCCTAAGGAGGATTTGAGAGACCTGAGAAGTGTGTGATTACAGAAAAGAAACATCTGAAGGCAATGGGGATGTCACCATGCCTGGGATGTCTGTGTGGAGCAGGCCAAGGACAGTTCCTTGGCCTAAAAGCAGCTAAAGGCTGGACCTAAGAGCAGCATTTTCAGCTAAGGCCCAAGTGAGTATGTAAGTATTTAGTTGTAATTACTGTGGTGACAGTTCCTATGATGGCAGCTCCTGTGATGACAGCTCTCTCAACTGTACCAACAATAATCCAAAGTCTTCTACTGTGGGAAAGACTAAAGCCTCATAAGGAAAAGTTAGATTAGCCTTAAACTATTTTTGCTTACACACCTGTTGTCGAAGAGACCATGGCAAAAGAACCATGTATCTCTCAAAGAACTCCTCAAAGGTGTAGCGAATTGGATACCCAGCTTTCCTGATCTGAATGGTCTCCATCATCCCTGAATATCGCAGCTGTTTGATACACAGTTCCCGGTCGAACAACTGAAAGGGAAAGCACACAAGGAGGAGGCAGCACTGAAAGAAGGTACATGTGCAGCACCCCTCAGAATGTATCTATTAAACCTCCAAACTCAGAGGGCCTGCAAAATGGCCTACTAGGTTTTTTTTAATTGTACTACTTTTTTTTTTTAGTGCACTGAATTAATTCATCACAGGCTTAAGCCAGTCACCCCAGAGGGTCCTCAAGTTTGTGTATGTGAGCAGTAGAAACAGCCCATTAACTTCACTCTGGCTTTCACAACAATTTTCAGTTCTAGAACTGCAATTCCAGATGAACAGTGAATTGTTGATATAATTTTGCAGGTGTGAACAACTGCAGTAGCAACTTAGGCCCTTTGGGCATACCATGCAAAGCACAGCAAGCGTGCTGCTCATTTCTAGTAATGCAGATTAAAAACAGGTTCACTAAACCACACGAAGTACTTCAAAAAGATTCATTTGACCAACACCATACAAGGTTTTAGTGTAGAACTGGGTTGAGATCCCCCAAGTTCCAGTCAAGCATCTTAATGACAAACTGACTCCTCTTCTCCTGTAGTGTCAGATTAAGCCACCTCAGCCCTCTCACAAACTCCAACAGGTCTCCTTTTGTTTCTTAGGCTATTTCATAGTATGAGCATTGTTGGATTCTGATGTTTTTTGTTTGTCCCCTTGCTGAGGGGCTAGAGACTCTCCAGTTTTGTCTTTCACTATACAGAAAATATAACCATATATCTATAACTCTGCTCAGGAATACACTTTTTTTTGCCATTCATTACTCTAGGATTTTTTTTTTTAGATGGTTTTGAACATTAACAATGCTATATCCTCCTACTGTCTTAATTGCAGGAATAGCCTGTACTCCAGCTTTTCCTGGCTGCAGTCAAGTACAGCTATAAAGTGGTACAGAGCAACTGACAGCTTTCTCTGATTAAAAACTTTATGAAGGCAAGAGCTCATATTGTTAGAACATTACCAGTGGTTTCTTGTAGTCATTAGGCTTGATGCAGCGGATGAAATACGGCTGGCACTGCTCCAGGATTTTCATTAGTTTTTCCAGGGATTGCTTGAACTGTCCTCCCAGAGTAGAGAGCCGCTTGGTGGTATCCAAGCCCTGGGAAGTATAAGCACATGCTCACTGCTACATTATTCACTGTCAGAGGCCAATTAATAAAACTTTGTATTCTTGTACAACATAGCAGTAACACAGGACTCCCAGAAAAATACCTATTTACCTACATGGGAACTAAATTGGTCATTTCCATCTTATTAATTTGGGGTTATTCTTGCAAAGAAATACCATTAAGCGATTTCACCTACTTGGGCACTGAGTTCTGGAAATGGGGGTGGCTGTGGTAGAAGAAATTCCACCTACAGGAGTTCAGATATGCCTGTCTCTTCCAATGGAGGCTGCATTTAGTGTAGGGCCTGGGTGCCAAGCTGTGATTCCTGGGTGTGTGCCAGAAAGCTTGGTGAGAAACAGCCACTCCCAAAGCTGTAATAACCTGCAGACGAGACACTTTTCTGCCATCATAGACAGGAATGCTAAAGATCAAGAACTGCCCATTTCTTAAAGATTAGGATGACTGATAACCTTGCTCATTAATACCACAGTAAGCAGTGAGAAGGCAAACTTTTACTGGAGGATAAGGTAAGAGCTCTTCCAGGCTTCCCCAGCTTTTCTGATAGCACAGTTCCGCCTACGTCTTTCTCACACAAAACATCACATTAGGCCTAAGCTTATAACTCTCAGTATGTTCTATAGGCACTTTAAATTACAGTGATACCAGTACATATTCCAAGTAACAGAAGGATTCCAGTGGCCCTTTACATACAGGCATGGAGCTAATTATTGCAGCACAACACAGCTGGTTTGTCCATTTGGGGTGGGGGGGGGGGGTTGGGTTTTCTTGGGTTTTTGTTTTTATTCAAGTAAATAATTTAAAGTCCAGTGGCTCCTCTCACTTCCACGGTCTTTACAGTGCCTCATTCTGCTGTTCTTACATCTAAAGTGCCTTTTTGAACATTCAAATTGCCACCCTCTGCTTTAGGTACAGGGCAAGGCTGCCCTCCAGTGATCAAAGCCTCGTATCTGTGAAAAACAGCTCCTGGGAATGTCTTGTCACACCTTTGATGCATCTTAGGGCTAGCAACCATCTGAAGTAGGTATGATAACAGCATATACATATTTAAGCTGTGTAAGAGTTAAAAGCAGTTTTCACTCCCAGACCTTAGAAGCCTTTCTGCTGCACCCTCAGTGGAACAGCCACAAAAGGCTGAAGGTCATGCCCTCATGATCTCATATTTAACATTGTTAAAGCTGAATTTGTTGTTGACTTTTGACTTATTGGTGACTCTTCTGCCCTGGTGTGTCAGAAGAACTCTGGGACCTCAGGACAAAAAAGTGGTTTCTGGTACTTAGTTCATTATTCTTTTCTGTAGCCTGCTTCTTAAGCTTCCCAGTGGTAGCCCCACCTATTTGAAAATGAATAGGTGTATTTCAGCTAATTTCTGTGCATTTTGAAATGGGTAGCCCACATTTAGTATCTCCTTTCTTGACATGCTGCTGTGTTGATTTTTTTCAATAACACAGCCTTATTTATAGGACTAAAACCCATCAGAGAGATGTAGATAGACCTGACATTTAACCAGAAGGTATTCATAGCACTTAGGAGATGCTAAGCCAGTTCTTTATTGCTGCTTGTACCACTTCTGACATTCTCTGCCCCTAGGATGTTTACCTGTCCATGGCCAGGAGTTCTGGACAGCAGAAAGCCACACTGGGACACAGAGGAAAAAAGAACAGGATTAGAAAACTATGCCAGCAGAATAGACAGATAAGAGATAAGGTAGTAAGCTGACCGTTTTGTGTCCTGAAAAGGAAACTCAAAGATGTAAACAGTAGAAGCAAAAGTACCTTTACACAATGATGACACTAAATAGCTAAATGCTTAGAAATCACAGCATGTGAAAGGGCAGAGAACCTGAACTCTGCCCCATGCTGTTTCCAGTCCACTGCACTTTACACCCTCATTTACACTAGGCACAGACAAGGCTCCCTACAGCACCAGGAACAGATGAGCCTGTGATAATGAGCCATCATGAACTTTGTCACAAAGCCTCTGGGCAAGGAGGGAGAGCTAAAGTTGCAGCAATATGCAGGGCTCAGTGAGACTGTGCAGGTGTCACTGGGAGCAGGAGACAGAGTATCTTTCTGTGACAGCACAGCTCTTTGCTCTGTTGTGCTACCTGTCAGCCCTATGTAAGAATGCGAAGGCCAGGACCCACTGTCCAGTGAGATCCCTTGGTGTTCTGGTCCCAGCAGACCGGCTGCCTCTGCAGCATGGCAGCAGTTTCACTGCTGTGCTGGCTTTGCTGAGGGGTCTCTGATTGGTGCCTTGTCCATTTCAATGAACCTTTTGAACCCCCTCCTAATTTAGACCCCTCTGAGAGATGTGGATGCTGGGTGGATGCCCAGGCAGATGCAGACCAAACCCATGCAGTGGATGACACCATGTGGGGAGGTGCCACGACTAAGGGATCTGTGGCAGCCTGCAGGCATGGCTACACAGATGTCCAGGGGTGCAGAGCTGGGAGACGGGGTGACAGTGCACTTGTTTACAGCACAAACACCAGACCCTGACTTTTCCTGCAGCTTCCTTTGCATAAACAAGTTGAATGAAAGTGATAGGGATTCGCAGAGAGAGTGGGGAAAAAAAAAAAAAGAAAGAAAGAACTAAAGAAAGAAAGAAAGAAAGAAAGAAAGAAAGAAAGAAAGAACGAACG
>JAWWEE010000010.1:19047604-19170376 GCA_035221455.1 Xenops minutus
AAGAAAGAAAGAAAGAAAGAAAGAAAGAAAGAAAGAAAGAAAGAAAGAAAGAAAGAAAGAAAGAAAGAAAGAGATGGTCAAGAACAGCCAGATGAAGGGAAGAGAAATGAGTTGTTTCTGAAAGCCAGTGCCAGTAAGCCAACCTTGTAGACCTGGTCAGCTCCAAGATGCCGGATGGTCCCACGTCCAAGAGTGGGTGGGGTTGTTTCCACCTGGAAAATCTCTCTCAGGAATTTGTTTTTGGAGGAATGGACCACTTGCATTACATTAGCACTCAGTGTGTCACGGTTTTTCTCCAGGAAATCTATAGGATGGAAACAAAATTATCTCATCACCTCTGAAGCCTGCTGGCTCTAGCACCACTCTGTTTGGCTAAAATCCACCTCATTTACAGTAACTTGCAGATTAGTTTAGAGTAATCCTCCTGGCCTGCTGATCAACTTCAGATCAAGACTATCCTGGAGAGCCACATATCCAGGGCAGGTCCTGCCCTTCTCTTCACCCTCTGTATTCAGCAGAGAAAGACTCACCTTTTGATTCATAAAAGACAATCCCAGCAAAGTGGTTGATGCCAAATTTGGTGTCATGAACACTCTTAGGTGGGATATAGACTTTACTTTTGCCATGGAGGGAATTGATTTTGACGAGCATGGTAGCATCTGTGCCCTAGAAACAAATACATGCAAAACCAGACAGTTATCAGATTGTCCCCAGCACTGGCCTGTGCTCAGCAAACAAACAGAAGTGGTGCTCAGAGACAGCAAAAGCTCAAATTCTGCCCTTTTTTGTGTAGTAGATCTGGAGGAAGGTAGTGACAAAAGTATCTTCCCATTTACACAGATACCTATCTCAAGCATCATGACAGAACACACCATCACACCATAAGGCCTGGTGTTCTAGGGCTGTACACAAGCCCTCATAACATTACTAACATCACCAGGCACACTGAGAATTCCTCAGATCTTTGGACCCCACCCCAACCTTCTCATGCCATCCTACCCAGGAAGCTCAAAGGGGTGCATGCTCCTTCACCTAGGTAGGCACAGTTCTTTCACTCCCCAGCTGGTGCAAGACTCAGAGATCCCTGGAAGAATCTCTGTGCAGATGCCAGTCAGCACGCCCAGACTGTGAGTTCCAGAGGCAAGGCAGTCAGCTGGGTGCTTCTCTTCAAGGGGTTCCATCACAATCTGATCCCCTCATGGTGCTTGTGAGGCCCTCACGCTGTGCAGTCTGTGCACTGCCACTTCTAGAGACAGGGCTGTGCTCTTAGAAGTCATGTGCCCTGGGAGTCCTACAAGAGACGTCTTCTTGTCCTGACTGCGGGACCACCCTCTTCTTAGAGAAGAAGAGAAAGCTGTTTGCCTGTACATGACCCTCTCAAATTTTTACCTGAAGGACACAGATGAACTGAGGCAGGGGCTTGCTTTTCTGGACACCCCCCATTGCCATCTGATTCCTGCACCAGCACTGCTGCTTAGCCTCACTGTGCTCTGGAGACTGAAAATGCTCTGCAGGGATGTCTGAGATCAGATCCCACTTTCATATCTGCTTTCCTGTTTGAGATGCCTGATCTTTGCAGAGTAACACCATAGAATCATAGAATCATGGTAGACAACAGCCACAGACTCTCCTTCATCCACTAAATAGGTCACCTTGTCATAGAAGGAGATCAGGTTAGCCAAGCAGGACCCATGCTGACTGGGCCTGATCACTCTGTTGTTCTGTATATACTCTGTGATGGTGCTCAAAATTATCTGTTCATGACCTTCCCCAGCACTAAGGTCAAGATGACAGGCCTCTAGTTCCCCTTCAGTTCCTCACAATGGTGGCATTACTCAATTAGGTCTGTCAATCAGGAGAAAAAAGAGCAAGCTGCAGCCCAGACCACAAGCAGAACAATACTCAAACAATAAACAATTTCAAAGATCTCCTAAGAAGCTCTTGTAAAATGATTCCCTCCTTCTGTGTCTGGAACAGCTGCAAGAGTTTCAACAGCAAGGTACCAGGCAGACCAAATTCCAGTAGAGAGTGAAGCTGTTGTATAGCAAGATAAGTTAAAAGAAACATCTATGCAGATAAGACATTGCCTCTCCTGATGTATCCAAAAGCCACCTTTGCACTTTCGTATGTGTAAAACCAAGTGTTACCTGTGAGATGTGTGCAAAGCCAGGCATAATGAGTGAAACCAGAAATTTACCTTTGGGAACCTGCTCTCTTCATCAATGAGGGAGATGATGTTCATGGGCTTGAGTGCAATGATTTCCAGAGCCTGGCGGTTGTCGGTGAAGTCAATGTTGTTCCAGGCAATGTTCTCTGCAAGGTATTCCTCCTGCTCCATCTTGAAGACATGGTGCACAAAGAACTGCTGAAGGTGCTCATTTGCAATGTTAATGCAGAGTTGCTCAAAGCTGGGGAGGGACAAGATGAGAGCCCATGGTCATCCTTGGCCAGTGCTGCACTGCTCTCTGCTATTTGTTTATTCTCTGCATTAAATACATATCCAGATATATTACTGCTGAATTCCACAGTGCTGGTGACACCACCACTGCACATTGCCAATCTTACCAATACAAAGGAGGCATTTTCTGCTGTGATAAAGATCAGCAGTAATGAGCCAATTGATGATAGAGTGTTGCTGAGTAGGCAAGGAAAGATCTTTTATGTGTTTCAAGAAACTCCAGAGACAAAGGGGAATGTATAACTTTGAAAATCATTTGTCTGTATGAGTGTGTGACATGTTTCTGCTTGCACTGGCACTAGGACTCTTTTGGTTAGTTACTCTTTTATGCTGCACCTGAGTGTCATTACCTGGTAATTGCTGTGGCACACTGTGTGTGCCTGTGGAATGCTCACCACAGCGAGGTCTCATGTGGACTGCAGCCATTCGAAACAGCATGAAATAACAGGAGAGAACACAAAAGAGAGGACAGACTGAAGAGATCCTAGATCTTGTTCCAAAAGTCAGTGAGGAATACTATCTTGCTGACGGCAAGAGGCATCAGTTGAAATGGATTGGAAAAGACTGCAGAGCTTGCGTTTGCCGTTTGTGGAGAACTGATTATATGGTAACTGAGAGAGCTGCTGCCCCAGGAGAGAAGGGCAAACAGAAATTGTGCTTTGGGACTGGAACCACCAGTGGAAGAGGCAGCAGTGGTACAATGCTATACTGACCAGGGACTCTGCTGACGTGACCTTAAGAGTGGAGAAATGAAGCAGCAAAAAAAAAAAAAAAAAAAAAGGATGGGAGAACACTGAGAAATGTAAAAGACGTAAGCATGAGCTGAAACGGGAAACACAGCATGGTATCCTTTGTACTATATGCTAAATGTATCTCAAGAAACATTGTAAAATGCCACAGAACAGGAAAGTTTGGTACAGAGACACAGGGACATAATACATCCTCACATAGTGGGTGCCTGCTCATAGCAGCTACATACCTATCTCCTCTGGGAAAATTCCTGAGGTTTTGGAATAGACGTGCAATGGGTGCACTAAAACAAAGGTTGGGGGAGGAGGCAGAAATATGACCAAGACTGAGAAAAATGGAATCTGTGCATGATCGTAATTGGGAAAATCCATTAATGGAAATGTTGCTGCTTTTCTGAGAATCAGGATGATGATGAAAAAGCATGTGTCTGTCTGTTTATTTCATTCTTTCGCTTTACATCGTCTGCTTTTCAGCTTCCCATCTAGAGTCTCCTACCTGTTGTTGCTGAAGTTTTCAAACCCAAAAATGTCCAACAGCCCAATGGACTGACGTCTGTCCTTATGCTTCTCAGAAGCTGGGTTGAAAATGGCTGAGTTGATCTTGTTCACTATCCACAGGAAAATCTGTCCATATATACCCTGAGAAAAAAAAGAAAGAGGAATTAGAGCCCATCATTAGAATCTCTGTACATTATTATTACTTGTTATTGTGCTGCTGTCAAACTATGTCTGAGAACTACAAGGGCCTGGAGCCCTCTGGGTAAATGTTTGCCACATCAGGCTCCTCAGCCAGGAAGACAGACAGCTCTGAAACCATCCTCAGTCTTCAAACAGGGAAGCTATAAGCACCAGTACCTTCACAAAGGCATCCCTGCCATCAGCAGCTTGAGCCACGTTCAGAGGCCTGGACACACTTTCTCCTCGGACAATGATAGAGAGGTTTGTGAGGCTGTTCTGGAGTTCACTGGAGTCCACCTGGAGGAAGAGTCACGGCAACCTCATCATTCCAGATGGATAAAGGAGATACAGCAAAGTCTGTATCTGGAAGAGTGACAAACTGCCTGTTCTGCAGCATTCACTGGCAATTTGCTTTCCCAATTAAATATCTCCCAGCTTGAAGAGACATCTGCAGCAGCATGACTGGAGTCTCAGCAGGAAGAAGGGGATGTACCTGGTGGATGTGCATCCCTACATAAACACTCTAGAGACGTGCTCCATTAGTGTGCTCAGGGAACAAAGGTGAAGGAAGAACTAGTAGGAGAAGATGAGAGTCCATTACCTCAAGCAGTTTGGTGGCAATTGAGAAGTGTGGTGAGTCCATCACATCAGAGCAGTCCAGGTTGTCATACACGGCCGCTGAAAAGAGGAGACCATCAGTCTCAGAGGGAACTACTTCTGCTACATTAGAGACCTGTGCTGTTAATGCACAGGGTATTTCTGTGACCCTGTAGCTCCAGGAATGTAGCAAGGTACTCTTTTGAAACTCCCAGGTTTGATGATTTTACTAAGGATTTCACCCAGGGATCCTGAGGATCTACAACTCCAGAATATCAGGGTAAAAACAGCAGCCAAACTGGCAAGGTTATTAACTTAAAATAGTAGTTATTGGGTATTTGGGAAAGTGGTATTTGACTCCAGAAAATGTATTTCTGAAAACTTTTTTTCTCTATCTGCTTGTGGGAAATTTGGACAACAAAGGGGAAAATCCCTAATTTTAGCAGCCACCATTACTCCAAAGAATCCAGCTGGCATCAGAGTATCTGGCCATCTGTATCATAAAGTGAGGAGCTCTTTTCCAAAATGTGAGAACTTCTGATATCCTGCTGCTGAGTGTCACACCGTGCCTGTCCATACCAGAAGTGCACCTGTGCAGGTGAGCCTTCACCAGACCTAGCCAGGAGGATGACTGTTGCTCTCTCCACAGCAAACATCACTCTGTTGTTCTTATGTCCTCTGGCTTGTGTAGCACAACAATCAGCAAATGTAGCATGGCATTATACTCTCTGTTGTTTCAGTTTGTTTGACAAGGGCCTATTTACGACCACAGAAACCTGATGGCATGACAAAGTAATAGTAAGATGTTGTTTTTGAAAACACTAGGCAGTGGAGTCATAAATCAGAATTTCATGGTGCTTATCTGCCTGTCCTTCCAACTCTGTTGACCTGTTAATACAGGGCAGAGCAGCACAACCTAATCTGTACAGATGGAAGCAGGAATCACTGAAGGGAAGTACCTTTACCATGGAGCCTGAGGAAAGGCAAGCACAGACAGTGCTGAATTTACCTTGGAACTCTACATTCCCTAGATGCAGGATGGCAGCCAGCAGCTTGCTGATGTCCCAGTGCTCAGAGTCCGAGAACATGAGGATTTTCATAGCTGAGCGGATGTGGGCATAATCTTTCGCATCATTTCGGCTGTCACAGGACATGCAATTGCCCTGCAAGACACCACACCCATAGGTAAGGAAAATCCTCCTGGTACCTATACATGGAAGAAAGGACCTGCAGGCTGACAAACCTTTGTAAACAGTGTGGATATCCTGTGAGTCACTTGCCACAGGTTGCAAGGTAAAAACCCATTAGCAGAGGGCTCAATAATGCCTTTCTCCAGGGCTAGAATGAATTCTGGGAAAGCCAAAAGGAAAAGCTGAAGGGAAGGCTGCTCTGGAGCATAGAAGGATAGGAAGCTTTGACAAGGTTGCCTACATTTACTAGACCACTCCTGTTTCTTTGGTTGCCTCTCTCTGCCTTTCAAGGGACAATTAAGAGCCCTTATCCTAAATCAAAGCAAGAAGGATTGGATAAGTATTAGAAGGCAAATCTCAAACCAAAAATATTAGGTTCTAGTGGAAGGCAAATGGAAGCATCCAAAGTAGCATCAGAACCTTCATTGAAGCCTGCACAGTGGGTCCCAGGGTGCTGCTACTGATAGAAACTCTTTTCATCCCTAATGGAGATAGGGAAATGCCTTTTTTATCTTTGCTATTTCTGACAATATAGTGTGATATCACAAAAGTGAAAGATTCCTAGACATTTCAGTTTACAGAATGTAAACATGACAGCTTGTGCCAACAGCTGACCTTAACAAAACCATGGATATGTTCTCCTTTAATCCAATCCTCCTATCTCTGTATCATACTGCCCTACTGCTGACCCAGGGGGCTTTTTTTATGGAATGGTCCAATGGGTGAATTGCACTAATTGTACTCATCAGCTTTTGCTGCAAGATCACTGCCATTTTGAAAACATTACATTTGAAAAAATCTCCAGCAACTTTAATGTTTTTTCTTTTGAGACCCCAGAAAGGGATTGGAGACTTGATTTAATTTCCTCTGAAACTAGATGTCTGGCTCCCACTAACTTCAGCAGAGGCAGGACTGAGCCCCATTTTTTCCACAGCTGTAGAACAACCCAAATCAAAACAGCTGACATACTTAATGTGAGGCTAAAGAACAGGATTTTCATTATGGCTTTCATGTCCTAAACAAACCAATTAGCTATTTTCAAAAATCTTCCTTATGAACATTCCACTGCTGCCACAATGGCATCATAAACCCAGATGTGGACACTAACATCAGTCATGGGCAGTTACATTGACTGCCAGCCGCCTGTGTTATGTATATAATATTTATTAGATATAAGGACTAGGATTCTGCTTATTCATTTTCCTCTGAGGTACACATATGTGATTGCTGTTCTCCCTGGAATGAGATCCCTGGCATTCCTCTGAAATCTGAGTGTCTGGGAAAGTGGGGAATGTTTCCCATCAGATGTCCTTTATGTTTCTTAAGTCTGACTTTGATAGAAAGATTTGACCTGCCTCAAGCTGCTTCCAACTGGTGAACAATACAACACAATACAATACAATAAGTCTCTGAAACTGAGGCTCATGTTACCGTTTCTGGTACTCTAAAGAAAGGACTGTTCATATTTGGTAATTACCATCTACAGCCCCTAGTGATCATAATTGCTCTCTGGAAGAAGCAAGTGGCAGAGGAATAATGGAGAAGAAAGCAGAGGCTATTACCATAGTGAGATACGTGTACTCTGAAGCAGTGCCCAGATTCAGCATCTTTTTCTGCTCTGTATTCATCCCCATCAGCATGCAGTAGAAGATGTGATAGTTCCTCTCCTCTGGAGCCTTAAAAATAAAACATGAAATAGGCCAAGGACAGCCTTGTCAGGATAGGCTTGTAACACAGGAGCATGCAGAATGTACACCTGCCAGTGCCCTCACCTGCCGGCAAACCCGGGACTTCTCCAGAAGAAACTGTTCTATCCGTGCTCCTTCTATCACACCATTTTTGTTGAAGTGAATATCAATGTATTTCCCAAAGCGGCTTGAATTGTCATTTCGAATTGTCTTGGCATTTCCAAAAGCTGATAGGCAAGGGACAGAGATAGTATCTGGATTATTGCAGTTAATGAACATTGAGTCCATTTTTATGCCCTTCTATTTTGCTGCTAGTATTTTACACATTATGTTCCAAAAGACAGTGCTGACAAGCACTGGAGAATGTCTGGTCTCAGGCTGCCTCCTGAAGAGAGAGGGAGGCATGCTGTGCATCCAGATAATTAGGTCCTAAAAGACAAATTCCAATGATCCCAATGTGGTCTATATCCAGCCAGACTAGAGAGCTGGGCAAGTCTGAAGATCTCCAGAAGGATTTACTGGGAACACATTTGATCCCTGTACAGAGAAGGATGGATGTCTCAGGGAGCTCCCCTACAAATACATCCATGTCACTTTGCTACTATCTAAGGTGAATGCTACACCAGGGGGCTTTGCCTTGGACTGTGCATTTCCAGGGACTCTTGTGCTCCTGCCAGTTCTGGTTTACACTGTAGTGGTGTCTCCTCCCACAACATGGGAGCTGCTGTGGGCTTCATGGAGACATGGCAGGAAAGTATAGAAAACATCCCCTATGCATCACCATTGTTTCAGGGAGTTTAGCAGTTATGCAGATACAACAGTTCAAAGATCTGTTTCTGAATGTTTTTTATCCTGAGATAAATGTAGTAAATCTGGCATGTTTGCTAAATAACCCACCTTCCAGAATGGGGTTGGCCTCTAGAATTTGCTGCTCTATCCAGGAATGCTGGCCACTGACAGCTGCCAAAAACTGTAGTATTAGCTTTGTGCTTTCAGTTTTCCCAGCTCCAGATTCACCACTGCAGTAAAGAAAAGATCATTAAAGGTTTGGTTTCCTTTCTTTTTTTCTGGCTGGGGTGGCAAAATGGCAGACCAAGTGAAAAAACCCAAAAACCAAAAACCAACCAACCAAAACCAAAATAAAAACAAAAAAAAAACCAAAACAAAACAAAACAAACAAACAAACAAACAAAAAACACCACACCAAACCAACCACTTAAATTTACCCTGTGAATGGCAGATAAGACTTTCTTACTTTCTTTCATAGAGGACTGGAAAATTCTGGTCTTTTGCCATCTTATCTACTCAAATTTAAGTTGTTTTTTTAGACTTAGGCTGAGGACTAAATTCTCCCATCAATTAAAACCAAGTAAATCCGTGGAAGATATTCTGTACTTGTGCAAATTAAATGACCACTTGCTTTTCTTCTTTATTGCATTACTATATTGTCAGTGCTAGTCTTAGCACATCAACTGAGTTGCCTCAGCTATAAACAGTTATTACATGACACTATCTGGTTCCTCACACTAATGGCAAAGAGAAAATGGATTGTTTATAGAATGAAAAAAAAGCTTTCCCTACATCACACAGGCTCATGGTTTATGTTTCTATATGTAGTGACCACGTGCAGAATATACAGCCATATTCAAAGATTCTGGGGGAAAACAATGGACTTCATAGGTCCCTTTCTTATATTTTACCTTTTGCAGCCTAAACTGAAAATGAAGAAGAAGGGGAGAAAATACTTCCTTCTTGTTGTCTGTAGTCTTATCTGTGCCCTTCCACTTGGAAAGTCTACTGTCTCCACAAAGGTTCCCCAAAACCATGCTAGACTTTGTTTCTGTTATTTGTCCTCTCAGTCCAGTCACCTGATCACACAGCACTGGTCTCTCCTGTTCCTCTTCATATTGAAGTAACAGTTGTCTGCAATGGCAAAGACATGAGGTGGTAGCTCTCCAATCCTCTTGTTACAGTACAGTCTGATCTGATCCACTGTGTAGAGGGGCAGCAGCTGGTATGGATTCACTGCTACCAGGATCGATCCTGTGTAAGTCTGGAAAACAGTTGTGAGCATTACTGCTGGCAGCAAACCTGCAAATAAGAATACAACAAAGCCACTCGCAGTATAAATCTAAACAGAGGCAGGAGGGGAGCCTGGGACATCATAGCAGCACTTAGGCAAAGCTGAAAGCCCAGTTCCTCCCTAGAAGCTGCTGTTAAACAACCGAGGATAATGAAGGGTTTTGCCCAAGGAAGACTGCTAGTTGTAATCTCCTTGCCAAATCACAGCTCAGGTCTCTGTCTCAAGAAGTACAGGGAAGTCCAATTTGACCCGGCATTTTTGTGTTATTACAAGTTATTTGACAATGTTTTGTTGAACTGCTTTTGTATTCTAGTGCAGATGTGGCTGAACTTTGCTAATGGACAAAGCTATAGTTTGGCTTTTTATACAGGGATTTAGTGACATCTGTAAACAGCACTACAATCGAAATGAAGGAAGCTGTTGAGGGTTGTGGAGATGCAAGGCAATAATATAGTTCAAGAACTATATAAGACAACTGCAGACTGCTAGAGTCTAATATAACAGGTCTATACACACACCTTGGTAGTTGTAACTGCAGCATCTATAAAACCAGTCCTTGTTTACACTAAGCATCATCACACCTATGTCATAAGAGCTTCTCTCCTCTGGCGTTTATGTAACATGGGAAGCAAAGCATGGAAAAACCTGAATTATTGTATTACAAACTGGAAACTAAGGAACAAATAAAATAAAAATGACAAATTGCTCAGTCACAGATAAAACCCATAATGGGCAAAATATGCAGGTATATTCTTTATATATTTTATTACATCAAAATCTAGTAAATGTTGGCTTGGACTGGAGGACAATCATATCACTCTGTACTAGTTGGACTGCTCCTGGAGGTAAGAGCAGCACTAAGCTGTAACATGTGCTGGATTTAGCTCGCTGTCAGTGACTGGTGGAAATGATCACTCAAAGAGAAAGAAAGCAGAGTCACTATCAGTGCACAGAGCTGTGACTGCAGAGGCTGCTCTTAGTTCTCTTCTTCAGAGCCAAAGTACTCGAATGAAAGAAGAGAAAAACTATTGTGTCTCCTTAGCACCCCTGATCAGTAAAGGACTCAGAGGACCCCGTGCATGAAAGGTTTGCAGGCTGCTCAGGTCACCCCCTAAGTGTGACACAGAGGTTGTTCCTCAAAGAGACCTGGCCTGGTGACTGTGGCACTCACATAGATTTTGTGCTCCTGGTGTCGGATGAAGAGGTTGTGCACCATGCCAGCTTCATGGAGATCCCCGAGGCGGATCATATCCTCCACCCCCTGGACAGAGGAGGGGTGCATCAGGCGCACCATGTGCATGTTCCGAGCCGTGATCCAGTGTTCCTGGAAAAGCCAAGACACCACTTCTAATGTGTGATGCTGTGGCTCAGACGCAAGCATAGGAGAGCTCTGCCTTAGACCAGAGGGAGCTTCAGTGTAATCCATCCTCAAACAAGCATGTTCTAACAAACAGGTGTCTGACTTACAGAAATTAACTTATTTGCTGCTCCCCAGGACTGGGTAATTTAAAACAATGAAGCCATTCAGGTGGGTTCTGAAAGTCACCAAATTTGCCACTGTTCAGAGTGCAGCTCTGTCAGGTCATCACAGCTACAACATTGTATGCAGTAGGGATGAACTGATTTCAGTGGGATCATGTTTTCATCTAAAGATTCACCCAATTTAGGGACTGGAGCCTAACCAATTCCTTTCCATAACTATATAGATATAACCTCCATTTCAAGAAGCTCTGAATCTTCACAGTGCTTGGACCTGGGAATGACAGGGCATCATCATACAGTTGCCTTATCTTTATATTCTTTCTTTCAATATATCCTACCAGACATTATCAAAGTCAGACAATTTGGATAGATGGAGCTTTGGTCTGACCCAAAAAGGCCCTTCTTTTGTACTTTATACTTTTAAATTTTATGTTCATCTTTTACAAAAGGTTATGGCATAGCCCACCTTGCCTTCATCATCCTGCAGCAAGATCCGTCCTGAGTCAGATTCCTTCACAACTGCCCCAATAGGGACATTAAATTCACTGTTTGGTTGAGTGTCCAGCCACACATGATCACCCTGGGAAGAATAAAGCTACTGTCAAGTCCAGTGACATACTTGATGCCATGCAGCTCACAGGCAAACACTTCTTAGTCTTCTTTTTTAGTGATTTAATTTCTTTAGCGGTGTTTAACTGTCAAAGTTCTTACTGCTTGTAGTAAGTTCTACTGAGTTCTTCTCCCAGCTCCACAGCTGACCTAGAACATGACTTTGGACAAGCCATCAAACCGAGCTCTCTCATAAGAGGAAATGAGGCAACACCTTTTGCAAAGAGAGCAATTCTGCAGCTCCACTACTTCCACCACTCTGGTGGAAGGCACAGTGAATGCTGGTGAAGTGCCTTGGCAGCCTCACATTAGCTGTGGTATTCTTTCAGAAGAGATCCTTGAGAACACAGACTTTAGCAGGAAAAAGAAAAACAAACCAACAAAAACACCCAGATGCCCGGAAATGTAGAGAGCTCTGTTGTGAGAATTTTTAGATGCATATTCTTCCTGCTATAGCTGAAATGTGAGTGCATTCATGACCTATCTTAGGAAAAAAAACCCATCAACATTCTTTATCGAGCCCAGCTCCTCTCTTTATGTTTGTGGAGGGTTGGCAACATTCTGCAAATCCACAGAGCAAGTAAGAACTGCTCTGCTGTCACTGGAAGAAGAAGTGAGCCACAGCTGCCCTTTCCTAGAAATGAGCAGCATCTTGGTGTCGCCTACACTAGTATTCTGGTTATACTTCCCTGATCCAGGCCTTCAGGAATACCTTCTCTTGCTCCAGCTATTAATACAGATTTGAACAGAAAGATGGAATAAAAACTGAACAAAGTGGTAGATTGGATCTTCAATGGGCTTTCTAGCTGTCTTGTCAAATACAACTATAGCATTTATTGTCATAGTTTCAATGTTTTTACTGAAAAAAAATACTTATCCATCTCAAAATACTTTGTGGGCTTACATTTAAAACCAAACAACCAGTGTAAAGCATCTATAAACATTGCACCAGGTTATGAACAATGTGACAGACTAATAGCTCTCATTTGTGCTGAATAAAACTCCAGAGGTAATTTGTGTGGTTTCAGTGCCACACCTTGTGACAGAGGTCACCTGCTCAACCACAGCATGACCAGGTTTGGCAAGAAATCTCTGCTCCCCTAGCCTAAGCTGAAATTACTTTATACCTTGTTGATAATGGGTTATTGCTATTTTCTTTTTGATTGAACCATGATGTTGAGGTAATTTTCTACTCTTTGGGCCTCAGGCTAATCAGTCAATCACAGCAAAGAGTAGGACTTACCTTTCTGAAAACCACCATTATGTTTCAGATCACTGTATGTAACCTGCAGTGCCAAGAACATGATGTTAGGCCAGAAAAGGGCTTTGATTGGAACATACAATGGGGTTTCCTTGTAAAAAAACCCAGCAAAATGCCCTAAAATAATTTTGTTAAGCAGAAGAGATCATAATAACCTACACCAAATGTAGAAACAATGACACCATCTACCCAAAGCAAAGAACCTGCAGGACTGGGATGGTGGTCTGTGTTCTACCACATACCCCTGGAGATGCTCTCAGCCCTGAAGATTTCACTGTGCACATTTTTATACCAAATAATTCCCTCAATCAAATGCTAGGCACAATTATTGGCTGAACTCCAAGGTTGGCTCACTAATAAAAACACCCCACAGTGCAAAGTAATTTGGTTCCCTCAGACCCTCTAGCTTGAACCTACCACCATACAGAAACTGAGGCTTAGAGTCCATCTTCCTCAACTGGAAGGGGTTGCAATCAAAGCATGAACAGCAAAATAAGGAATAGCAGGGAAACACAATAAAATTAGGAAGTCACTATCAAGAATGTAACAGTGAAAATATCCGTGGCCAGAAATCTACAGCAGTGCTTTAATTAAGAGATGAAGCTGTCCAGACTGTGATCCGTGGAGTAACCAAGGAATCAAAGTCTTCAGAAACAGCTTTCGGTCCCATAGACAGAGCTGGGTCTTGGGAGTGATTCCAGGACTATGTGATTTGCCAGCTCCCACTCTTGTTACAGGGAAGGCTGCTGTGTATCTTTTACTATGTGTGAGAAATCACAGCTAAGTTCCCTTTAAATGTTTCCAGAGCTCCACATAGGGATTTTTCCCTCTTCCAACTAGCAGGAGTGATCCATGTACAAATAACCTGTGATTCAGTAGCTGCTGTGAGCAGTAGACTTCAGTTATCAGCCCAGGTCTGTACAGCCCCATATTCACAAACTTCTCACAGCTGTGGGACCAAATCTGCTCCCTCCATTCCTCTAAAGGATCTCCCCTCTATCCATTGTTCCAGCACAGCCTGAGAAAAAGCTGAGCTCAGAGTTAATAATAAAATATTTACAATGAGCCAAATGGTCCAAAAACTAATTCTATTTTTACTCTCTTTTGATCTGTTATCAATTATAAACCTTATTATTATAGCATTTTATCTCAACATGTTTTACAACTCATGGTCATTGAGGATTTATTGAACCATTTGCATCCCTTCTGCATGTTCCTGTTGGACAGCAAACCACTTGGAAACTACTTTATAAGACGAGTGAACAGTATAGGACCAGAATAAGAGCTTTAGCACTTACTCCAGGCAAGTCCATGATGTCTTGGAACATTCCCAATGATGAAGAGAGACACCTGTTCTGGTTTTATCTTGACAATTAATCTAAATTTCTTGTTGTCTCTTAGCCTTTTGAGAAGTTATTTTATTTTGGCCCTAAATTATATTTGCCTAGGTTTGGGGCAGGTTCTCTGGAAAGTTTGAGCAAAACAAGAAAACTGTAAATTAACTTAGTTGCAAGTTCCATTTTCTACCTGTGCTATACAAATAATGAGCAAAATCCCAGTTTGTATACATTAATATTAGCAATTAAGAGGATACTTACTAATTTCACTGACATCCTTGGGATTTCTTCTATCATGAAAAATATTTAAAATTTGATATTTAATTTTTTTATAACTACTATGTGATATGGATGCTATATATTCTAAGAGGTACACAAATTTCATTACTCTTTTGATTGAATAATTTAAATAATTTTATACTTCATTGTCATTTTATGGTGGGGCTAAACAAATTTCTGAGGTTTAGAACTTTGGTACTAAATTATCAGAAAAGTGTTTCAAGTAACCACTCTATTTTTGGAAATTCATGCTGTTACCATTAAAAAACCTTCAAGGTGAAATTCAGGGTACTATTATTATTCTCCCTCTTGTTTTAATTAATTTTAATATTAAGACATTGCAGTGAGAAAAATAGAGCTCATTTTATAATTTCCTATAGCTGCCCACATTTTTTACTTAAGTTATTTGGGAAGGTGTAAGGAACTTCCATAAATCATGGTCTTATTTAAAATCTATGGGTGCATAAACAACCTTTTCTTCAGACTGAACGAAAAGAGCAATAACACTCTTGCAGATATATCCCACTGATGTGGATCTTTAGATTGAATATTAGGAAAGGGAGGTATAGAGTGGATATTAGGAAAAATTTCTCGACAGGAAAGGTTCTCAGGCATTGGAACAAGCTGCCCAGGGCCATGCTGGAGTCACTGGTGGGATTTAGAAGACATGTAGATGTGGTGCTTGGGGATATGGTTTGATGGTGGCCTTGGTAGTGCCAAGTTAACTGATGGAATTTATGATCTTAAAGCCATTTTCCAACCTTAGCAATTCTGTGATTCTAAGGAGGGCTATCGGCGTAGCAAAACAGAACTAGGAAGTGCTTGACAAGCTCCTTGATCTTTGTGCCCTATTTGTGGCTATAAAGGGCTATACTGTAGTGTGGATTGAACGGGGTTTCTAAGCAAGCCGAGAATTATTTACCACTCAAAGTTATTGTAAGCTAACTAATTATCAAAATTTCAAAACATATTTGGGATCCCAAAGTAAAAAGTAAGTAGAAACTTCAAGAGATGGCAGATTGCTGATGTAGAAGTCCAGTGCTAACACGTTTTAAAGCAGGAATTTTATATGTAATTTTCACATAGGCACTCCAATAACAAGAAAAGAGGTGGAATACCCCATTAATAACAGAAGGTGAAGAAACAGCAAGGGCTGCGTCCCCAACACAACATCTGCTGACTATATTAAGAATCATTTTTCCCTGTGAGACTAGGGCAGATTCCAGAGCTCATCTGTAACTAGGACAATTCTCAATTTTGTAGCACAAAATCCATGAAAATTTAGCAATGCAACATAAATGTGTTCTTTCTGGCTGCTTGGGGGTTTTCTGTTGTTTTTGTACACTCTCTCTAAAAGGAAATTCAGTCCTTCATAATCAATTGTCCTTATGGCAAGGTCCCTTATTCAGGGTTCAGGAGCTGGATCTGTGTTACCAACTTCAACACTGTGATGACCTGTTCTCATGAGCACTGATACAGACACATGGTATTTGGCAAACATAGGCTAAAAATGGGCCATAGGCAGTGATTCACAACTGACAGGCACTTCTCCACCTAAACCAGAAACCAGAATACGGCAACAGAGCCGATCTGTCGCCCCCGAACAAAGAGGGAGTGGTTCATGCGGACATGGAGGCAACCAGACTGTGTCTCATCAGAGGGACAGCTGGCTCCAAAGCCAAGGATGGACGGGTGGGGAGGAAATCCCATATGGTCCTTGTGTTGGATACACAGTTCCAACATTTAAAATGCTTACTCCAATGTAAGTCATAAGTGGCCACCCCCCTGACGTGATTGCATGGCCATTTCCTGGAAATGTCTGGCTCTTTCTGCTGCTTTTCTCCCCAGAGTAATGCAGCACCATAGATCAAATGTTACCCCACAGGATGGAATTTACCTCTCCAGAAGAAATCTTCACTGTGTGGCTTCTGCAGCTTAGGTCCCTCTTTTCATATGCATTAGAGTAAGAAGGAAAAGGAAGGTGAAACTGGCACTGGTGCCACTAAGGGATCCCTCACCAAGTGCCAGTTCTCCGCTGCACAGAGGAGGAAATGACTGAAGAACAGTTATTTATTACAGGACTTTGCTCCCAGTTCAGTGTGTATGCCCTTTTCAAGTCAGGTGTTCCGGTAAGCACGAAGGCTAGTTCTTGCCTAGGTGAACCTTAAACTTCAATCTCCCCACTGTGCCTGTATCCTTTCAGATTTCTGTAAACACTCCCAGAAGAAAATCCATCTGGTCTTATGCTGCTCCAACACCACTGCCTTCCCTGGACTTCCCTCTTACCCTGTTAAACATGAAAAAAATCAGGCCCTTATCTCATCATCAAAACATCCCATTGGTTATACACAGCTGTTTTCTGCAAGAAAACACCCATCAGTCTGTGTCTGGTGTGGTCTGTGTTTCACAGTACCTAGAGCTCAGAGCAAAATAAACTCATGACACTTAAATGGAATTCATACTCGCACCCATATTAAGGGACAACACATCTTGGTTTAATATCTTAATTTACCTCACAGCAAACACTGTCACCATGTTCCAGAATCTAGGTGCATGTTAACTCCCTATTTGCCCGCTTCTCTCTATCCAAAATAGGACAGAGTGGTCAAGAGCTTCTCTCTTTCTTGTTGTTCCACATATACTCTCAGTAATCCAGTGTTCTTCTTGCAAACCTGGTTAAATTTCAGTATGGAAAAGAAACAGAAATGTCATGTAACTGTAGAGAGGCAGATACAGGGTTTCTGCAGCCAAAGCAAGAAGTCAGGAGTCAGGCACATTCCAATCCTAAAGATGAGTCCAAACAGTGAGGATGAGATTTTTTTCATCTACCTTTACCCAATTGTGTCACCTTCCTCCAGGGCACTCTGCAGAAGGTTATGCACTAGCCTGTGTGCCCATTATTAAACATGCAAATGAAAGTGTGCAATAATTGTGGACATGTGAACATGTGCTAGTATAACTAATACCTTAGTTTTGATTTTGTTTCCTAGGTGCAGTATGGCTGCACTGTATGATGGGAAAGACAACAAAAAGCCCCCATGTCAGAATCTTGGGGCCCCTGCTGCAGCTCCATATCCAAATCAGAGGTAAGTATTAAGTCATGTCAATATTTGGGAGTAATGTGTGTTTGCCCACTTTACATATTCGTGTTTTAATGTCAGCCTCCTTACTTGTGATTTTGTTTCAGTTTTAGAGCATCAATGAAGATACAGGTGCAGAAACAGAGCATAGGCCCTTCCAGACTCAGAGACTCTCTGAGAGAGGCAGGAAGCCACAAGGCAGAGAGGAGAGCCTTCTTTAAGTTTCTAACTGTGCAAATCATTCTTACCCAAAGATTTTGCCTCAAAGTAGTTGTTTAGCAGACTTATTTCTGATACAATTTTTAGAAATCTATATGCTGTAGGGATTAACAAAATTTCAAGTGCTGATTTTGTTAGATGAAGGTCAAATATTGGCAAATACATCAAAGTACATACCTTTATACTACCAAGGCAGATTCTGAATCCAAAGCTTTTTGTGTAACTAGACTACTAGGGGGGAAAGAGTTTCCTTCAGCAAAGGAAACACACCTGCTGAAATTCCAAATGAAGCCTATCTGAAGACAGAAAATCTCATTCTCAAAATAATCTACACTGTTAACACTTGTGCCCAAGGCACTGTGGCTATGCTACTGCAGAGAGAAGTACAGGATTTATGTCCTAATACAGTATAGAAACCGTATGAGTTGGAAACATACAAAAATTGAGGTAAATCTGAAAGAAAAGTACAACTCATTGTACAGTTGTAATACATATTGGAAGGGAGATTGATTTCCACAGGTCAGTCTAGACATATTCAAGAGCAAGAAAACAAAAGCTGAAAGAGTAGAGACCTGATATACTACGGGAAAGCAGCTCTGGGCAGCACATGTATCTAGTGAGGGATGAGCA
The DNA here is from genome assembly GCA_035221455.1 of Xenops minutus. Taxonomy (NCBI): domain Eukaryota; kingdom Metazoa; phylum Chordata; class Aves; order Passeriformes; family Furnariidae; genus Xenops; species Xenops minutus. The sequence goes on from JAWWEE010000010.1 coordinate 19,065,945, forward strand.
GGGGGCTGCTAAAGGGGCCTTCAGAGAAAGGCCTGTGAGTGCAGAGGGGCAGCTCAGGTTGGGGCAGTCACTGAGCTATGTGAACAGGGAAAGACGGAAGATGAGCTTGCCAGGAGTGAGCAGCTCAATGTACTGCTCAAGAACGAGTTTGGAGAGGGACTGTGCAGGGCACAGAAGTACTTGTAATTAGGGCAATTTGTAGCATGGTCTATGCTGATTAATTGTTGCAACTTTTCTTGTATGCAAATTGCTGAAGGTGAAGAATGTGAAGTCACAGCTTAAGTAATAAAGCTAAAAAAATTATTAAATAGCATTTTAGTGAGGCCCTGGCACAGGCTGCCCAGAGAAGCTGTGGCTGGAGCAACCTGGGATAGTGGAAGGTGTCCCTGACCATGGCAGGGGGTGGAACAAGATGAACTTTAAGGTCCTTTCCCACCCAAACCATTCTGGTATTCTATGATGAATAATGCACTGAGAAATGCAGCAAATTAAAACTGGATAATCCCTGGTGAATTTAATTCTGCTGTTGTTCAAAGCAATAAGTTTGTTCGGATAGGCGTGTTAACAAAACTACCTCTTCCTGACAGCTTCCTAATTAAGAGATTGATGTCAGGATCAAAGGGTTTAATTTGCATATGGCACTATCTTTCACATTTTCTGTCCAGCTAAATCAAAGTGGCCTTGTCATTTCTGCATCACCAAGTCTTAGAAGCCAAACATTATTTTATGTTACACTAGTTATTTCTCTGAGATTTCTGAAGGGTGATGGATTGGATGTAACAATCTGCAATTTAAACTGTTCATTCAGCAGCCCTTCTGCCGACACTAACCTCCTTCTCTAAGCAGATTTATAGCTCTAAGTCACTGATGTCTGTTAACTCTGAAAGACGCAATGCAGGGAACAAAGCAAACTAAAGAAGTACATACCAGTAAAGGATTCCCAACTGCATCCCATGGTTTTCTTGAGCATTCTGTCCCTCAGGGAAAGGCTTCTTTCATTCCAGCCAGTTGATGGTGTTGCACAGGGAGACAGACTGGCAGGGCTGTGGGATCTGTGTCATTACACACCTTCACACACGCCGAGTGTGCGCTGCTTACACTCCTTAGTACAAGACAGGTCATTCTCCCCCACTGTGCAATCCCATTACAGTCTGACTGTCACTCCATCCTTCCTCTTGGGAAGCAGCCAGGATGGCATTACAAGAGTATATTACAGGCTGATGTCTGCTAAGCTCTGGCTCATGAGAGACAAAGGCATGTGCACACCAGACTGCACATACATGTTACCTGCAGAATGAGGGTCAGGATTGATGCCCAATTATTCAGCATTGCTGAGGTGAGGTTATTTCAGACACAGGTGCCCCCTCTGCTGTGTGGTCCTCGCGGCTTGGGGTTAGGAGGTTTATTTTCAGAAAGATGGGAATTCATAACTGTTAGAAAGGAACCTCCGTGCCTCCTTTCACTTTCAGTAAATGCACAAAATCTCTATTTGCTCATCAATGCAGCCTCAGTGCAGCTGGAATTTGGGACAGCGGCTTGCCATCACTGCAGAACATGACATACATTTATATATGACTAATTTCCAAAGCAGGTTACCATCATACTCTGATCCTGAATGGAACCTTAGTATGGGATAGACTTCTGTGTTTTCTAAGCTCCTTGGTACAATTTCTGGGTACTTTTGTACACATTATTCAACCTCTTTTTTGTTTGTTTTCTATTTATGTTTCTACTTGTTCATTATTTTCTGTTACACTCCTTCCAAGTTATTCCCTTAGTACTTTTTCTGCAGAGAGCTTTACTTGTGTTGCCAAGCTGTCATTCTGACTTCTATTTTATCAGTTGTATAAAGCCATTCCCTTTCGTTATGGAAGTCAGAGAAGTGCAATGATGGGAGCTCCCATGACATACTGGCACGTGTGCCTGCTCCTTCCAGAAAAGATCTAAGTGAAACCACACCATGCAAAGACCTAAAGCAGTAAAAATCATGCAGAAGCAGCAAAAAAGGACATGATACAATTAAGAGCGTAGTCCTAAGGATCACTGAGGGAATTGGGGTTATCTGGAAAAGACCTATAGGGCTGTAAGCAAAGAGACATTTTATTTTAGGTATCCCACTTTCAGGGGCAAAAAAAAAGGTTTTCTGCACTTTTGCTAAAAATATAGGATTGTATCCAAGAAACATCTGATTTCACTGTTGATTTCTCCTTCTGAGATGCTGTAGAAGATGTTGAGTAATGACTCAATCCTGAGATTTCAGCTGCGTTTAACCTGGTACACTGAACTCTCTGCATTATAACTGTGCTTGCTGCTGGACTGTGTTGGTTAATAATGGCTTAACCTCTCTGCCATCCATTCTAAGGTGCCTCTAGCACAGAAGAAATAGATTCGTTTTGCCTAAAACTATCAACTTACTAAATTTTGATGTCCCTGAATAAGAGTGTAGGATGTAGGATTATAAAAATCAGTGCCATTTAGAAATATCCCAGATGACATGCCCAAGTTTTCTATGTCTCACATTCATCTGTACCCTCCTAGAAAAAGAAGACTGAGGAGCAGACCAGCATTGTGTGCACTTACTAGACCTTCTGTTTTGAAATGATGCATCAATGATAGCAGTCAACCCCAGTAATCCTCCACCGATATATCGTGGGCGTGCCAAATACTTGAGTAGCAACACTGCTCAGAGGATGGGGGTCACTGAAAGAGAACACAACAATCCCCGGAAAAGAAGGGGATTGTTCTGCCCCTGTGTTTACTCCGGAACTCGCCATCACCCGGGACCTCAGGGCGAACTTTCAGTCGACCCTGAAGACTATATCTGGAGGAACCACCCACACATGAACTAGAGTGAACTGCAGCTTCAGCCAGGACAGTCAGACCTCAATTCGCTGCGACAGCTATTCCTCGGTGTGGACGGCCAGCCGCGGTCCCGCCCAGCCGGCGGTGCCAGGGCCCCCGCAGGCCCCACTGCCCGGACCCGGACCCGGACCCGGACCCGAGCCCTGCTCTGCCCTGCCACCTTCTCGTGCCCATGCACTTTAATCTTGCTAACTTGGTTTGTAGGGAGCAGATAAATTTACCTATTATTTAAATGGCAAAATCTTTTCTGCCCTAGAAGACAGGGCCGTTCCCCCACCCTTCCTCACTCTGGGGACGCGCCTTTATGTGGCCGAAGGGCCATGTCGGGACATCTCCTGCAGATCAGGACTCTGGGCTCCAGCATTCATGAGGGCTGTCAGGAGCTGGTCCTGGAAATTCCCCCAGGGAATTCCCCCCAGGAAAGCGCTCTGTGAGGATCCCGGCCGTGGCACGCCGCAGGGAACTCTGCCCACGGTGGGGCAGGCGCTACAGCCTTTTTCCCTCAAACTCTCCTTCAATTTCTCCAGCCCTTCAGTTATCAAGCGAAAATCAAATTATATTCTCGAAAAGAGGAGGAAAACAAAAGAAGAGAGTTTAGGAAGAGGAAATAGTGGGCTCCAGTTTGCTGTGTCTGACCCAGCCCCGGCCCAGCCCAGCCCAGCCCGGGGGGGGGCCGCGGGTCGGAGCGTTACGGTCCCTGCTGGAAGTCTCGCGAGATCCGGCCCGCGGGGCGCGCGGGGCGGGGGCGGCACGGGGCGGGGAGACGCCATCTTGTTCCTGTCTGGGGTGGCGGGGAAGGGGCAGTGCCGGGGGCAGCGTCGGCGCCACCCGCGGAGCGCGGCATGGACACTCACTACTACGGCGGCGAGCAGTCAGGTAGGGGCTCCGGGCCCGGCATGGACACCCACTGCTACGGCGTGGAGCAGCCAGGGAGCGGCGCGGGGCCCTGCCGGGCAGGACGACGGGGCCCGCGGGACCGGGGGCACAGCGGCGCGGCCGTGGCCTGAGGCAGCACGGCGCTCAGTGCTTTAACAGCCCGGTGTCTGAGCAGTGTATCAGTCGCTGCCCGCATGGTATAGATGGTTTTGTGCGCTCTCCGGGGATGTCTGAGGTGGTTCGTTCGGACCTGAGATTGTTTCCCCGCCCCGTTAGAGCTGGAGCCTGCCTGGCTCATTTAAACGCTGCGAGGTGTCACTGAGTTTTGCTTTCTTTTTTTAATCTCGGGATAGATGATGGAGGAGCTACTCCAGTGCAAGACGAGCGAGACTCAGCATCTGATGTGGAAGATGAAGGAAATGTGCAACATTCTGGATCGGAGAATGGAAGTGTAGGGCACCATTCAGAGGTACTATGGGAGCTTTATCTAGATAAAGTTTACTCTTCTTTCCGTTCTCTTTTGTTGTTGTTTAAAGAGGCATTCTCTCAACCCAGACATTCATGTTTTATTCAGTTCTTAAGTGTCCGAACTGGCAAAACTTTATTCTCTTTAACAGTATGTAAGATAGGGTCTTTTTAAATTCTTATTTTTTTTAATAGTATGCACTTTTTTGAACTTGAATAAGTTTAATATTGTTAGTTGCATGAAGACAAAATTTTTGGGCTTAAAATTCTAAGCAATGGATTATGAGGAATTGGAAGTTGTACCTGAAATTCCACACAGTGATGTAAAACCACACATTTTGGAGGGGTAGACTTCCTTGCCAGAGTGTAAATGCTCTCCCAGTTTTCTTCTGGGATGGGGGCACTGACTCTCAGGTGCTGGTTTTGCCCTTGCCATTCCTAAAAGAACAAGTTAAAGGTGCATGTGGAGCAGATTAAGGTTCCTAAATGGGACCCCATCGTTCTCTGAAGAGATTCTCACTTGGAGCAGCATTCATTGTGGAGAGTCTTTGATCCAGGGTTGTGTTTAGGAGAGAGTCACTTCATTTGTTGTTCATTGACTGTTTTCGGCGAGAAGAGATTCTGATAAAAGTGAATGTTTCCTTTAGGTTTCTTAGACAGTTTAGTAGTTAAAATAAATCTTGAAGAATTTTTTGTGACTCACAATAGAGTTACATCAGGTCTTAGTAGGAAGGAGTAACTTTGGCTTGTGAACTCATGTGTTCTACCAGCAGTTATGGGCAACTTTTTGATACTCATAAAACCTGTTGTCAAAGTTCGTTGTGTTCTGCATATTTTGTTGCGTTTTATGTAAAGATCAGGATTTACTCTGACTGGGTTTTCAGTGTTATACATTTTAAAAGTTGCTTAAAATGTGACATAGGCTGACATGTCAGAAGGCTTAACTCCACGGCAGTATAATTTCCAATCCTTTTCCTCCTGGCCTTTATTGAATTCATACTTCTCTCAGAGTTAGAAAGCAGATGAAGACTTTGTATAAAATGAAAGTTCTTTCCATGTACTTGAACTTGAGTGTAAACCATATTTGGAATTTAGTGGTTTTTTAAAAGATGTTATTTACAATGGAAGAACCTGGTGGGAGGCATCATCTCCCACTGTGGGAGCAAGGGAGAAGTAGCCGTCTGTCAGAGGGCTTTAGGACTTCTGTTTTAATAACAAATGATGAGTGCACGAAGAGTCATGTCTCTGTTGCAGTAATATTAAACTTTTTCTGCTGTGTACATTGGTTCTTGCTTTTCTGTGCTCCTCTGGTATTTAAATTTTACTTAATGTGGCAAAGTAACTTGCAGTCTGTCCTAAAGAAGAGATAGTTGACTATTGTTTAAATCTGCAGCATGTCTTTTTCAAATTGAAGTAACTACAAAGTGCCTGTTATTATTGTTAATTGATCTTCTTCATGTGCTTCATTATTTTAAGGGCTTTGTTCTGTGATGGCTGTTGAATATTCCTCAGAAATACTTCAGAAAGTCCATTAAAAAGAAAAAAAAGAGCTGAGCTAAACCAGCTATCTGTCCAATAGAAATGTGAACCTTCAGGCCTTAATGCTTTATTTGATTCCGTTCAAATCAACCATTTGAATATTTTGTTTTGTTACATAGTCTTAGTTCTTAGCTTTCCCTCCATGGAGTTTACTTTGTGCTTCAAAGGCAATAATGTGGAGCAGCTCTCTCTGAAAGGAGTAGCTTTCAGTCATTTATCATATTATTTACCCTAAATATTCTCTCATCCTCTTACTTCCTTCATCTTTAGAAGTATGTGGGAGGAATGACACTCAAAGGTAATAAAACCTTTGAGGCAGTCTAATCAGCTAAGTCTATTTACTTACTATTTTGTCTCTAGTTTAGAACTCAGATGTAAACAACTGAAGTTTTAAAATTTCAAACTTTTCTTTCAGGTTCTTAACTTTAAAGAAAAGGGGAATCCTGAGGAATTACTTATGTAGGTCTCAGGTATGTGGGGTTTTTTTTTCCACAATTCTTTTCTGGCTTTCCTTCCCCCAATCCTACTTTATCTATAAATGTTCTCCTTGATGTCCTTACCAGTTCTGCTTTAGACAATCAGAAATAGGTAACACATAGTTTTAGTACAGTAATGAATCTGAAATCATGTTTACAGTGTTTGTACAAGTCAGGCTTATACAGAAATCTATAATGATTTAGTTCTTACACTTCCACCACGTTGCTGCTGTTTCAGGGATTGAGTTGTGTTTTGATTTTGTTAATAAATGCACAAATATCCGACACTTCAGAAAAAGAAGGAACTTGGCATCTGCCAATGATTCTTACGTAGGTCTGAGTTTAACGCTTGTCATTCGTGAGAGTGTAGTGGATGTGTCAATTTTCTTGAACTTACCAAATTAACAAAGAAGTACATCTTAGAAGTGGCTACATGTTGATCTAATAAACTACTTGCTAGCTGAAATTTTTATGTAGAAGGATAACACTGTAAATTTGATTTTGATGTATTCCTTATTTTTATACTGTACTAAAGCCTCATGGTATAGAATTCTTTCAGTCAAAAAAAACCAAACAAAACTAAGGACATCTCAATTGAAATGTTTATAGATAAAGAGGAGGAAGAAAAGAAAGTAAAGGAATTAGAGAAAAATGCAGTAGCAATTACCTGAGACCTACTTGGTTTTGAGGATGTCTGATCTTTAATTATTTGGAAAAGGAAAACTAGAAAATTCAAAAATTACATAATTGATTTCTTTGAAAACACTTTTTTTGAGACGAACTAGTAAATTAAAAAAGGAGGGGGGAAGCCCATCAAACATATTCAATAGCATTTAGTCACCTTATCATGAAGTTGCATGCACTTTTGATAACAATTCCAAAACATTCAGAGTCATGAATTGTATGCAGAAACCCTGTGCACTGATCGCTGCAGGGCTGGGCCTGGCTGTCCTGTGCAGGGTCTCAGCTCTGCTCCAGCAGGTGCTTGGTTATGTTTGTGCTGGGTCTGAGGGAGAATGTCATCTCTGCAGGGCTTGCTGAGCTCACTGATAGAGGGTGTGCTGCTTGGGGTAGCCCTGCCTCAGCTTCCCACATGCAGGACAGGAGCAAGGTGGTGCCTGTGTGCCTAGTGGGTTGTCGGGCCACCCATGTTACCTCAGATGCTGCTTCTCTAGGTGATGACATTGCAGCACATGGAGCTGCTGGCACCACTGGCATTCTGTGTAATCACAGTGTGAGCTTGTCAGCTGTGTGTCTGCTCTTCCTTCCCAAACATCTTCCCTCTCAGGAGTGATTGTTAGTTTGCAATAACAAATTAGAGATTTACTGTCTTGTCAAGTGCTTCAGTAATAATGCTCTATAATTATGTTTTCTTACCAAGTCTTTTGCATAGGAAGTTCTTTGTGATTGAGTAATTTATTCTGAACGGGTGCTTATATAATCTGCAGCCACATTTCTGACCTTCGAAATACCAAGAATCTACTGATTCTAGTTGCTTTTAGTTTTGTTTAGTTGTTCGCCAAAGAATTTCTAACTGGCCAAAGAATTTCTAGTTGGGAAGGTGATGAGCCTTAAGAGATTAAACAGGAGTATTTGTATTAATTTCCTTGTGTTTGTTTAGGAAAATCTTATTACTGCTGATGTAATTACCAGTATTATTCAGCATTCACTGTCTTCACTGTCTTGATCTTGAGAGAAGACAGTCAAACCCACCAAAATTAAATAGTAGGAAAACAAGGATTAAAGAATTTCTGTTATTATAGACACCAATTTTAGTGTGGATCTCTGCATTTCAGCACTTCTTAGTGACCCTATCTGTAACTGCTGTGAAATCTGAATTTTCCTGTTCTGTTTACAGCTGCAGTTTTCTTTAATAGTTAATAGTAATAGGGGAAATCCATCACATACATACGTGGTTTGTTTATGTTGGAGATGCTAGGCAGGAAAGGTCCATCAAAGTGATTTTTTGGTAAGGGAATAAAAGTAGCAAATAAAATCCTGTAGCAAGCTGACAGTAGAGTGTGTATGGTCCTCCTCAGCTGTGCACCTCAATTCTGCAACTTCTTAATCCTCCTATTATTTAAAGTTCCAAATTCAGGTTTTAACAGAACCGTGTTTCTTTCTGAGAGGAGAAAGGAGAACTACTGGAAAATACCAGCAGGATTCAAAAGATGCATCACTGTAGAGACAAGAACATGCAAGAGAAACAACTCAGATTGTCACAGCAGCTGTTTGTAGTTAGCATTAGGTAATATGGAAATAGTGACGTTGTATTTGAAGTGCATGTTTTAAAATTGCATAGTCCTGGGTTTTTTTCACTGTGCAGTAATTTTCTGTTAGTCATTTTGCAGTAATTCAGAAGATCTTTATCAAATCCTAGCCAAGGGAATAAGTGCCGAAGGTTCAAAGTCTTAAAAAGTAATGCTCTTCACCACTTAGAATAGTTCTGGATGGAGTAGTTCCTAAAAGCGATTAATTTTATTTAAAATTCCTCCTGATTCATCCTTTTTAAAGATTAATAGTGTTATTTGTTGTAGGTGTAGGATCGCTACACCTGCATTATTTTGTATGGCTCCAACTGTGGGAGTAGAATGACTGCAGAAAATAAAAACTGATAGTCTGTTTCCAAGAAAATTAAATTGCAGACAAAAAAAGATTTGGAAACTCCAGGACATACAGGTCTTAAACAAGACAATAAAAACTCAGTTTGCAAGTGGAGGGAATTTATAGCTGAGACAAAATCAGCCCCAAGGAGTTGAGGTGGGTGTGCAGAAGTTCTCGTACAGTATTGTTGTTTTCAGCTGAAAACAGAATTATGCTGACAGTGGCTGTGAGAGTTGTGTTGGGTTAACGGAGTGTTCAAGAGTCTTAATTCATGGTCTCAGGTAAATGAAGTTGAGATTTTTTTTTCAAGTAGAAATTAGATGTTGTAGGAAAGATAAAAGACACTTGTCAGTAGTTAGACTTGACAAAATGGCTTGTGAAAGGTTCTTCCAAAAATGGAGCATGTGGCTCAGTTTTTTTGCTGTGTAGAGACGACAAAGGATTGTGTTTGAGTTCTCGGATGGCTGTCTTTGTGCGTGGTTTATCTCCAGTGTGTGAATAAGCATGGGAGCTTGCCAGCTTAAGGGAGAGAAGTGTCAAATCTATTCTTATATTCTTACATGTTGAATCACAAAGCCTGCTAACAATAATACTCTGAAAGGTTGGACTAAAACTTTATTCCTGTTTTTCAATAGGCTTTTGGTCATGACTTGTTCTTAAATAGGTTTTTTGGGCTAAAAAGAAACCAGCACGAACTCTCCTGAGCTTCACTTGGAGCATAATGCCTGTGCAGTTTCAGTGAAATGTATTTCATGCAGGAAATACCTGTTTGAGATCTTAAGGAAAATAAAATGACAAGGTACTGTTTTTTGCCTTGTTACTGGGAATTTGGACTCAACCATTTTGAAGGCACGACCTTTTAAAATAAAAGTAGTAAGCCTTTATCCTTGAGAAATGGGACCCTTCTTGGATGTGTTCATTTAAGTGAGTTTTTAAAATTCTCTTACCATTTCCAAAATACCATAGAGCTGCGGGGTGGGCAGACTTCCACTGATGTTTTTCTTGATCTGAAGTATTTGATAGTACTCTGATGTAAATTGTCTGATTATTTCTGTGTAGAAAGCATTTCAGTTTGAAGTACCTTGGGTAATCAAATTGGAGGAAGGACAAGGAAAAATTCAGAACATCTTTTTTTTTACTTTTTAAGCTGTGTTTGCTTAGTTGCCTAAGATTATTTTTTTTGTTTCAGAATGAACACAGTGATGGAGAAGATGATGGGCAAGTGGGACAGCCTCATATGACAGACTCTGAAAATGAAGATATCCCAAGGCAAAAGGATAGTGACTCAGATAACGAGGAGCCTCCAAATCACAATGTAAGTGATTCAGACAATGAAGCAGCTCATGGAGGGAAAGACAGTGATTCTGATACTGAGGACCGTCCAGATCGGCATTTAAGTGACTCTGAAAATGAAGAGGCCTTAAATCATCGAGCAAGTGACTCTGACAATGGAGAACCTCCCAGGGATCCCAGTAGTGATTTTGAAAATGAGGAATCACACAGGCAGACAGCCAGTGAGTCAGGGAGCGAGGAGCTCCAGAAGCAGCTGGGCAGCGACTCGGAGAGCGAGGAACTCCACAAGCAGGCAGCCAGTGACTCGGAGAGTGAGGAGCTCCGCAAGCGGCCAGCCAGTGACTCGGAGAGCGAGGATGTTGCCAGACACAAACAGATAGAGTCTGAGGATAGTGATGAGGAGGACAGGAAGGAGGAAGTGCAGAATGACTCTCATCATTCAGATAATGAACATGCAAGGGAAGGATTTCAGGGCTCTGACAGTGAAGATGAAGCCCCTAAGAGACGTAAAATATCAGACAGTGATGAAGATGAGAAAGAGGAGAAGACAGTGAAGAGGAAGACAGCCATACTTTCTGACAGTGAGGATGACAGTGAGAAAACACGTAAGGAACTACACTATGAAAATGTCCTGTGACAGTGTGAAAGTTAAATCATTGCTTTTATGTGAATAACGGATTTAAGTGAGAAACTATAAATCAGGTTTGGTTTTGGAACACAACTGCATTTGTAGAGGCTGTTGTTCTAACTGCTTTGCTGTGTGAATGTATATCTAATACGGCTTAACAGAAGACTGTACTGATCTTGCTTTATGCTGGCATCTGTTTTCATGACAGTTTGTTATTTCTCTAGTTTGTTGTTCTATCTCTAGTCTTTTTTCCTGTGGGATTTTTCTTCTTTTCATGTACTGGGGGTGAGAGATTTGAAATTACAATTTTTTATGGATAGATGTGGGTAGATCTTTTATAGATAGATGGATGGATAGGATAGGATGGATGGATAGATAGGGGGATGGATGGATGCATCCAGTTGCTGATTTAATTAAATAGAGTTTAGAATTGATATACTTTTAAGAATGACAATGATTTTGTGTAGGAAGACTAGTCAGGAAATAGTTTTTTCAGAGTACCAGTTGTCTCCTCTGTTGCTGGGGCCTGTAGTAATGCTTCTTTCTGCTGGCAGCTGCAAAAAAGGTACGAATCCTTTCTGATGTCGAAGAATCAGATAGTGATGCTGCTTCAGAAAAGTCTGACAAAAGGAAGAAAAATGTTGTATCAGATAGTGAGGAGGAAGAGGAAGAAGAAAGAAAAGAGAATGCTGGGAAGAAGAAAGAAGAGAAAGATCTGTTTGGCAGTGACAGTGAATCTGGAAATGAACAAGAGTAAGTGCTTCTGGGAATATGAATTCTTTCAGGGTGGCAGATAGTGAGAGTGATGGTGAATGGAGAATGGATGAATCTCAACCAGAGAATGACTGCCCACTTTCACTGGTGGCGTGAAGAGGAAGGTTAGTAATAGGAGGCAGAACAAAAAGGGCATCTCCACACAGTCACTGGAGATTTTGCAAAGGCACATGTCACTGTTGCCATCCAAACAGGTAAATGTTGCTGTTACCTTTGCAGGAATCTGATTGCAGATATATTTGGAGAATCTGGTGATGAGGAAGAAGAGGAATTCACAGTAAGTATAATTGTGGATGTCTTCTATTCGCTTGCTAGGTCTGATCTTGAAAAGAATGTTTATGCTGTACCAGATCAGCTTTGTATCTGCCAGACTCACTGGAGTAGTCTTGGGGTTAAATAACATTTACAGCTCCTTTGGGAGGGATGTTGGTGTGACAGTCACAGGTGGAACTAGTCTTTGCTCCTCTTTCTAGATGCATTGCAGATTTGCCTGAAGCTTTTCTGGTGTCAGGTATCTGAGTAGATGCTCAGTCTTAATCCATACACTGATTTGCACTGTCTTTACCCATCAGGGTTTTAACCAGGAGGATTTGGAGGAAGAGAAAGGGGATGGAGACATGAAGGAGACAGCAGATGAATCAGACTCTGATGATAACATCAAAAGAGGGAAGCAGTAAGTCAATGTGTTACATACTCCTTTGTTAATGCAAGATTTTGGTGAAAGGGCTGCTCCAAAGACTGGCTGGAATTCTTAGCTTAGGAAGGTCTGGAACTGTGTTTCCTGCAGAGTGTTCTCATGAACTAGGACAGAAGGTCCTGTCCCAGCTTGTGCAGTTCAGTCACCGGCAGTCCAGAATACGTTACTTGCCCTGCTGCTGCTTCAGAGGGCAGGATTCTGTGGCTCACGTCAAAACCTCAGTGAAATCATTATCTAATCAAACAAGCATCTGAACTGCTTTTAGCAGTTCAGCATTGGGTTCACAGGTATATTTTCTGTGCCGGTGCAAGATTTGCCATCAGCGTGTTTTCAGTTTCCTTTCTGGCTGCTCCAGTAGCATCAGAGCAGTGAATGGCAGGTACAGGAAAGCTAAACGTTTGTCAGCTGCAGTGACAGCTCAAGGACATTTTGAACCCTGAATATTATATGTGTGCATGCATTGCAGCAAGGTCCGAGGGCATCTCGGAGCCATTGGAGCCGTTTGCTAATTTTCCATTTTGCACACTGAGGATAGCTAATTATCTCACAGGGATTTAGTGCTTGTACATGATAGAAGTACCGAATTATCCAACTTTTTCGTATTTCAGCATGGACTTCTTGTCAGATTTTGACATGATGCTGCAGCGGAAGAAGAGTATGAGCGGCAAGCGCCGGCGGAACCGTGATGGTGGAACATTCATTAGTGATGCAGATGATGTGGTCAGTGCCATGATTGTGAAGATGAATGAAGCTGCTGAGGTGAGTGTTCAGGTTCTAAAGGCATCTTAAAATTCAATTCCATTCTAGGGGAAAATCTTGTGATCAGTAAGATACAAAAATCTGGCTTAGGAGGAATATACTGAAATTTTGAGAAAATACTAATTTTAAAAATTAAAACTAGTTAAATTGCTAAACTTTGCTCAGCTGAAATCAGCTGTTCTATAAAAACGTGCCCTATAAACTACATACAAGTGTATCAAACACTGAGAAAGGGACCATGCTTTAATTTCATTATTCTATTACTGGCACATATCATACTTTAGTTATTTTTTCCTGAGAAGAACCCTTTTCTAAACTGTTTGAGTGACAGTGCTGTGCTAAATGACAGAGCAACAGAATCATGGGAAGTTCTGCCTTGACAGCCTGCCTTTTTCAAGGAGAAATGTTTAATATGTTACCGTGCAAGGTTTATTGGGGTCTTGCTGTCTGTCAGGTATCTTCTGTTATTTTCTTGGGCTACCAATCAAATGAACAAACAGCATGGTGAAACACATTAAAACCTGTTTGGGGAGGATATAAGAAATTCACAAGTAGCAACAGCAAAAACAAATTCCTGAGAACAAGATCAGAAGGATAATGAGTTCAGGAGGATGGGGAGAGTGAGAAAGCAACCTGGGAGGTAACTGAGACTTCCTTGGTCTTGGCAAGAAAGTTCTTGGACAAGATGACAGCCAGTTGTTTCAAATGAGGTGGTGAATTTTGAAATACTGGGACTTGAGAAGAGATGCATTAGAAGAATCTCCTCCCTTGCAGTAAAAAAAACATTGTGCAGAAAGAGCCTTCAATGGATTGAGTGGAAAGGAATTGCCACAGCAATCTGTTGATTACAGTGGGTCTTTCAGATATGGGAGCCAAGTGCTGAACCAATAGTGACAGTAATGCCTTGGATGAAAGTAATTTTGAAACTCACAGCTGAAGTGAATATGTGTGTTCTGCCTTCCCATTGTTCTGGTTAGCTCTTTCTGGTTTTCAGATGAGGTTTTGCTAACAAAGTGTTGAGGTTATTTATGGATAGCATGGAGGACTCTGCAAACCTGCAGTTATTGCAGTCCATCAAAGTTCATGAAGTGGAAAAAAAAAGGAAATTAAGGGGGACTCTCCTAATGTGATGCTTTTAAGGAAACTATTGACTCAAGTGGGGAGTCTTTTTAAAAGAAATCATCACATAATGTGTGTTTGGGCTGTAGGAAGGCCGAGGAGGGGACAAAGTTAGTGTAATCCTGCCAAAGTTCTTGTTTAATAGACCAATATTTTTCCTGTAAATGTTGTAAAGAATGAGAGTTGCTGATTTCTGACTTTGATTAACTTGTGCTGATTCTTCAACTCCCTGCAGGAGGATCGACAGCTGAATACACAAAAGAAACCAGCACTAAAGAAATTAACTTTGCTGCCAACTGTAGTTATGCATCTTAAAAAGTGAGTTGCCATTCTTCCAGTTAATTATAACCTTGGGGGATATTCAGAATTTGTTAGATTTCAGAGTGACACTCTAGCTGTATTGAATATGCAGTAAAGCACTTTTTTTTTTCCTCCAAGTAAATGTTGGAGCTAGGTGACCTCAAAAACCTAAATTTATACATAATTTTGCCTGTTAATTTAAGATGAAATAAATGTAATATTGTGCTTAAGGAACACATCACATCGTAAGATTTTGTTGTATTACATGACTCTCATGCTTCTCTTTCAACTTTGTAGGCAGGACCTCAAAGAAACTTTCATTGATAGTGGTGTTATGTCTGCCATCAAAGAGTGGCTTTCTCCCCTTCCAGATCGAAGTCTTCCAGCACTGAAGATACGGGAGGAGCTTCTGAAGATCCTACAAGAGGTTTGGAACTGACTTTTAACATTTAATTCGTGGCTTCTCCATGGTTTTATAGTCACGTGCTTTAGGGAATTGTTTGGTGATAAATGAACTCAAGCTGCTACCAATGGGCTTGCAGTGAAACACACAGGGAAGCAAACTGCAGAACAGATGGGTTTGTATAAAAGAACTTAGACAGTTTGGCCCTGCCTGCCTCTTTCAGGTTTACATGCAAAGTTTAGTGAAGAGTCATTTGCGGTGTTTCCCTGAACTTTTTTCTCTTGTGATCTGTTTTCTGGCCAGTTAAAAGTGTGCAGTGCACAGAAAGGCCCATCACACTCAATGTAGGCTGTCAGTGTCTGTAGGTAAGCTGATTGCCTGAGTGCTTTTGCCAAAGAAGTTTTTATAGAATGAATGCTTTGAAGCCAGTAACTCAGTTTTGGGGTAATGGAACCTAAAGAGCATTTGGAGTAAAAAGTTCTCGAAACCTACTTAATTTTGTTTATGAACCTAAGAATTTTAAGGCAAATGTTTAGGTTTTGGTGTTTGACACTTTAAACAATTTCTAGTGGGACAACAAAACAGATTAATTTTTCAAGCTTATTGTGAAAGTGAGCTTTAGTCTTTTTGTGAAGTTCAGTGACACCATTAATGTTCAGACATAATTTCTTGCTGTTTTCTGACTTTTCCTACCCCGCAGCTGCCCAGCGTGAGCCAAGAGACCCTGAAGCACAGTGGCATTGGACGGGCTGTGATGTATCTCTACAAACACCCCAAAGAGTCAAGACCAAACAAGGACATGGCAGGGAAGCTCATTAGTACGTAGACCTGCTTTCACCTTATGTTGCTGAGATTCCACTGAGAATGGAATCTCTGCATCAGTCTCTCTGGTGTGCTTTTTGCTGTTGTCTTTAGTGAAATTAATTCTGCTATGTAGGAACCTCACTGATCTGTTCCATCACTCTGTAGAGCTCTTAACACACACTATCACATGAACTGCACGCACTTTGTCCTGTTTCTTACATTCTTGTCCTAAATCAGAGGACAGCATTTATTTGCCCCGGTCCTCTCTTGGCTTGTTGTCCAGACCCTCAGGTATGTGCTGCAAAGGCAGGAAGGTGCTGCAAGAGAACTGTTTATTCCATAGACTTTAGAGAGGACTCGGCTGATTCAACCAGTTGTACTCCATGTGGAGTGCATTCCATCTGGAATGGCTGCATACTGCTGATAAACTTACGTTTAGAAACTCTTGTTCATATTTCTAAAATAGCATCCCAGTGGTTTGCAGGCGCTCCTGAGTATTCTGAGAGTTCAGAGGGATTCCAAAAGAGCAGGCAACAAGAAGACTTCAGTGGATGAAAGCTCTTGCTTACTGTCCACAAGGCTGGATTTCCATGAAGTATTATGGGGTTAAAAATCATTTGTTTGGTTGAAAGGAAGCATAAATACTTGCTGTAAACTTTGAAAGCTGTACTTGGATCACCAGAATGGTTTGAGAGAAACTTCAGTGGCCTGGCCTTTGTTAACCAATTATTTTTTTAATAGATGAATGGTCCCGACCCATCTTTGGCCTTACCTCAAACTACAAAGGCATGACCAGAGAAGAGAGGGAACAGAGAGATTTGGAACAGATGCCTCATCGAAGGAAATTGAGCAGGTAGCAGTAGCAGGCAGGAACATGAAATCCTTCTTTCTAAGACTTCATCAAGAAAAACAAAGTGATGTTAATATATATAATATATAATATTAAGGAAATAAAAGGATAATAAGTTATGACTTCTGTTTCCTTTTACCACACAATGTCTTGTAAAATTTGTCTTTCTCTGTGTATAGATGTCTGTAAACATTTGTTTTTCTTGCAGCTCTGGTGGTCAGACTCCTCGCAGAGACCTGGAGAAAGTGTTAACTGGAGAGGAAAAGTAGGTTGGGATTTCTATTTTTTTTAAAAATTGGTTAAAGTATTTTGGCAGTACTACCAATATGGAAATTGTGTAGAGGTTTTAGAGGCAATGGTATGCAGTGTGTTTCAGAGGAGAACATGCCAGATTGCTTTACTTCTGGATAAGATTTGTCCATAACAGTCACATTCCTTTCTCCTGCAGGGCTCTCAGGCCTGGAGACCCCGGGTTCTGTGCCCGTGCGAGGGTGCCCATGCCCTCCAACAAGGACTATGTGGTCAGGCCAAAATGGAACGTGGAAATGGAGTCCTCAAGGGTAAGCACTGACACTCACCTGGTGACTATACTAAACCTGGGGATATGTAACTGTAGTGCCACGGTTACTGCTCAGTAGGGTAGTTCTTTTAAGGGCCTCTGCAATGGAAGTAGACAGTAAGTTCCTTGTCACGTGGGCTGTTCTAAGTTCATCAGATGCTTTCACTCTGCTTTGGTTACTTCTCTGACCAAAAAGAGATTTTTGAGATAACTGTTCTAGCGTTTCTGTCTTGGGTGAGAATCTGATTACAGGCCTCTTGCTTTAGGGCATTATGACCTAAGCCTGCAGTTCAGTACCTGTGTTGCTGCACTGATATTTTTATACCTCTCCCCAGAACATTAGTGTGTTCTGATAATATTCCACCTTAGGAAACCTTTGAGGTTTTGGTAAACTTGAACAGCTTCAGTGGAGGCCTTTGTGTTGCTTTATGTGGTTCATCCATCTGCCTTGTACAGTTTCAGTTAAAAGGGGTGTACTTGGTAGAGTGTGGTAGAGTATGTGTAAATGGAAGAAGTAACAATTGCTGTGCTTGCTGCTGTTCTCTCTCCTTCTGTGCATTAATTGAGATGTTGTTTCTAGCCCGGGACTATTAAGAGAGGTATTAGTCGCTTGGAAAAGCACAAGAGACGGTTTGCTGAACAGAAACGACTCAGCAAAGTGCATCGGGCCATCAAGTTCAGCATTGAAGGCAACAGGATGCCCCTGTAGCCATGCCACTGCCTTCCCAAGTTGGAGAGGTATCCCTCGAGGGAGGTGTGAACAGTGCATGTGCTTCAGCTGTTGGCAGTTTGCACATGCAGGACAGCAGTGTGTACACCCTAACCTAAACCTGGAAAACTCTCCTTGTATTCTCTCATGTCTGTACTGTGACCCACATGGGAACCTGTACAGGAGAAAACAGGCTGCAGCACGTAACATCTGCCATGGCACCTGCCTGCAAGGTTTCAGGGTACCCAAGTGATAGGTGTTCAGTGAAAATACCTGTGCTCAAAACAAGCTTGGCACCACCTGTGGTTTTGAGCACTGTTCTGACACAACTGGGTTTTCCAGGTTTACCTGAACTGACACGGGAGTTCTTAGCCCTTGGTACAGGACCTTGTATCACTGCACATCAAAATCTGTGGCTGACCTTTGACTGGGGCACCGGGAGGTGTTTTTCACACCTCTTTCAAGGAAGTAGAGTGATGTGATAGTGTGAAGAGACTTTAAGGGTGGTTGATGGGAGGCAGAGAACAAGACGGGGGAGAAGAATCCCCCACTGTCAGTATGGGGTGGGGTGGGAGAACATGCATCGGTGTGGGAATTGTTTTGACAATTCCTAGTCTGCATTTCAGTGCTGTGAGCAGGGCTACCACAAGCTAACAGTGACAGGAGGTGAGCACCAGTGATAGATAACTGTTGAGTTAAAGCTTTGTATTTATTTGTTTTTAAAAAAATATTTTCTTAAAAATCACTGTGAAATTTCGGCTATAATTTCATTGAATAGTGAACAGTTTTATGAATAAAGTTTATTTAAAATCAGTGTGTCAGGAGCGCCTTCCTCAGCGATGGGAATAAGTTTCTAATAGATACGTTTTGTCAGATACTAAGTACCATGTTCTGGTTATCTCTGTTTCACCCAAACTTAAGAGGTGTGGTGTTTCCATTGTTTATTGTTTCTGTTGTCTAGTTAGGGGAAATTGCCTTCTAAGAAGTACTGGCTATAGCTTGAACGGTCCTTGATGTTTGTCTTCAGTGATGTTTCCTTACAGCATCACTGTATTTAATCTGGATAGAGTAACTGCTGCACGGCTTGCTTTTCAGTTGCAGTTCAAATACAGAGATGAAATGCAGTAATTTCTAAGAGCTTGCATAGTCAGCTTAAACATTTTTCTGGCTTCTCCCTACACACTTTTCCCAGTAATCTCTTGCTTTATGAATACTAATCCATGATCTTTAAAATAAATGGCAGTTTGGAAATGCTGTGTCAGCCTCAGTCACAGTGTATCTGTGTCTGAACCCCCCCAGGAAGCCCATCTGGGTGATACTGGTGCACTGCAACTCTGACACAGGTCCAGCCAGTAGATCCAAAACTTCCACACTGTACTGAACGGTGGTTGACACCTGCACCGTGTGATGGCTGAGTGCCTCTAGAGCCACATGGGCTGTGAAGATCCTGGGGGGAGCATTTCCCCACTTGGGTGGGGATGAGCAGACCCACCAGCCAGGCCCAGGTGTGACCTTGCATGTGCCACTTGCCTTGGACCTCTGGGACGTCTGCTTTTTTTCAGTGGTAATTATTAGTTTTATTTTTTAAGTTCCAGGGGACCTCTAAGAAAGGGGTGAGTCGACTGGACAAACAGATGCGGAAATTCACAGATATCAGGAAAAAAAGCAGATCGGCCCATGCAGTGAAAATCAGCATTGAGGGCAATAAGATGCCATTGTGACCCTTCACAGAATACCCCATGAGCTCTGCTGTAAGACAATGCACCCATAGACTCTTTGGAGACCTTTAATTTTTTTTTTACAACTTGTTTGGGGTTTTTTTAGTGAAATTGTTGGTTCAGGTTCTGGTAGAAGATGTTGTCTGAGGACTGTGAATATGAGGACTTCTTTCTCTTGATTGTATTTAAACTGGCTCTATCATGTCCCTTGTACAGATCATGTATTTGTTGTATTGCAACACTTTAGACAATAAAACATCTTCTGTTTTTTTGGGGGACTGCTGGTTGATTGCTCAGAAGGTATGCACAGACCACCATGGATGTGGAAAAGCTGTGGATGGTTCATTTTCTGTTCACAATTGTCCAATTCCTTTTTATTCAGTGATTTATTAATCAGTTGTTACATCCTTGGAGATCTACTTGTATTGCTTTTGATTAGAAATATTGACCACTTTCCACACACAGGATTTTATTTTTCATGGAGACTGATGTAAAGTTCGGGAAAGCCCAGCAGACCAACCACTAAAAATTCCAGCAGTTTCCAGCTAAAATGTGTCTGTATCTCACCAGTGACTTTGAAAAAGGTTTATTTTACCAATGGAAAGGAGAAGGTTCCTGTCTATTAGGGGGATAATGCTGTTATTTCTTTGTCCCTGCTGCTACAGAACAACAGCAGAGCAACATGTTGCTTCTTTGCCTCTATCTCCAAAAATGGTTGTCTGCTGGGCTTGCCTACAAGAAGAGGACTCTTCTTGTGCAGGTAACTGGCAGTTGGAGTTTCTTCAGTAAGAAAGTCACCTTCCTTCAAGCAGAGCAGAGCCTGTTTGCTGCAATGTGTGTTCTGTAATTCTGGGAATTCTCTGAGATGGGGATCATGGTGCTTGGCTGAGTTACTGTTGGCACTGGTAATGGGGTGAATGCAAGTGTGTGGAAAGTCACATGTTAGATATTAAATGTGGCCCTGTGAGACTGGAGGGAGTGTCAGTAATAGAGCTGTGTGCCGAGACACCAGCTTGAAGCAAGAACTAAAGGAGGAACAAGAGGGATTCTACTCCTAAGACAACTTCACCTACTCTCCCCAGGTGTGTGTATGATGCAGTAACCACTTCAAGGGTGTGTTTTTAGCATGCTGAGAACTTCAGGGATTTGGGTTTTTTCCATTTTTACTTAGGGATTTACTGAAAGCCAGGGATTTCCTTACTGCCAGAGTGGCAGGTGCAGCTGGGAAAAATAAGTGAACTGTGCAGACCTGTTCATAGCCAGGGTCTGTTTGGCTCTGAAGGTCCAGAGATTAAAATGGATTGTTTTCTTCTTTTTTCTTCCCCCAACTTTTTTTTTTGTAATTGGTGCTATAGTCTAGTCCTCCAGTCACAGGGGGTGGGGGCTGCTTTTAAATCCTAGGCGATTTAAATCCTGGGACATTATTCCTTAAAGTACTGGCCTTGCTGGTCTTGTGCAAGGCCTAATTCAAATTCCTTGTATCAAAACTAATCATACTAGCTCAGCACCATGTGTTCTCTGAGGCAAACGGTTTTGTTGCTTGTGGAATGGTAACAATGAACTGATGGGGGGTTGTAATTAAAACTTAGTAGTCAATTGTAGGAAAGGTCACAAAATCAAAACTTTTGACATAGATGGCAAAGATCACTTGAGAATTCTACCGCACAATCCTTTAATCTGCCTGGAGCTGAGTGGATTCCTGCTTGGTTTGTGCACAATTCCATACAGACATTGGTTTTTGTATCAGAAAACATCTGTCATTTCGTAAACTGACTTGTCCATGGTTCCAGAACTCCCTCACTCCTGTGTTCAGCACTGTCTCACAATTAGAGCCAGACACCACTACCTGAACTGCACTTGATCTGCTAAGCACTGAATTCACACAGAGGACTGAGTATGCCTGTCTGTGATAGGCAGGTAGGCTTACAAAAGGTAAAGCTTTTGCTTTCTCTTAAAAAGTCTTCCTGGTAAGAATTTACAGTAAGGAAAGTTGAGTTCTCTCCTCCTTTGTTACTTGCGCATAATTATTATGCACAAATACTTTACTCAGCAATACTTGAATAAGCAATTATAACCCTCTTAAAATTTTCTAGAGGGTAAGTTTGATTTTACACCATTAAGGACAACAGGCGTAGTGTTGTAGAGTGAAACACTGTAATAAGTAGAATTATTCCTGCTCTTAAAGGTGGCATTAAAAGGTAATGGAAAAGTTTTCTGAATCTGCTACACTTTCAACCACCTCTTTAATCCAGGGGATGTAGTTTGCTACTCTGGTGTACACCCCGTATTTCCCTTGTTTGGCACAGCCCTCTCCCCAGCTGACGATGCCCAGAAGGAACCAGGTGCTGCGGTGGAAGGCAGTGAAGGGGCCCCCGCTGTCCCCTTTGCAGGCGTCAGAGGCCGCGGTGCCATGCCCGGCGCAGAGCATGTTGTCTGTAACCGGCCTGTCCATGGCCTGCTGGCAGCGCTCCAGGCTCACCATGGGCAGCCGCACCTTCATGAGGAAGCGCAGGGGGGAGCCCCGGGCGTGGGTGGCTGGCTCCCCAGCCGCTCACCACTCCAATCCTCCCCTCCTCGGAGAGCAGCGCGGCCAGGCTGGGGCTGGGCAGGCAGATGGGAATTGCATACTCGTTGAAAACAACGGCACTGCTCAAGTACAGCAGTGCAATGTCACTGTTGTAGTCGTTGGAATCGTAGTGTGGGTGCGTCCAGCTCCGTTCCACAGCGATCGTCTGTTCCTTGAACTCTCTCTGGTATTTGTCAAAATCTCCTGCAGCCAGGATAAGTTAAAACGTTAAGCAAACTAAGCAGCCTTTGTGGTATTGTCCCGGGAAACAGAAAGGGCAGGGAGTTAATGCTTTGATCTTTGCTTTGAGAAGGCACACCCCAAACCAAATTCTGCTTGTAACAATGTTTCCAGGTGCCCTTTAGAGGCAGGACAGAGTTAGGGCCTGGATGATGAGATAGCAACAGCGCTGCTTGCCCATAAACACTGTCAAACCTTTTTAGAAACAAGTGTTGTGTCTGAACTTCCATGGGACACTGTGTTTTCCCCTTTGGGAACATGACATCAGCATTAAGCTGCAGCTGGGGCTAAGGCTGAAGAATTGTTTCCTTTTGGTTTCCCAGTGCTGTTTGCTCTTCCTGGACATCCCTCTTTAGGAGGGTCCAAGCACAAGGTTGTGTTTGTTGCAGCATTCCTGCTGCCAAAGCACCAATTCCTGTGGCTGTAACTGGGGAGATGGGCTTTATGTTCCCAGGCAGCTACAGGCAATAAGGAAGCGGCAGCGCAGCAGGTAATTAAGTTAAGGCTGAATAAAAACCAAAATGGCCTTGAGACCCTGACCTACAGGAATGCTCCTTCCTCCTGAGGTGTACCTGAGATGTGCTCAGTTTCTGTGCACGTGAGTTTGCCAGAATGAACAGAACACAGATCTGTGCCTTTGACCCCACCAGGTTCTCCATGAGAACAAAAGAGCCCAGCTAAGCCCCTCAGCAGTGTTCCCTAAATCCAGGCGGGGCTGGCTGTGCTGTGTCTCCCCCCTGCCCTGTTGTGCTCACCCACGGTGACATGGTGGGGGCTCACGAGGTCCAGGCAGTGCGCAGCTGTGACCACCCAGCGACTGCTAAGAAGGCTCCCACCGCAGAAGCCCACATCTTGACTGTCCCAGATCAGCACCTGTGGGAAGGAAGAGGCAGAACCGGCATCAGGGGTGCACCAGGAAAGTGCACACACTGTAGACGTAACATGGAGGTAAGGAACATGTCTAGCAGGAACCACCAGCCCACCAAGCAAAGAGGTGGGGAAAACAGTAATAAAATCACTGCACTGCTGTGACAAGAGAGCAGAGTATTCTAATGAATTGAGCTTGACAAACTCAGGTAGACTTAGAGCTGCAGTGACTGGTGTTCTGAAGGAACAAGTATGACTGATTTATTTTTCATGTGGCTTCAAGTGGTTTCAGGGGTGGTGGAGCAGAGAAACACAAGGTGCAGTTCATTAGTACACAGGTAATAAAATTTGTAATGATCTACACAGTAGCAAATGGAAAAGTATAAACAGTGATGTCTGTCTTGTCTGTTCAGAATGATAAGCTCCATCAGTGCCTCAGCATCTCCTCGACTATTAATTCTATGTACTATTGATGCTTTAAATTCTGTTCAGTTGTATTAGAAATAAACATTGACAAGTAGCAAAGAACAATTACCAGAAAATGCTGTCTTTGGTTATGAAGAACTAGAATGCAAAGTGTTTACAAAACTCTTTAAAAATTAGATAGATAGATAGATGGATGATAGATGGATAGATAGATAGATAGATAGATAGATAGATAGATAGATAGATAGATAGATAGATAGATAGAATACAACCTTCAATTCCAAATTTCCTTGTGTAATCACAATTTAAAACCACCTTGAGGGTAACACTTCATTTCCAGAAGAAGCTGGACAGCCTTCAAACAACATTCCCACCTAACACCCAAAATCAGGCCTCACCCATGCAAAGGGAAGCAGCTGCTGTTCTTCCTATAAGGGTATAAGATGGTGGAAACCCATAAATCTGGCCAATAGTGACATTTCAGTTTGTCAAAGTGCACAGTGTGCAGTCCACCCAGGTTTGGCCTATGATTTTTCCACCTCTAAATACTTTCTGATGTGTGGAATTGGGAAATCTGTGCAAACAGTAACAGGACATTGATCAAAGAGAAACAATATAGTGAAAACAAGTAACAAATAAGGACATGCACAAAAAAGCCCAAAATGAAGATTCAGAATCCAAAACAACACAGTGGAAACAAATCCTTCCCCTTTGAGCCCTGGCAGTTTTAACTCCCTTACTGTAACCCCTAGAAACAACTGAATGTTCTACTGAATTTCACCTGGTCATGGAACCTCCCTTGGGAAAACTACCACCAGCCTTCCAAAAGGAGGCAGAATCTCAGCTTTTCCCCAAGGACATTCAGACACAACCTGAACAACACAGAAGATCTGACTGACTAGATTAAGAGATGAAGTATTATTTTCCAATCCAAAAGCACATATATGCAGTAGGACAGGCAGAGAATCATAAACACATCTAAGGTCTGTATCCTCAAAAAGCACTGCAGAAAGCTGAGAAATATGTGTGGTTCCATTGCTCTCAAGCTGAAAAAAAAACTTTACAGTGGCTTGATGAACTCTGTTCCTGAAGCACCCAGTGATGATAAGGTAAGAAAGCATTTAGGTATGGTGGCTAGCCAGACTGGAAGTAAAGTATTACCTGCCAGGGGCAATGTCCACGATGACACAGTGTTCCTCCTGTTATCCTGGGGTCCCTGTGCTCCAATGTAGACCTGATGTTTGTCTGGGTGGGCTGAGGCATGTGCAGAACATGGCCCCAGTCCCTGCTCTGATGCAGCCCATCATTCCCATGTTCAATGGTCCCCATTCCGTTTGAGCCAGTGTCCTCCCCCTGTTGGTTTTGCCTTGTAGCATTTCCCCCCATTCCTTCCTGCCTGGCAGCAGGTGCTGTGCTCTCGTTCTGCAATGCAGGGCCCTGGCTTGGCTCACCCCATGCAGCCAGGCTTCTCCCGGGCCTGGCAGTTCCCTCCACTGCCTCATAGTGCTCAGGGGCATCCACCAGCTGGCCTGCAGCACTGTCCCACAGGGACTTCTGGATCACAGAGCCTACCACTGTCTTGTTCCAGCTGGAAGCATCTCCTGTCACTTCCATTTGTCCAGTATGCCCAAAGGCATCCCTTACAGTTTCCTTTTCCCCAGCATCACCATGTTCCAGCTCCATCTGCTCAACTGTGCCCTCAGTGTTCCTGTTCCACTTGGGCATATCCCTGTGCCCCCACTGGCCCCTCTGGAGCCTTTTTGGTCCCCACTGCTGTTCCTCCAGAGCCTGTCTGACTTTGATCAGGCCACAGGGAAATGGTGCTGAAGGGAAGAAGGACAGAAACAAAGATTTGAGCTTAGGGTGTGTTGGTGTCATGCTGAACTCAAACACAAAGCAGTGCTTTTCCTGTCCAAGAACTAGACTCCTGTAAGAGCCCAGGAACAACTTTAACCTCGTGATGCTGAACTCCCCACCGGACACCCCCTTGGCTGAGCGTGCAGAGCTCATTACCAAGAAATGGGCACGTGGCTGTGCTTTTTCTGAGCTATCAGTCAGGAGCAACCTGCCAATGGCTCTCTGCAGGATAGAATACTAACCCAGCACTTCCCTTCTGCCTTAACACCAAGTTTTAAAGCCCCGTCCTATCACCTCCCCTCCCAACCCCGCACTTCAGCCTCATGACTCAGTTAAGCTGATCTAAGCCTGCACTGGAAGGAACAGGCCCAGCCCAGACTGTCCTGCTGCTCCTTGACCCAGTACATGCTCACAGGGGCACTGGATTTCAGACACCTGATGGAGAGAAACCTTAACACTTAAAATAAATAAACACTACAAATAAGACAGATGTTTTCATACACTAAATGTAAGCTGCAGGAGCCGCAGCACATGCAGCTCTTCTGTACTTACTGGAGGGAAAAATCAGGGCCTATAAACCTGCTCTTCGCCCAAGGTGGCCCCAGCAGCCCATGCTTTACCTGCCTGCACACAGCTCTTCCTGTCCTCATGCAGGGTGTAATCCCTGGTGCAGGAACACTCCACGTGGAAGGCGCTGCTCTCTCTGCAGTACTGCCAGCACCCGCCATTCTTGTACCAGCACTCCAACCTCTCTGCCAGGGAAACACCCGCTGTTATGGCTGTGCAGAGCCCAGGCACCATCTAGCTCCTGGAGCTGCTATTGCATGAGGAAAAGGAATAAAACATCTGCTGGAATGGCTCAAGAAAACAGAAGGAACCACCTCTTACAGTTCCAGACACCCACACTGGTTTGCAGCAAACCAGACTTCATGTTTGTTGCTGTTCTGTTCCCATTTGCCAGCTTTGCCCTGAGGCCACAGCTGGGCTTTTCTGCCTGTGGAGCAGGGACAAGAAAAGGCCTGGTAGAGCAAACACTTCTAAATGCATGAGTTTTTGATCCATCTGCACATCTTGTCTTTTATATCATGACAGATTTAAAGCACAGGGCATTTTTGCGGGGGGCCTGAGCCTGTCAGAAATTGACTGAGATTTTTATTCATTGTTACATTAAAAATAATAATGTCTAATTGCTTCACTGTATGAAGAAAAGGTCAACAAAAGCACTTGGAGAAAAAAATTACTTATGATTCATAGTTTCCACAGTGTGGCTTATTTCATGCCTTAGTTTGCAAACTGGATACAACGTTTCAGAGGACCAAAAATCTGGTAAGAGAAGGCAGTTTTTCTACTTCCTCTTTCATCACTCATATATGACAACACAACTATAACAGATTTTTCCCCTTTCGATAATCTTTGGCTAATTTGTTTGAGGATTGACTCAAAAGAGAAGAGCCTCACCATGAGCAATCTCCAGTGGCAGGAGATCTATGGCAGGAGTCACTGGAGTCTCTTAAAGTGATGAGAAGGGGTAATTCCTTAGCCCTTACTGGGAGCAGATGGGAGATGGCCATGTGCCATCCTTCCTTCACAATGAATGCCAATGTGTCTGTTCCTATACTCACCTATTTCACAGGTATGTCCTCCAAATTTTGGGGGGCAGATGCAAAAGTAACTGTAATGTCTTATTTTGCAGACTCCACCATTGTTACAGGGATTTGTACTACATGGATTTAAACCTAAGGAGAAGAAACAAGGCATAGTGTAATTTCAGAAAATAAGAGAAGCCTGGCTTTCAATTGCCACATAATTCTTTGTACCCAGGAGGGACACAAGAAGTAATTTTTTTCTTAATTCCTTTTTTACCTACCTTTGTAATTGAACCAAAACTCCATCTGCAAAAAGAAATCACAAGTGAAGATAACAGGCAATAAATGAGAACAGCCAGGCAGAAAGGGACCTGGGGGTTTGGATTGACAGGAAGCTAAATGTGAGCCAGCAGTGTGCCCAGGTGGCCAAGAAGGCCAATGGCATCCTGGCCTGTATCAAGAATAGCGTGGCCAGCAGGAGGAGGGAAGTGATCCTTCCCCTGGACTCACCGCTGGTGAGGACACACCTTGAGTATTGTGTTCAGTTCTGGGCCCCTCAGTTCACAAAAGATATTAAGGTGCTGGAGCAGGTCCAGAGAAAAGAAATGAAGCTGGTGAAAGGACTCAAGCACAAGTGCTGTGAGGAAAGGCTGAGGGAGCTGGGGTTGTTTAGACTGGAGAAGAGGAGGCTCAGGGGTGACCACATCACTCTCCACAACTACCTGAAAGGAGGGTGTAGCCAGGTGGGGGTTGGTCTCTTCTCCCAGGGAACCAGCAAAAGGACAAGAGAGCCCAGGCTTAAGCTCTGCCAGAGGAGGTTTAGGTTAGGTATTAAGAAGAAATTCTTTACAGAGAGAGTCATCAAGCACTGGAATGGCCTGCACGGAGAGGTGCTGTATTCACCATCCGTGGAGGTTTTTAAGATGAGACTGGATGTGGCTCTTAGTGCCATGATCTACTTATCACAGTGGTGTTGGATCAAGGGTTGGATTTGATGATCTTGGAAGTCTCTTCCAACCCAGCTGATTCTATGATTCTGTGATTCTAATGGTCATATTGATTACTGAAGATATAATTTAGAAAACTGGTTTTTTTAGGGTCCAGGTAAATTGACATTTTGATTGAGCCATAAACACATTCTCAGAGCAGACCTCCTGATCACCACTGTGCCACTTTTGTTTGCACCATGGACCCGCCACAGAGTGCAAAAACTGGGTTGTGCTGGAACCAAAATGAAACTGAAAGCTCAGATCCTTAGATGCTCCAACCACTGAAAGATCTGTGGCACCAGCTCAGGGGTTTCAAGTGACACCATCACCACACACAAAACGTGTCACTGCAAGGCCTGAGCACCAGCTGCTTTGCTCTGAAGAGCCATTTCTACTGTGCTGCTCTACCTGCTAAGGCACCTGGCACCTTGGGCTGGATCCAGGAGAGACCAGGCATGTGTTTAACTCTGCAGCTCCAACTCCTGCCTCAACACAAGGTCCTAAACGGCCCCAGCCCTGCTTCCAGCCACATGCTGTTGGGCCCTGGGAATAGATTCAGACCCTCCTCTGTATTTGGAGGGTCTGGACAAGCAAGAGACCTCTGAAAATGTCCCAATCACATTGCTGGATTGATGCGATCAGAAATGGGGTTTAGATACTTCCAAGGAATTGTGTTTAACATTTACACAACAAACTGAGCATTCACAAAGTGAAGTCTCAGAGGTGCCCTGAGTGACCCTCCCTGAATCCCCCTGAAGTGACCCAAGCTCCAGAATCCAGACATACACCTCCAGAGCCATGCCAGGTGACTTGGGAAGGATTACTGACACCTTACTGTTGACCTTCTCTGTTTCTCCTAAAATCAAGTTTCTCACCGTTTTCTCCTGTGAATGGAAGATCTCCTTGGCCTCCTCAAATGAACACTTTTCCCCATTGCATTCTCTCTCCAAGTTCCCTGGACGAATCTCTTCTAGGAAGTGGTTGGCACGTTTACGGACTCGCAGTACCTCGTGGGCTGCGTCTTTTCTCATAAACACTAGAAAATCAAAACTGAACAGTTGGTGGTGAAGACAACACAGTAGCATCCTCACAGTCACAGTCAGAAAGGCTTTCAGTTGAGTAAACAATATAAATGAGGGGAGTGAGAATCTAACAAACAGCCCAAATGGAAACAAAATTAGTCTGTGTTTCAGCTAAAGATACCAATAGTTTAAGCTTTCTTTGAGTGAGTCAAAAGAGCCACTACTGAGACTGGCAGATTAGTGCAGAAATAATTTTTTATTCCACAAGACTCTTGAGTATATTGGAGCTTCTTCTCTGGAGGCTGGTTATATTTTTCTGCTTAACCATCCTGATTCACAACAATTATTAGCTTGATATTTGGTAATGGAGACCTGGAGTTCTCCAGGTTTTGCTGTGGTCACAACAGGATAGACACCGACCCTTCATTAAGAGAAATATTTAAGTGTCAGTTTTATATTTATATTTAGCTCATCTCAACTTTACCTGGCCTCCTCCTGTGATGCCTTAAGCTATTACTGCCAATAAATTAAGGGAGGAATGGCCAAAAAATGGAATATGTCAGTAAGATCCTCCCCACAAGCCCTCTGGTGCTCCACAGCACATCTTTGCCAAGGCACCTCTGTTTGCAGCACAGCGTTTATGGGTGTGCTGATCTCACAGGCTGTCACTGTTGGCAGAAGATGAAGGTTTTGCCTTTTTGTTACGTATCCAAAAGTGCAGCCTTGTATCCAAAGTTCACCTGGCAGATGGAAAGGCTGCTGCTCCAAATCTTATGAGACAAAAGCTCATTCTATAATCCAGACAAAGCCTATGGAAATCCACACAGCATTGCACCAAAAGTGCTCCCTTTTCCAGCTAGGGGTTAAGGCCCTGGATAAGTCAAACCCTCTGACAAAGAACCCAGTTTTGGAGATGGACTGTGAAAACATCTATTTGCAGTTTGCAGGATCAGTATCTACAGCAATGACTGAAATTCTAGAACGATATTACATTGCCTCATTTCCAGGCAATTAGTAACAGCCCACTCAGTGGAGAAAAGCTTTGCACAGATCCTGCTGTCTGGTAATGTAGAACATTTCCTTCACTTAACGTCAGTAAAATTTCTCTTTAGCACCTGTTGTATTCTGGGGTCAGCCTAAAGGATTTAACTCCTTTAAGTATGTGTCCCGCAGAGCCTGTACAGATACCACTGCTTGCTCTGCTCTTCCTCCTCTGCAAAGACAGCCACAATGATTCCTGAGATCCTGTACACTCTCATGCCTGTCCCACAACTCTCTGAAGCCACTTCCAAACCTTGTGTAATTGTTATAGTACAATCAAAACGAGGTCCAAGAAGACATGTTGAAAGTGCCTCATTTTAGCTTCCCAAACTGGAAACCTTTGCCGTGCAAAAATAATTCAGATTTCGTGTCCCATGTAACAAGAAGAATACTTTTTCACAGGAGAGCGCGCTAATTAGGAAGCTAAGAAAGGCTGATTTCTCTTGGAACTATGTATATGAATATTCATTTTTTTTCTTGTGCATTTCAGGAAGTGTTCCTTCAACCCAAAGGACTTTGTGTTCAGAACACAACATGGTTTCAGTTTAAATGTCAAGATCACCACAAAAAGACAATTTCACTAGAAAAGTAACCTACCTGAATGGAGAACATCAGCAGGAGAAATGTTCCGAGCAAGGAGCTGCTTTCCATGTTAGTGAGCATCCAGAACACTCTGACCTCCTGATATCTTTCCAAGGGAAAAGAATAAAATTAGTATGTTGTCACAAAATCAGTCTGCAACAAAGGTGAAAAAGTAGAAGCAAGAGGACAAGAAGAGACATACCTGTTTCATTTTGATCTTATGTCCCCTGTTCCCCAAGCCATGCTGATGCTGAACACCCCAACTGGAGCCCCAACATGCAGAGGCTGCAGTGTGGGGCAAGGTCAGATGCAAAGCTCTCGGAAGTCATGAAAAAGCCATGGGGAATATGGGAGCATATGGCCAAAATGGAGCAGAGGCCACTTCTAGCCCAGCCTTGCTGAAGCCCAGGGTGGGACACTACCAGCCATGTGCAATTACTGATGCTTTCCTCAGGGAAGACCACACACAGACCCCAAGGAGGAACCAAGAACCACATACCAGCAGTCACAGGTACAGCACAGAAGTTTGCATTTCTTCCTATTACCTTCCCAGGCTAAAGGATTTACCAGGATTCAACACCACATTCCTCTCTGCTACCTGCAGTATTTTTTCAAAAACATAGGATCCAGAATGAGTTCATTTTACACAGAACCATGCAATTATACTCACTTTGTTCTCTATTTTTTAAGGGAGCAACAGGAAAGAAATTTGGATATGTACCAGGAACAGCTGTGAGGTCAAGAGGTTGATCATTAACCAGTCACAAATATTGACAGAAAAGAGACAACCTGGACTCTATGAGACACACTGGAAATCCAAAATAAGAAGAAAATTGTGTGCGTGTTTCCACACGTATACATATGTGCACGAAAAAAAATAATTTAGTCTTTAAAATCATCCTCCAATACTAAAAGCCACTTTGCAATAAATTTCTTCAGGAAAATGTGGAACTTTTAAGAGCAGATTTCTGACACTATCCCCTTTCAGTAGGCAAGACCAACGGATCTGGAAAACACATGTGCTGCTCTGTAAACATCTGCTGAACTATTGCAGAACTGGGAGCGTGCAGGAGGATTCACTGCAGTCACCTGCAGGCAAGCAAATGTTGCCCTGTTACAGTCACAGCCATCCCCTGCCATTCCTTGAACACAATCATATTTTAACTTGTAACTCAGTGTTACAGGTTACGTGTTCCTGGTGCAGGCCTGCTGGGAAGGGTGCTGTTCAAAGCACTGCTCTTTGATTCCTCCATCCTTAAATCCTGTCCCAAGGGAAAAGGGGAAGGAGAAAAGAGAGCCAGAGCCAGGGAGCACAGGAGCCCTTACCTCGACTGCTCCCTCAGTAATGACTCAATAGCAGCACTTGGGTAATGAGCACCGTGGCAGCTTCTGAGTCAAAAAGCCCATGAGTCTAAGAGGTATTAAACCTCTTTGCTGACACCACATTAAATTTCTTACAAACGCTACACCAATTCTGTTGTACCTGAGGCTTTTTTCATTTAAGTCTCACCACGAGGGCAGACTGAAGTTCTTCACTGATTCAACCCTGCATCCAAACCCCCCAAGATGCTGAAAACACATATCACTATAGTAGATAGAGTTCTGCTTTTTCTTTCCATAAGATTAATTCTAATTATCAAGGCTTAAATGCTAAGATTAGAAACAAGTACAAACTGTGATATTAAACTTCATGTGAACTCTTGCTACTTCCTATGGTGCTCTGTATGTTTATTTACTCATATATACACAGACAGAGATGCAAACATACACCATTTATCAGAAAGCATTAGCAATGCTAACACAGCCTGCAGCTGACTGCAGTGACCAGAACAGAAATGAACATTTGCTTACCTCACTAAAGAGAAGTACAGGCCTCAGGATAAACAATGCCTGCAAAAGCTTGGAATTGAACATCTTTTTTTTTCTTTTTTGGAATAACACTATAGAGTTCCCATTCACTTTTCAGGAAGTTTGGGAGGGGAGGGCGTGTAAAATCAGGCATCAGGTGTGCAAAGAATGGAAAATACAGAGAAGTTCTAATCACCCGCTGAATCAATGATCTGTGAGCACTGGAGTAGGATGTGAGGGAGTGAAGGCAGTAATGATACAAAAATTTCACTGTGTTGAAAGAAAAATTATACAAATACAGAGCAAACCAAAACAGCGACTATGGGTAAAGCTGAAATTACAGAACTGCATCTCTATGGTGACTTGCAAAACACTTTTCTCTGTCCCCTCCTGTTCCCTCCCACCCCAACCAATTTGGACATTTTGCACCTCAAAGACGGAATTGTTTGCCCACAGACTACCTTATTTTCCACAATGCTGTACAGCACCTTAGCCTGTCAGGCACCAGTAGGGCCACGCCACAAATAAATAACCTAACCTGCAATGAACCAATGTAAACAAGGAGAAAAAAGGAGAAAAAAAGAGGTCCCAAGTAAAACAGCACACAGGATTAACACATACTCAAATATTTAATACTGAAGGTCTGACAGTACATTACACTGCATACTGTCACCAGCACAACATTCCAGACTGTTGGGGTCAGAATCAACCCTTCAAAGGAGCTGATACATCTATGTGGTGCTGGATCCACTCAAGGTACTGACTAACTTTGGTGTAGACTCCAAATTTCTCCGTTCTTCCACAGCCTTCACCCCAGCTCACCAGTCCCACCAGAAACCAAGTATCCTTGTATTTGGTGAACATGGGGCCTCCACTGTCCCCAAGGCAGGCATCTTTCCTGTCTCCCAAGCTCCCGGCACACAGCATGTTGTCAGAAATGGGAAACCTCATGGCCTGGGCACACTCATTCCGGGGCACAATGGGGATCTCAATGTACCTGAGGGAAGTGGGGTAGCTGATGTTAACATCACTTGTGCTGCCCCAGCCAGTCACCACCATCTGCTTCCCGCTCCTTGTGAGCTCCTGCTCAGCCAGGTTGCGGGTGGGGAGGCAGATTGGGAGTGCGGATTTGTGATACATCACATGCTCAGCCAAGTGCAGCATGGCTATGTCATTATCTGATGTCTTCTTGGTGTAATTTTCGTGGATCACGTGTTTATCAACCGGAATAACTTGCTCATGTTTATCACGACGATGGAAAAGGAATTTACCTGGAAGAGCAAACAAGAAGAGGACAGATGCTGCCAACCCTTCCTTCTCCTTGAATACCAAAGCGTCTGGAATGTGCTGTACTCCCATGGTTTTACTTCCCTTGTAATCAGACATTTGCTCATTTTATGTCACAAGTTGATAGTGTTCTTATCAGACGGACAAGCCTGTAACCTCTTCCGAATTACCAAAATCATGAATACCCACAGTACTAAATGAACTGGTGCCCTAGAGCTCTGGTCATCAGCTGAGAAAGCAAAATGCCCTGTTGTGTTCACATTTCAGTATACTCGTGCAATGTGAGAGACCTTCTCCAGGAGGAAAAAAACCTTCTTGGAGCCAGCATTAAAAGCTGCGAGAGGAAGCACATGCAAAGCAGGACATTCATGACAGGACACGAGCTTTATGCTGCCTAAATGAAACATCTGGATTTGTAAATAAATGTGACTGACTGCTAAGGATATTCTTTTCTGAAATCTTACATCTGTATTTTAAGGAATTTTTGACTGTTTAAGACTTCTGGGTTGTTATTTGTGCTACATCATCACAACCACTTCAGGGGCCAAGCAGTCAATGGAACAGTAAGCAGGAAACTGTCAAAAAGGGCCAGAAAGCCAAGAGGTTCTTTGTGACACACTGGGATAGCAAAGGCAGAGGCAGGTCTTTCTCATAAGCTGTGTCAGTGAGCTCTTGCAGCTGTTTATTCTGTCAAGAGTCAGTGTCTCCAAGCATAGGGACTTATGAGCCACAGTAGCTACAGAAACATATTCTCAAGAGACCCCTTAAGTCCAGCTTTGGATGTTGGACTTCCAGAGTAATTACTTTCTTGCTCCTCTGCAGACACCCAATGGAAAATTCATACCTGGCCAGAGCAGGTGGCTGAAACTGCTCTGATGTGTTGTATTAAGTAGTTCCAGTTCCAACTCTCTCTATCCTGAGGCACCCAGGAACAAGTGGGTGACCCCTTTTCTACTGTAGTGACAGGTTCCCTCCCGCAGCCCAGGAGGACACCCTTTTGACTTCTGGTGGGTTAGCCACCCCAGGAGCTCCAGAAGTCCTGAGTGTACTGAACCCAGAGACTGTGTGAAACCCATCTAGTTCTTTCTGCTCAATAAAGAGCATCATAATCTTGTTGCTGGCAGAAAAACACTAACCCTGAAGGCAGAAACAGTATTTTGAATGGACTCTCTACATTCACCTATCTGCTCTATTTTCTTGGAACTCTGAACAGACTTCTGGATGCTCTTAGGCTGAAGATGCAGGAACTAGAGTTCCAAACAGGAAAATTGGGTTTTTTTTCAAACCCACCTTCCAAAACTTCAGCTACTCTGAGAACTAAATTTCCACTTCAGACGCTAAAAATCCATGAGTCGTGCTACAAGGCTTCTGCCCAAGCTGAGTGCAAACACAGCTGTGAGTCTCCCTTCCACTTTTGCTCTTATGGGTAGCAAGCTGGAGTGGGACAAGTCCAGAAGGGTTTTGGGTATCCCAGCCCAACAGAAGCAGGTCAGCTCAGCACCAACACCTTCACGGCTGTCATGGAGCTCAGACTGTCCCCACAGCCATGGCAATGTCTCCATCCCAAACTCTGCTCCAAGTACCTCACTAGATGTTTCTAGGTCTAGAGCATGGCTTTTTCTGATGACAATTGCTTCTGTGGGGGCAGTAAAATGCCCAAAAGACACATATGAAAGGACAACTATGTGGTTTTAGGCTAGGTCTTAAAGAGGTTCCCTTCTGCTTGCCCTGGAGCATCATTTGAAGTAGACTGTGATCAACGTGCACATGCACCCCCATACACAGTAAAGGGCCCTACTGTGGTTCCCAGCTCAGCAATATTGCTCAGGGCTGAATGAAAAGGGTTGTCCTCTCATGCATCACAGCTCTCAGTCCATAGCCCCACACTTTCTTCTTCCCCTAGGAAAAAGGAAGGTGTTTTGGGCAAGTATGAGAGTGAGATAAAACTGAGCTCCCACTGAAAACCATCCTTACACTACAAATTACTCTGTATACTCTCCTTAAATTCATGTGTGAGATGCCTCTCGAGTTTCATTTAAACAGAACAAAATCTTCTCAAATTAGGGTTCTCAAGTGCTGACATTTCTTCACCCACTGAAAATCACATTTTTTTTGGACTCTCTTGTCAGATCCCACCCCTTCTTTCTTTGCTGCAGACATATCTCAGAGCATGACTATCCCAGCAGAAAGTTTGTCAGACTGCACAGATCTCTCTCAAGATCTGCAGCCCAAGGCCAGGGTGGAATAATGTAAGTGCAGTCTCAATACTTCCCGTAGTTACCATCTCCCCACTGAGTTATTCCCTCCCAAGTTACACTCAAAGCTACACCCAATACAGCAGAGCACTCCAACACCATATCTGACAGTTGCTTTTCTTCTAAAATATTCCAAGATGCTTTACCAAGCAAACTGCACAGGTTTCTTCTTCTTGGGCTTCACTAAAATTAATGGAAAATACTTAAAAGGGAAGAAAATTACATAATGTATGCCCATTTCCAAATTATCACATACACTTCTACTTGGATGTCTGTCTGTGAGAAGGTGAATATTCTAACACTGAGAGGACCCAATGCTACATCACATACTTTTCCATTCATCCTATATGTTGGATGTACATAAACACATTGATCTGTGTGTGTTTCAGTGTCTCTGTTCTCAAACACCTGCACATCCAAAAAAAAAAAAATTCTACTTCAGTGTGAATGGACCACTAATTATTTTTGTTTGTTAATTCAGAAGCAGTCGGCTACTTGACATTGTGACATTTTTTCATGCTCCAGAGCATCAGTGCAAGTAAAGGTAGTGTTGCCATTCTGCAGCATGTCTCCCCCTTCTCCAATGAAACTCTCTTAAGTAGCAGTGTTTAAATGCATGAAAAGGCAGGAAGAGACCCTGGTGACATTGTCCTCCTGGGATCACATTTTTTTTTTTTCAGTTCTGGGATGACATTGAATATTTTCAGCACTAGAAAAACATAAGCAGAAGAGACCAAGTCTTTCTACTTTGTAGGCCAGCACCAGTGCTCAGAAGACATCAGCTCGCTTCCACACTAAGGTTGATAGTGGCTCAGCGGAAATCAGATTTTCACTAAGCTTTGTTTTAAGCTAAGGTGCATATTAAATACTGCCTAGATAGTCCACTCCTACAACCAAAGACTTTTGTCTTCAGAACGTGCTACTCTTTACCCTGAAATGATAAACATTTTGAATGAAACAGTTACATTTAAAAAACACAGGGACAGATGATTTTCCATACCAACTTTTACTTTGAGCTCCTTATGTGTCTCAAGGCAGTGTGCTGCTGTTAGGACCCAAGCTGGATGGATGAGAACACCCCCACACAGAAATTTCCCACTCGTACTTTGCAGCATAATCTGAAATAAACCAAGAGAGGTGTGAGGTGTAACATGGCCTGGAGCATGGCTCACCAAATACTGTGCACATCCTTCTTTGTGGTTGCCAAATACCCAGATGCATCAAGCATCAACGCATTGGCACATTCCCCAAAGCCAAAGCCCCACAGTGGGACAAAAGCCCTATGAATAAAGTCCCTGTGGAACATCTACAAACAAGTTTTGAATGTTCTTCCTGAATGAGGGCTGACTTCATCCAAATTAGCATGGGGTGATGCTGGGCACTGCAAGGACGCACTTTGTACTCAAAGCTTTGAAACACAGAGCACAAATGAGGGGATTATTCTTGTATCCCACATCAGAGACAGTGCATCATCTCAGGCTGCAACTCGCATGCTACAGTGTGAAACAGCCTTTAGTATCAAAGAGAACCAGGCCCTGATTATTTGTATTCATTAGTTCTATGATAAACTCTGTGAGGTCTCCCCTTTCTCTGTGATATCCCAGACTGCCATGGCATATTTTGCTGATTAAATCTGTTAACTTGAATTTTTGACAGACAAGGCTTATGAAAAAGGGTGAGAAGGTCACCTCCCACTCCCACCATGAGGCTGTTACAGGAGCTGGAGCACACAGCATGAGTTCTCCAGGATGGAGCAGCAGAGCAGGTGAGTGTTATCACCATCCTCTGACAGTGCTGGCAAGGTAAGGTAAAAAACTTGGCAACAGCGACAAGGTCAAGAGTCAAAACAGGTAGTAAATTATTTTTTCCTGCCACTCCAACTTTGGTGTTGCCTTTGATAAAGCTAAGGAGATTTTAGCTTCCCGTGACACCACCAGTAATGCAGGAACATTTCTGGAGCAGCCAGGCAGGCAAAGCTTTTTGGGAAGAGCCTGAACTACTTGTGGTGAAGAAGTTTTTTCTCCTACCTGCCAAGGGCTGTCTCCCCTTCTTCCAACTGTTCCCTCAATGAGCCGAATATTGAAGCTTACTCCGGCTTCAGTGTCGTCCATCTTCACTCTCCCACAGGGGAACTCCACTGTGCAGATGCAGAGGAGTTCACTAGCAAAGCCCAGATCACTCAATACAAAACCTCCTTCTAGAGCATTCCCTCTGTCTCTAACCTATTCAGAGGCTAGTCAGAGCCTATGCATTTCAACAATACTATTCGGAGGCTTTGTGGGAGTCCCTTAGTGCTTGGCAGAGGAGGCAGTCTCCAGATTTCCCTCAATTCTCCAGGAGGCAAACACAGACTAAGGGTCATAAAGCGGGTATGGTGTTGGGAAATGCAGGCAGAGTTATTCTGCATGGAATAGGTCTTCTGAAAATGAGTACAAAGTTCACTGCAGACAATTCTTCCCTAAAACTCTCTTACTTCAGTCTGAATAAACCTCTGTCAAACCTAGACTACAAATATCCTCTTACCTACAGGCTTACACGTGACATGATCGTTCATCAGGTGATACCCTGATGCACAGCTGCACGAGCGACGCTGGTTGGCAGGGTCATCCCTACAGAAATGGTCACATCCTCCGTTATCCATGGAACAGTTGGTGTATTTGACCTCTAAGGGAAAAAGGAACAGCAAGAGAAATGTGAGAAGTTGTAAAGTCAAAGAGTCACAGGGAGGCAATGTAGCAAAATGACATCGTGATTCAAGTGGGCAACAGCTCTCAATGGATTTGGGATGACAGTTGTGGGCTTTAATGGCACTTGGTCCCTGTGACAGGTAAAGAGACCTTGGCCCAGAATCAGGCAGTGGGGACATGGAGGAAACAGATTACTCTCAGAGTAGGTAGACCGAAGAACAGAAAATTCCCTGTCACTACATGCAAGTCACACATGCAAAGTGTTGATACAGGACATACAGTGCTCATCCCTAACTATGCTATCCAGCTTTTGTCCAATGACAGAATTGTCACAGTAATAACAATGAATTCACTGTATTTAAAATCCCCACCACCACTCCTGGGTTGACAGTTCTAAAGTAACTGAAAACCCTGCTTTACTATTTTCGGTACTTGTTCAGAATTGTTCTTCTGTGGCAAAACAAAGTTACTTTGCTTTAGATAAGCACAGATAAACCTCTTACCACATTCATGAAGCAAGAGAGAAATCCCCTTAGTAAAGAAAGTAAGCTGTGCAATGACTGAAGTGTCGATTCCTATTGCACAGAAATCCCTGTCACAAAGGATGTTAGTTTATAGTGGATTAAATACAACATTACCATAACTGCAGAAAACCCCCTCCCAGCCTTTGTTACAGATGCAGGAAAATTTTCCAATATTGTCCTTGCAGATCCCATTGGAACAAGGCTGTGGCACACACTGATCTCCATCTAAAACAGAGGTAGGAAAACTCAATCCCTGAATCATAGAGAGCTCACAGATCAAGCATCAACATGAACAGGCCGTGCCCAGATTCCCAAACATCACCCATGGTTTCTCACACTTAATGGTGACACCTTTGCAGCACTCCCCCAGAGATGGGGGCATCACTTTGGGTTCTCAATTACAGCTGCAGGACAAGTGGGGTGGGCAGAAGGGGAGAAAGAGCAAAGTCTAAGGCAGATAGGGCAGTGGCAAGTGATGGCAGGGGTGGGGCTCCTCTTTGACCCACGTCAGACAGGGTTAGAGCATCAATGCACTTTTCACCAATTCCTTAGCTCTGGGGAGATGACTGATGACAGGTACAGGTGCACCTTGAGTGTTTTAGGAAAGGCGGCTTGTGTGAAAGAACAGGAAAACATTATTTGCACGCCCCATATAGGAGAAAACGAGAATTTGAATCAGTATATGATTCATCGCAGGAGGAAGCACAGAGAAGTGATTAGGAAAGTCTCTTACTTACCTACATACTTGCTCCAAAAATTGAGCTGTGGAGAAACAAAACTTACATTACAGAGAGAAACCCATTTTTAACAAGTGAGGGATTTAAAGTGTATCATGGCCTTGGCCAACAGAGCACAGTACTCCAGTCAACAGCATCAGTCTCATTGTTCTTGACAGCATACTGACTGTCACTACAAACCAAGAAAACTGACCAAATGATCCTGTATTAAGCACAGTTTCCCCCTGTCCTCCTTTCAGACCCACCAACACCACAGCCCCTCAATATCCCCACAGCTTCTCTGTTTCTTGTCACTTACTGCCAGGGGAGGCAACTGAGTTCACTTGTGCCCAGTCAGACAAAATGTGGACATTCCAAAGACAGATCCCTCTCTACTCTGGGGTCTGAGGGACTGCAAGGACTGGCTCATCCTATGCTGTGAGCTACTCTGCTCAACACAGTAATAAAGAGTCCAAGCCAACACAATGACTGAGTGTGGAAAAGGGGCGTAAGTCAGCAATGCTGACAATAAAGGTAGCACCCAATTTAAAATATGAGTTTGGAGAAGGAGAGAGAACCTAGTGATGAGAGAAATGTTTGTCAGAACCAGCAGAGAGACTGGGGAGAGATAATGAAAAGCAGTCAGGACTGGTGAATGGACAACAGAGGGCAAAACCTGAAAGGACTGGAAAAAACTCAGTAGCTGCAAGAATAGCCAGTGGGGTCAAGCAAGGATTAGAATTATCTGGCTGGGCCCTAAACCTTACCATTTGGTTAGGTGGGACATTCATGAGCAGCCAAGCTTTGCAGCCCATACAGGTGGTAGCAGAATGACATTCAAAACCATGCCTACACCTTAGGAGTCAGGAGAGATCCATGTTCAGCGCTGACAGCATGAACTCCTATGCCCCAGACTGCAATATTTTAAGAAAATAATTGCTTGGTTAACTCCCCCACTCATCCTTAGAAACAACTTACTGTTGCTTCCCTGGTTTCAAATATCTCACTGGCCTCCTCAAAGTCACAGTGCTCTTCAACACACTCCCGCTCCACAGAGCCTGGCTTGAGCTCCTCCAGGAACGAGTTGGCCCGCTTCTGGATCCTCAGGACTTCGTTTGCATCTTTAGTGCTGTAAAATACTGGAAGCAAAAATGTGACAGCACAAGCAGAAAAAAGAGCTGGCTGAAAAAACTAGTAGTGATGCTTCCAAAAGGACACTTAGCAGAGCACCAGCTCTGATCCTGCACACCAACAGGGGCTGCCCGTTGGTGTTGTGATGCAGAAGCTCCAGCCCCTGCCCTGTGCTACTTTGACAGTTCAGGGGCTCAGGAGGGCTGTGATCAGGCAGATGTCATGACCAAGCACTGTCTGTCAGCTCTGTTAGAGGAATTCAAAAATCCCCTAATAATGGGAATGATTCCAGCCTCTCCGTCTAACTGAGAGAGGAGCAGGAAATGCACTTGCAGCAACTGGGGAAGGGTGAAGGGTCTCTCTAAAATGAAAACTTACTTGAGGTGCCACAGACCTGAGCAGAGCAGGCAGCCAGCAGCAGCGCTAGGATGAGGGACTTCCACATACTGCAGCAGGAGTCACCTGAGCAGGAGAAGGCAGGTGTGAAGAGGAGCACATTGCCAAGTGACAGCAAGAGCCTGCTGCACACAGTTCCTACCCAGCCAGCTCCTTTACTTGCTTGTCACAGCCCTGACTCTCTGACTCCAGCTCTGGAGTGGCCATTCACAGAGTCCCTCCACACTGCTTTGCTCGTTCCCTTTAACCCATCAGCAGCAATCCCAGAACACTTCTTGTTTGCCCTGACACCCTCCCCTTGCCACTGGACATTTTTGACAAGCTTCCTACTTCATTAAAGCAGGGTGTCCTTGGAAATCCCGAAGGAGATGATACTTTTGAAGCACTTACTGCTTTGTTCAGTGGGAATCAGCGTGATCTATTCTTCCACCATGAACTCTGTTGGAACTTGGTTAATCCGTAACTTCAGATATTTACTCTTTGGAGTGACATGAAGTGCTACATTTTCAGTCATTAAACAAACAGTGCTCAGGGGAGCTTGACAAATGACCTGCACACAAGGGAAAGGGGAAACAGCTGAAGCACCCACTCTGCTTTTTTCAAATCTGTTTCTTTTCCTTTAGATTCTCTGGCAAGCAGAAATGGTTGTATTTAGTTTGTAAGCATAGC
Source organism: Xenops minutus (assembly GCA_035221455.1). NCBI lineage: Eukaryota > Metazoa > Chordata > Aves > Passeriformes > Furnariidae > Xenops > Xenops minutus. The sequence goes on from JAWWEE010000010.1 coordinate 19,108,069, forward strand.
CACACAGTGCTAAGGTCCCTTCAGAGATCCTACCATCTTCTCACAGCATGCAATCACCCAGAAGGGACATATATTGCAATTTTTAAGAGTCCTCCCACTTTACTTTCTCATTAAAGGTTCCCCCCCAAAAGAGCCAAGGGAACTAATCCCCCTGACAGCCACAAGCAGGTATCAGAAGCTTTTATCATCATGATGCATCTTTTGGTGTACTGGGTTAGCTCTCTTCAGCACAAAGTAGTCTGTTGAATTCTGAATACTAAACATTTAGAGAAAAACCCCAATCCTTTTCAGAACTTTTCTTGCATTGAAGGTGGGGGAATCAGCATGTCCTCTTTCTCAGAGAACAATGTGTACAGCAGCACCTCTGCAAGCCAGGGAGTAGAGTCACAGAATTACTGAGGTTGGAAAAGACCTCTGAGACCATCAAGTCCAACCTGGGACCAATCATCACCTTCTCACCCAGCTCAGAGCACTGAGAGTCACATCAGTAGTTCCTTGAACCCCTCCAGGGATGGGGACTCCACCACCTCCCCGGGTAGCCTCTTCCAATGTCCAATCATCCTTTCTGTGAAGAAAGTCTTCATAATGTTGAGGACATGGCATCTTCATGCAAATGACCTGTGCAGCCAGGAGTCCTCAGGGGTCTCTTCTCAGGGGAAGTGCCACTGGGGGCCAGGGCAAGGTGGGCCCTCTCAGGATCTCAGCTCACGTGCCGTGATGCTGTTCAGGAGAGCTCTGACTGCCTGTACAACTTTTTTTTATTATTTTTTATTTTTATTTTTTCCCTCACAAACTTGACCATGGACTTTTTGGAAAACAAGTTCCCATTAAACAAAGGGTTCAAAGTTCAACCACTGGGGACTTGAGCTAAAATAGAGACTCTGGCATTCCAAATCCCAGCTGGGGAAGGTTTGTGCACCGCCAGCTCTGCTGGTATGTCTTTTATTCTCAGTTCAGTCATCCCACAAAAAAACCTCTAATGACATTAACCACAACGCATTTTTGCTGCAAATGAAGTTTATGCAACATACCTGAATACAGGAAAAATAAAATAGGAAATGTGAATAGAAACATGGGCAGGACCACATATTACATGCATTATTCATATATGTAGCTGACCTGGCTACTTGCTACAACATCAGTTTTGTGGTTTAAATACACTTTTGTCTCTAAAACTTGGTATAGGTTGGAAATTTAGGACATGCATATCAGCTGCCAACCTAAAAGATCCAAACCAGTGCACATCACCCTCCAAAAAATTGTTGTTTTTTTTTAAAATCCCTATACCGATACTTGGAAAGAATTAATTTACTTCTTCATCAGCCCTTGTTTTGAGGGCTTTATTTTCCTGTTTTCCCATTTTTCTTGCCACTGCAGTGCAGAAGTAAGTATTTTAAAAGCCAGCACTTGGGCTCTCAGATGATGTCACAACTGCTGGTGCAGGGGATTGAAGAAAAGATGCTCTACGGTACCTCAAGATCTGCCCAGTTTTGCATGCCAGGAAACCATTACAGTGCTGGGCTCTCTGCTTTCTAGTTTATCTTCATTGAAAAATAGGGATTTTTTCTAAAGAGGCCTAGAAGAGGGTAAAGAGGAGAAAGTGGAAACTTCACAAGAGAACGGCAAGACAGAGGCTCCATATAATTTACTTTAACACTGTGGAGAGTTCTGATTCACAGCTACTACAAACAGGCAATAATGATCAAAGGAAATCACCTCCTTAAAGTAAAAAAGTATGGAGCTTTCAAATTCCACAGCTTAAAGAGAATCCCCCCATACAATCTGAAGGGACAGAGCACACCAGAGTGCACACTCTGTTGTTCTTCTTTCCCGTACGTGTAAAAAATCCAAAAGCCTTGGTTTTGCCTCTTCTACAGGAAAGTTTCTGGAGAATTTTCAAAGATGTTCTTAGAATTTAGCTACTTAGCCATCGGTGCTAAATCACTCCTCTCAAATTTTTCTATATTGAAATTGCAATTTAAAATGTCAATTCACATTAAATAAATTACAGAGAGATGAAAATTTTGATAGAGAAGAAAACTGAGGTGGCAAAAAAAACAAACCCAAAACAAACAAAAAACCCAAACCCAAAAAAACACCAAAAAACCACACACACACACACACACACACACAAAAATCAAACCCTGCAGCTCTTTAGCAATCACCTTGTGCTGCATCCATCAGTGCTTCCTACTTGACAGCTTTTAATTTGTAACAATTCACTGAGCAATAATAGCACAAAGCCTACTTCCTACATGCACACTGGAGCCTCTTATCTGCCACAGCTCTGCCAAGGTCTCCCTCTCATCCTGGGTGCTGATTTCTTGCAAGAGCTGCAGAAACCTAGTGTTCTGTGAGCTGTCACCTCTGCCCATGAAACAAGGAAATCGAGACAGCACAGCCCAGGAGTGCAAACCAACCTGCTTCTGGAGAAGGAGCCACCCTTCCCAGCCCAGGAGGAAAAGCCATAGACCACAACTGATTTGTATTTCACCATGAAGGTCACTTGGTAAGCCAGCAAAATGCTGGAACTCTTCAGACAGAAGTTGCTTAAGAATTGACATAAATCTTGTAGCTGTTATAATATGAAATCTAACTTCCTAGTCTCAGAACCTTTTCATTTTGCCCACATGAAAATTAAACCCCTTGAGCTGCTCCAGGCCCAGCTGGGGGGTGCACAGCTATTCATCCCAACCACGGAGCTGCGAAAAAGGAATTGACCTTATGCCTCTGCTGCTGCTTTACAGGTGAGGAATGACAGGGCTGCTTTCGAACCGGCTCGTTTGCAGAGCTGCCCACTCAGCTGGAGCCTCCCTGCCTTCTCCTCAACTCTCCAGACACTTTATGATCTATGAAAATAACCAAACACATAAATGCTCCCAACCCAACAACACCTAGGACAAGGCAAACAGCAGCAGAATACTTTTTTTAAAAAAAACTCATTGGCACTTCAAGATGTTCACAGCACACCTCTCTCCCAACTCACTCCGACCTCCTGAGACCCATGTGGGAGTTAAACCAAGAGGATGGCAGCCCTAACCAGGTCTGGCATCCCAGCAACGGATACACTGAGTGGGACAATGTGTTTTTTGCTGTTGGTTTCTGCCATATAGTTAAAGAGACCAAAACAAATTATCTGGATTGGAAAACTAAGAATATCTTCTGTCTCTGCTGTTGCTTTCTTTGTGTGTTTTCTGTAGTGCCACTTGAAGAGTCCAACACTCAGGTCTGATATGATTTTTCTGTTCTCCTTATTCCAGTTCTATGTAACTAACATTGTAATGAAAAATTGTAATAATCTTGCAAGAGTATATAACATCAGTATGGTTTCTCATGTTGCTGTCACATAAAATATCTCTTCACAGTTCCATTTAAATATGAAGTACAAAGGTGTTTTTCACGTAGAAAATATTCATGATCATTACAACTTACTTTCCATCTATTTTGCAACAGTACTGCAGAACTCCACAAACATCCTTTCAGTTTAAATTAGTCTGCTGGAAGTCTCCTGTCAGCATCTTATGGACACACCAATTTCTACAGATGGAAGAGAAAGCTTATCACAATGAGCTCTATGGACTGCTCACCGAACATCTCCAAATTCTGTCCTTTCAAGTTTACAGGTGTCATTTTATGGCACTGAGTTTTTACATTCCATGAGAAAATACCCTTCTACCACATTTTGGTAAATGCACCTTCTCTCACTGCCTGCAGTACATGGAGTGCACAGAGGGACCAAAAGAGGAGAGAAAAACTGCTCCCCTCTCACCCTGGCACTGAACCACCTGGCAGGGTCACAGCACCCATGGGAGCTCTGCAAACACATGAGGTAACAACAAACAGCCTACTGTGTTCCTGGCAATGTCTGCCTATCAAGCTGGGAGTTTGAAGGCAGAAGAGCTATGAGTAGGATAAGCACCAGCAGAATCACCACATTTGAAACATCATTTGTTCACTGCAAGATACAGCGAATGAAAATAAACTACCTGATGACTCCTCCTCCAATTAAACCAGCACAAAAAGCCACTACAAAACTAATATACAATACTCCCATTTACCATTTCACTCCTTTTTAAGGAACAGCTCTGAACTTCTGATGCAAGTCAGATAAAGCCATTTGATCACAGCACAGGTTTTTATTAGCTGGTTCCCACCAGACAGGCACAGCAGCCCCCTCACAACAAAACACGTAATAGAGAATCCTTATTGGAAGCTCAGAAACATGTTTACTTTATATACAAGAAAAACTTATTTACAACAATCAACAGTAACCTATGTACAAAAAAAAAAAATACAAGAGACATTTCCATGGTAATCACTGTATAAATTAACACAATAAATAGGAGGGAAGCAGGTCCCATTCTTAAGGCACAAAACCTTCTTCCCAAGACTGTATAGGGATTCACTTGTTTCCCTATGTTTTTAACAGGAATCACAGGAATGGCGGGGAGACCCCTGAGGAACAATGATTGGTGGACAATGATATGGACATGCAGTCACTGCTGACAGCTGTAGAAAAACATTTTTCATCCTTTCCTTTTTTTTTTTTTCATTTTTACAGTACACACATCTTAAGATACAAAATATTTCTTGTAAACAGCCTTTTTTTAAATCACGTCACTAGTATGCACATTTTTAAATAACATTAAAACAATGAATGAAGCTCCATTCGATTTGGGTGCAGAAACATTCCCAGGGCTGGCACTGAAGGCCTTGGTAGAGCTGGAAGACCCCAGGTGCCTGGCTCTTGTGCAGCCCACCCAGGCAGCACCTCTGGGCACCCAGTGGCACAGCTCCCTCCACTGCAGAGCAGGGAGCATGAAGATCCCCCAAGCCAAAACAAGAAAGGCTGGATCAACCCTCCCAAAGGGAGCCCAGAGCAGGGCACCACTGGCAGCTGCTTCACAGACCAAACGTCCCTAGAGTTCCCACTGTATGTAATCCCACTTAACCCAAATATCATTGTCCAGAATCTGCCATTAAATATCCAGGACTGTGCCAAAGTGTGAGAGAACAGACTGAAACCTCTCCCTGGCAGGAACCCTATGCCCACCTCACTGCAGCCACTGCCAAGGGCAGGGATGACGAACAAAAGGTGCCATGCAGCTCTCATCTGAGTTGCATTTTTTAAGAGATTAAACACTGTCTTATGTGCAGTTCTGAACCGTGCCTCACCAGTAGTGCCGATGGACACTTTCCACTGTGCCTTTTGCGATCGACTTGCCTATCTCGCATTGGCCTTTTTAGCCACCAGCGGGCTTGGAGCAAGCGTGGGTAGAGCCCTTGTAAATCTTCGTTCGCGAAGCCTAGCCGTGTTTGTGTGTGTGTATGCGCAGTTCTAGCTTCTCTTGAGCTGGTGTTTTCACCTGAGACTTCTGGACAGCCTCTTTTTTTTGGCAAAGCAGCAGATTTTTTACTAATTGTCTTTCCTGAGTTTCTCTCCTACAAAATATTATCAGATGACAGAAGAGGAACTCGGAATAATGCAGCCAGGAGTTCAGCCTGGCTCCCTACTTTGCAGATGGCTCTCACTGATGTTCAACACAAATCATCTTCATTTATTCACAAAATCTCTGCAACAGAAATCTGCATTATTCCCAGTGAGACACACAGAGCTACAACCCTTTTGTTGGATCTGTACCTTAACAGATACTCAAAGGCACTCAGGTTAAATGTGGATCCCATTTTCTAGCTCTTAAAAGAAGGCAGAACTCCCTTCCTGATAAGCAACAGACAAGAATATACTGGCTGTCAACTCCTTGATAAATGTGTATGCATACAAAAAGGATCTGAAGGCATTGACACAAAGATCATAAAAGCAAAAGAAATGAAGACGGGTTTGTATATCTCAGAGCAGATGGCTAATATTGATTGATATGGCACGAATTAAGGAACATGCCTGAATGTAAAAACTCTTTGGATTCCTCTGTTGCTTTGAGCAGAAAGAGTAGAGAGGAGCTGTTTCTATGGAGGCAAGAATTTAATCCCTTGGGGATTAAGCAAGCAAGGCAAGTGCATACTGTTTATGCATCTTTAACCGTGAGGTTGTCTGGGGAAAGTTCAGAGCAAAAACAGCTCCTTCACCACAAAGAGGAACACACACAGATCTCACCCCTCTTCCAGAGTTGCCACCTGCCTCACTCCCCTGCTGCACTCTCCTGGGAAGGCACATGACGTCCCAAGCAGGCCTGTTCTCACAGTGGGCAGTGGGCTGCACCACATGCCACCATGAAGGATGGCTGCAGCCTGGAGCTCTCCTTAGGGGAGGCTTCTCCTCACCATCATCCACACACGGCTCTCTGTGCCACCAGGCAAGTGGGAAAATACAGTATGTCTGCAATTCTTACTGATCTGATACCTCAGGAATTCAATATAGTGAAGGGGATCTGTACTGAGAAATAAAAAATACAGCTATGCAAGCAATTGCCAATGTGTAGGTAGGAAAAACAAATTCAGGGCAAAGTTGGACGAATTTCTTGCTTAGTCGCTACAGAATTTATATCAGAAATGTTTCTACCTGGATTAAGCACATTTAGTCTTCTTTTACCTTCTCTCGAGCAAACCCTGTCACTCACCAGGCTGAGAGGAGACATGTGGATGACTGCTTAGAACAGACAGGGAGAGCTGGAATAATCCTTGGTGAAATACTAGAGAATTCCATGGAGTTTGTCCAGCATGAAATCAACTCAGAATCTTTGTAAACTGATAAGTCTTTACATAAACTAACTTGATTTCTTGTTGTTAGACTAGAGAGGTGGTATCAATTTGATAAAAATCCTTACAAACAACAAAAAAGAATGATGTCCTCAGGAAATGATCTTTTATGCCACTGTGTATGTGTCCGCAGCCAGCGTCAGACAGGTGCCACTCTGTAATAATAAAAAAATAAATACACACTAAACAACAGAGCAGTTTGTTGTCTCCCAAGTTTTACAGCACTGGCTGTTCTCAAATTCCCTTTGCAGTGATAAAGATAGTGATATAACTATCCATGCTGGTCTTGGACTTCAACAGCCACCAAGCTGCGGCCAGGCATCTAGAAACTCCAAGTCAGAGACACGGATTTTTCCATGCTCCACTGTTGATGATACCAAAGGCAATTTATCAACATGCTCCAGTTATCATTATAATGCTCATATGTTCAATAACAATCCTCCTTCTCTCAGTGTTCTGATGTTTGACAGCACACAGTTTCTCCATCGAGGGTACTGAGTCATCCTAATCTTTTGGTATCACCTTGGAGCGAAGGAGCAAGGTAGCAAAAGAGAGAAGGTGAAAAAGCCACTAAAACCAAAACAGCTTAAAAGATGCAAGTACTAGACATAAATCACATATTTTGTGACAGAATAGTTTTCTGCACTGCAAGCCGAAGCAAAGAAAAAGCTCTACTGTTTGCGGCCACAGAAGTGGCACTAAATGGAGAGAAAGCCACTCCTGGCTGTTGCCAGTCATGCTGCTCCCTCCACCAAGATGGAGCAAATTGTCCTGTATCTCATTTCACTACATTACACTTCTTGTGCCGCCCAAACAGCTTTTTAGCTTTCCTCTCCCTTTTATCTGGTGTCCTGAAGATGAATTCAGAAGAGGGAATGTCAGAACTGATCTCCTGCAACCTTCTGGCGCTTCAGAATTTTGTCTTTTCTCACTGCCAGAACTTCTGAACAATTGTTTGTGATGCCTGAACACCTGAAGGCTGTACCACTGCCCCTGGCTGGATGAGGAGAGCCAGGCCCAGCAGGAGGCCCAGCCAGCTGGTGAATCACATGCATTGTTTGTTGCAAAGGCATAAGTGAATGAGAATCACTGGATATTCATCAGAGGAGGTCTGTACTGGCTTTGAATTTTGGCTGCAAATTGCATGCAGTTACAGGTGCATTAAAAAGGGAGCAGTAAGACACAAGGATAAGCTTTGTCCCACTTATATGCGCTAAATACAGATGTGACACAGAGATGAGCGGGAAAGTTTCGGGTCTGAAAAGACTGTCAGATGCTCCCGAACTAAGACTGGCCAATATCTTTTGCCCTGAATGATTCTACTGTGATGAAGTTATCCAGTAAAGGTAGCTGTGTTGCAATTCTCAGGAGTCCCGCACTGTCACTGGAACAACAGCTTCCCACGTCAGAGGACACGTCTTCAAACAGCGAGTGAGTTCCCTCTGGGAGGCTCTGTCGACCGCAGATCAGGTGCCTCTCAACTCGATGCAGCCGTACCCCACAGGAAAAAGTAGCACCACGCTTGGTTGATATGAGCTCTGAACAGCTCCAATTTGGCTGTTCGGTACAGACAGTTGTGAGCACATCTGCTCTGTGAGGGGACTGCTATGCAGTTAGGGGGAATGGTAGAGACAGGCTGTGAACACAGAGGCTAAGCCTCGCTGGCAGGAGTACTCCGGCTCAGCTCCTTGATGCCGTGCAGGATCCTCTTCATGTGACCCACTTTGGTCACACCCAGGTCCTGGAAGAAAAGATAAAAACTTACCTTCAGAGAAAGGCAGGAGGCAACTCCAGGTGGCCAAGCAATGGTTACAAACTCATCAGCCAGTTACAAAGAGAGGAGGGAACCAACCGGAAAGATCACAAACCTGAGGGTTATAGTCAGCACCTCCAACCACATGTCAAAAAGCTACTAAGGAACACAGAGCAGGCACAGAGAAATGCAGAGAAACAACTGTGAGCCATTAGCCAGAAACACAAATTGCTTTGACTGTCAGAGGCTGAGAGAACAGAAAGAGCATACAGATCAAAGACTTAAGCTAGCAGCCAAAACATGCAGGAAGAACCAACCAGTCACATTAAGTAACTGGGCACCATGCAGCAAAACCCAGGCTGCAGCCGGACGGCATGTGGAGGGATCAGCTACACAGGTCACAGCAAACCTCCCTCCCAACGGGAACTCTGTCAAAATCACACAAGACATCCAAGGGGCATTCAAGAAATGCCACACACCACTTCACAAGTGTTCTCCTGATTAGTCTATGCAAGTGACCACAATGATGACCCAAGTCTCTTGCACATGCAAAGAACCACCATTTTCAAGTTCTCTCTGTAAAGACAGCATCTCATGGTGAGGAGATGAAAAGCTGTGCAATGTGGTTGCTAAGCAATATAAAAAAAGATTCCCTCCATCTAGGAGCCTCATCAAAGCGCACATCACTTTTTCTGGTAACAAAGACGTGTGATGATCTATTTGTTCAGTCACTGCACGGTAAGAACCACATTTTTCCAATCACAGCATGTTCTGCAAAAATGAGGCAGTAGCTGAGAAGTTCAAAAGTTCCATCGTTAAAATCAGACTCTGAAGAACACTATCTTCAATCTGTATGCTGGACTGTATCACATCTCCAGGAGACTGTGGTCCCTCAACTACCTCTTCTACCTCCCTGCTAGTACAAACCAGGTGACTTGGAAAGGTGAGAAAATAAAACAAGGCTGCAATGACCCCGTTCGTCTTGCCAGGGCACTGGAATGAACAGCAGGCAGACCACTTCCAAGCACATTCAGCACAGAAGTCATGCAGATGCAGCTGACTATTTCTCATGAGCTGACCATGAAAGTACCTTGAGGTCCCTCCGCTCGAGGTGCAGGAGCTCAGAGCCCCGGACGTCATGCCGGATGAAGATATCCTTATACTCACAAAGACTGAGATGCTCAAGCCAGGCCGCAACCTCCTCCGTTCCCCAGAGGTGAACTGTTAGAGATGGAAAAGCAGGAGTGCATTGAGTACCCAGAATCCCAGGAGACAGTGAGAGATGAGGACACCATGGCACTGAGTGCCAGAGGAGGAGGGCAAACAGGACCACAGCCTCAAACCAAGGGGAAGGCAGCATGACCTATGATTTCAAATGAAGTAGGTAGGGCAGAGAAAGAGAAGAGGTGTTCCCTTAAGCAGAGGCCTGTTGCAGTACACCCAGGAGGAAGTGCATGTTTGCTTTGATGGCATTGGATATGTTTTCTAAAGTGTACTCCCAAGCTTAAGAGGAGTCAATTCATTGATACTCTTCTGTGTACAAAACAACAGATTCATAAAACACACGATAAAGAATCACAGCACAGATTGCTTTGCTGTTAAGTATAACCACTTGTGCTCAGTAAACAAAATGCCAAACTCTCTCCCGCTTGTCTGAAAGAGGAAGGCTTTAGAAATTTAGACTTCCACCTTCTTGCACAGCCTCTAAATAAGAGAATAGTAAAGTTTTCAAATTCTAGGAGGCAACAAATGAACACAAGCCTGTGAGACAGAAGGAGCATACCCACAACTCCATGGCAGAGGGCAGGACCCAGAAGCCCACAGAACAGGGAGTCCTTCTGAATTTTAGAAGAAAGCCTTTGTAAGAAGAGCATAAACCCAAAATCAACTAACCCAATTTGGAGAGAAAGTGTCTTGAATAGCAATTCGTTGATTCATAGCCAGGTTTTACCTACTGACCAGTAGGATTAAAGGTTGGGGTGCACCTGTCATGATGCTGATCCCCAGCCAATTAGACAGGAAATCTGTTAAAGCCTGAAGGTGAATCAATGAGAAAAACATCATTTACCATATCACAGAGAATTAGCAGTGACGAGACTGGAGTTATGCGGACTTGGGCCCCGCAGTCATTTTGATACTCAAAATGTCAAAATTCTCAAATAACTTCCCTAAACACCCTGATATATCCCTGGAAATCTGTAGGGTGTAGAGAGAATTCTCCAGAGGGTACCTTCTGTTCCTGCTCAGGAATGTTTGTGTGGTACTGGGGAATCATGACTTGGAAGGGAGCAAAAAGCTACTCTGCCATATGAAGATGACGGAGTAGACCTCTAAGAAAAGGCAGATACAGGTGAAAAAGAGGAGAGAATGTGTGAGGAGCCAGACAGAGAAGAGGTAGAGGCGTGACCACACCAGTGTGACAAAGAGACAAAGTGAATGAGCAGACTTGGTACCCGGCAGTCCCATGCTACTATGAGTCTCCTTATTTTTGTTGTTCTTCTCCTTTTTAAACTTGGTCACCAGGCGGAACTTGCCACTGCGGCTGCGTTTAGAATAATCCAGCATCTGGTTCTGCAAGGACACAAAGGGAAAATCAGGCTCACAGTCACAAACTGATTGGTATGGACAACAACCATGGTCAAGCTCAGCTCCATGGCCTTGTAAGAGAGGGGAAAAAAATGCTACATTCATTCTCATCAGGAAAGGAAAGGAAGCAGAGAAAGTTTATACCATGTCAGGCAAGGAATCTTAGCAGGAAATCACATACTTTAGCCCTAGGGAGTCAAGTTTCCTTCTTAATGATGTTCTCACATCAGTCATATAGTCTCAGGAAGTCAAACACTCACAGCCAAGTAGGGAAAAACAGAACAACCAGGGAAAAAATAGCCCTGGTCCTCCTCACCTCCTCATCACAGGGCTCCATAAGCTGCCATAGCCAAGGGATTTCTGCCAGTTTCCTCAGCTGGAGGTCCATGTCTGCCAGGGCTGCCTGGAGCTGCTCCTTCTGGGGAGGATCTAATTGCTGGATCAGAAATGGAAGCAAAGCAGAGTTAAAAGCCACATGGTGGAACACAGTCGGCCCCTTGCCTCAAAATTCCTAGCTAACAAAGCAGTTCCTCCTTTTAAAAGGAAGTGCACAGCAGGCACTTTGCCCAGACCTTACCAAGTCAGTGATTTTCATCTTTTCTGAGCTCCAAACTCCACAGAATCTACCTTGACTGCTCATCACGCCCACATAGCAAAACCATCCTAATTCCTGGATGATAACATTTAAACTGACTTTCAGAGTTACAAAGACAAGGAAGCCCAAGACCAGCAAAATATTATGCTAAGGCAACAGAAGGAAAGGGGAAGAAGTGAGAGGCTGCATTCCTCCTACTTTGTGCTCCTTACCAGAGCCATCTTGCCTGCCAGCAGCAGTTCTGTCTCGTTGTGCAGGGCTTTGACATTATTCACCATCTCTACCACAAGGCTGCAGTTCAGACCCTGCAGGGAAGCAATTCATGCACAAATTAAGTCTAGAAGTGCAGAGGTCCGAGCAGTCAAAATGAAGAAGTCTTAGACAAGCAGGGCCTACTTTTGGTCAATCAGAAAGGAAAACCAAGAGCTATGGAGCAAGGACAAAAAGGGAGATGCCAAGTGAGTGAAGTACCTCTGTAGACTTGGATTTAGCGTAGACTTTGTCCATAGACTTGGAGCTGGCATTGACAGCATGGGCAAGCTCCTGTTCCATGTCCTGATAGGATTGGGCTATTTCCCGAATGCTAAAGAGAGAATTACAGGTTGCATCAGCACATGCTTAAAGAAGGACATCTCTTCTGACTGGGTATCTCCTCCTAACACCCATCCCAGCAACACGGGCAGGGCTGGAGCACAGGAGGGGCACAGCTCCTGGCAAATCAGGGCAGCTCTCCACCCACAGTGAGCACACACAGGCAAGTCTCACATGCACAACTCCAGGTGCATGTTCAGTTCTGCACACAAATTGTATCAGTGAGAGATACAACCCAGACATTTTAGTATGGCCACAGTGAAGTGAAAGGCAGCTGCACTTATGGCAGCTTAATTAACACTTCTCTGATGTCTGGGAATTTCCTCTCAGAAGCTCAGACCAAGGTGCAGAATGCCTGACTAAAGGATGAATAGATGAGCATACAGTGAATTCTTTCAAAAAAATCTTTGTTGGGCATCAGGGTTACAAGAACTCAGGTTGTCATCTGAGCTCCTAGAGAGGCTTTTGTTTCTTTTCTGATAAAAAGTAATTTATATTTAAAGAGAATAGGTTGTTCAAGATTAAAGAATCCATGTTTGCTCATGAAAGTACTATTTTTTGTTCAGAATGGCCTAAGAAAGTTTATTCAACTTCAGTCCTCATGCAGCTAGGAGAGTGCATAATGAATGAGGCTACTCCCAGTGACATGGACCAGCACTGCAGAGGGTAAGAGTGGACAGGAACATCTCCTGGAATAGGAAGTAAGACAAGAACTTCAGGCCCCAAAGGAGGGTTCTATCACCAAAAGCAGGTTGAGTCACACCTGTGGATCAGAGCAGCTGCAGCTTGACCAAAGTGGTTGATCTGTGTTGATTCCTCTTCAGACATGATCTCTGGTTGCAGAGAGAAAGAGGAGGGTCGGGACAACTCACACTTCTGTTTGTCCTCCCAGGACTTGAGGGTGCTCTCAAATGCCTAAAAACACAGCAAGTAAACTATCAGGTACCTTGTGAAGCTCCTATAAAAACCCAATGACTGTGCCTATGCCTGTAAAACATGTAGGTCTGGTAGAGACACTTTTCATTGAAGGACCCAATTGCTGAGCTGCTTAGAACTTTGCTAACTAGTTGGCTGGGCTGAAGTTTTCCATGCCACATGCTTGCCTTGGCTTCATTTTTGCTTACACATAGTTTTAGTCAAAATTGTTAGGCCAGTTTCAAGGGCCAGAGTAGTAAAATCCATCCATATCCTACTGGTGGAAGCCTTTTCCTTGAGCAGTTGTATGACCTCCACACTTCAGTACTACTGTGAGACCTGAGAGCTTGAAATTAAAAGTGTCCAAGGCTCCTCCTTATGTGGAAGTAAACTGGGCTTCCCTAGGAACTGGTGGGACAAGCAGCTGAACTCAGAGCTAGGACCTGTCCTGTTTGCACCCTTACTGATATTCTTGCTGGCAGCAGCTAGTGATGTGGGAAGAAGCAACAGATCCAACACAAAAGGATCAAAACTGAATACAGTGAGAATGGCAACTGTGCAGCCCTGTGCTAAAGCATTCCCTTCCCCCTACTGCCCCTCCTATAGGACTTTGTAAGGCTCAGTCAGCTCTGTCAGCTCAGTGCAAGCTACCTGTTGATCTCAGTCCTGCTGATGTCTCTTCAGTGGTCCAGATAAGGCCAAATAAGGGAATTTGAGTTTTCCCAACTTCAGTTCAGGAAACTATATATCCAAAACCATATTTGAAAAACGTTACCAAAGGTACAGCGTCACATGAATAAAGAGAGGACTCCATTTCATCAACTGTATAGGACAGGTTTACTCCGTGAAGGAAGGAGTGTGCCATGATCATCAAAAGGACAGCAGAAAAAACAAGAATAAGCCCATGGCCAAGACAAAGTTGAGTGCTCCTCTGCAAAACCATAACCTCTTCCTCAGTGGCAATTCTATGCCTGCTAAACCAGGTTTGCAGGCAGTGAGGAATGGAATGGCACAACCACAGCTATGGCTTCAGATGGCCCAACACACAGCACACTCACGAAGGACTGCTGTGCCCTCTCTACCTCTTGTGCTTCACTCCACTTTTCCCACCATACCCACATTGTAAGCTGCCTCTCCTTTTTTCCCTTCCTTTACCTTAACAGCAGGAATCCTGTTCCCACTTGCACTCTATCTCCTTCAGTCACTTCCTCTCCAAGTGTCAGTGTGACGCTGCAGAAGCTCTTACCCTCCACGAAAGATTGTTTGCACTATTCCTGTCTCCTCCTCTCCACAACAGTCATATCAAGGGGTGACAGGACACCCTTTGAACTAAAAGAAGGTAGATTCAGACCAGACATAAGGAAGAAAGTTTGTATGATGAGTGGTATGAAACACTGGCACAGGTTGCCCAGAGAGGTGGTGGCTGCCCCATCTCTGGCAACATTGATGGTCAAGCTGGATGGGGTTTTAAGTAACCTGGTCTGGGGGAAGGTGTCCCTGCCCATAGCAGGGGGGTTGGACTAGATGACCTTTAAGGTCCCTTCCAACCCAAACCATTCTGTGGTTCTATGATCCATACCCACCATTCTCTGTCAGCTAAAGAGGTCTCAGGTGCACTGTCCTACCATGACAGAGGCTTTGCATGCCCACCTTTGCTTTCTTTTCATACCACCATGTTTGTAACTTCCTCCCTGTATCAGGCTGCTTTCCCTTTCCCTCTTTGCTCTTCTCTCTTTTCTTTTAATTCAGCAGAGGAGTCCTTTGCAGAGGACCTTGATTTGTTCTGGAAGCTGAGTAAAAGGGCATTATGTTGGAAAGTATTAAGAGCTGCTCTCAACTTAATTGTTTATGTGTGGACAGTCAGAAAATTGTGAGGAACCATAAAGCCTGTGTGTGCCACACCAAGGCCTTTATCCTCTCCTTTGGCTTACCCCCACTCAGTCATACAGCAAAAGAGCAAGAAGGCTTCCTTATCTGTTGGTACTCATCAGATATATTTGAAAATTATGAGACTGACACACACTTCTGAACAAAGCATAAGATGCTGCTTTCCATGGTCAATGAGGTATAAGCCACATACTGAACTGTAATGAGAAATTAAGACATTGACCAGCTGAATCTAGACAATCTGTGGTACTTGGCAAGACAGGCATCCTGTGGAAAAAACAGCATGCAAATACGTTAAGAAACACCGTCACCAGGCACCTAGAAAAGGAAGTAAAATAAGCTTGCATAAGCAACCTTATTTATGCCAGTTCCAGTTCTGAAGTGATGAATGCAAGTCTAATCACATTCTTTCCCAAAAGTTCGATGATGTGTAACAAAATAAGCTTCTTGCATTCACAAAGATAACATTCATGTGTGGCCATTGTCACATTCTCCAGAAATATAAGACATAAAAACACATGTGTGCTGCACAGCATATGCAAGACTGCTCTTACTCTGTCTCGGGTGAGGGTCTGTGCCCTGTTCTTATGAACAATCCAAATGTAACCTGGAGGCTGGATCCAGGCTTCTCCATCCACTTGCACAGGAACTCCCTCTTCTCCAAGAATTGCTATCTTCACTGTCCGACACTGCAAGAAATGACCACAGAAAAACTGTAAAACGTTGGTTTTCCAAAAGCATGAGCCATTCTCTGCCTTTGCAAAGCCCTTCCCCAGGTGCTGTAGCTTTGGTGCTACTTGAGACACCTGTGTCTGGGCAGCAGGGCACACCTTGCCCTTGAGCAGCAGTGAGCACTTGCTGTGTCTTTGGATTACTCTGTATTTTGAGTTGCTGGTCTAACTCCTACCACAATGAATGATAGCAAACAACTTCATGCTCAAATTGCCCCTGAACATACTCATTTCCAGCCCTGGTGGATGCTCTTTCCATGGACCAGAGAGAGCACAAAGGAGGGTGTTACTGACTGAAACTGGCCCAAAAGTCACCAGCTGGAGAGGGAGCAGGCACAAAGAGCTCACAAAAGCAACTGATACCTGTGCAATACGGTGGTGCTGCAGGTTGATCACACGTGACACTGCCATCTGCATGCTACCAAACACGGCCACCACCTCCAAAATCTTGTCATCAAAGGAAGGGGCTGTAAATGTCTGTCAGATACAAGGGAGAGAGAATTCGGCTGACATACAGTTGTGTTAGGAAGCTTTCCTTTAGCCCCTATTGGTGCAGATCTGGAGGCCAGCTCTCAAATGTGCTCTTTAATCTGTATAAAAACAAGACTTGAAGGTGACAATCTACAGTGAGCTACAAGGGAGAACAAGGAGGTTTGATAGTCCCACTGTGATTCCAGTGGCTAAAGTATAATGCAGACACACAGGCTGTAGGCCACAAGGCAATAATTATTCTTTCCAGAGTAGACACTCCTTCATTTCCAACAGCACAATGTTTCTGAGTAAATCTACCTGCCTTTGCCTTCAAGGGGCTTTACTTCTCAGCCAGTCTGTGGGGACAAGGTCAACCTAAAGTGTTTCCTGCAGGTCCAAATGGTCTGGTGATGTTTCTTCTGAATCATTACAGACTGCCTGGGTATGAAGCTGCCGAAGATTGAATTTCAGTATCTTACCCACTTCCCATAGAAAGTACAAGCAGACAGGTCCCTTGCCCTTTCTTCCAAGCGCTATTCTCAGAGACTGTGACTTCAAAAGCAACAGAAAATAGAAACATTTCCTGGATTGCCTTAGAGAATACTCACATCATCTTCCTTGGTTCCCCCCCAAAAGTTGGTGCCTCCTGCATAGCTGGGAATGTTGAGTACAGCAATTCCCTGGAGACTGGGCAGAGGGATTGGCCTCCCATCACACTGCACAGAAAAGAAGGCAACACAACTTTCAGCCCAGCAGGAGAGAGCCCCTCCTGCCAGAGCATATGTTCTAAGAGCAGAAAACAGCCTGCACAGCTTAGTAATACATTACTTCAGGTTTCTTCCTGTTTATTTTTGGCCTAGCAGAGTAGAATGTAACCACTCAAGGCTCAAAAGTCAGGCCTCTTTTGGCAGACATGAATTTTAGAGAGAAACTTGCTTCCTTTCCTCTGACAGGAATAGGAAATACCTGAGAGGCTTGGCAAAACCTTTTGGTTTATTCCTTCAGAAAGAGAAATAAAACTCATGAAACACCTTTGTGATGAGGATCTCGTCCTGAAAGTTACCTGTTTATGTTTTATATGGCATATACAACAGTATTTCTTTTCCAGTTTGATGCAAATTATAGCACAGTTAAATCAAGAGCTTTCCACTGTACCTACTATCTACAATGATGTATTCACTCGAGATACCACATGTACCATAACAATCTTACCCACGCTAAACACTGAGCTGAAAACTGCAAATACTTTCCAGCAGGATGATAACTTCCCTTATGGTCTGAGAATACAAGTTATCCTCCAGAACCAGGAAAAGCCACATTTAGTTGTATCAGACAGGCAAACATCAAACATCACAAAGTAGAATCACCATGCCAAAGTTACAGTGCCCAAGGGAGATGCAATTAGACATCCCAGTTTTAGGAACAGAAGAGCATGCTCATTTCTCACCTCCAGCAAGACTTTCTGCTCCAGGTTTTTATATGTTCTGTGCAGCAGCTCCTTGGTCCCGAGTACTCCATACCACATCATGTTCTTTGTACGACTTCTAAGGGGACAAATCAAAAGAGAAAAAGTCAGCACAGACACCCTTTCACGAAGAAGGAATAAAAACCTCACATTGAAATGGTACCTGCTATGTCCTAGAACACAAAGGTACTTTGCTTCCAAAAGGGTCAAGCACTCTGAGTGGTCACCGTTTGTGCTAGGAATCTACTTTCCTTTAAATACGTGCCAGGTAGGAATTGAGGACAACTGAGTAACAAGCACTGCCAGGAACATACACAGACTCCCCTGGCACCAAACTTGTCCATCTCATACACCAGGACATCAACAGTGTTTGGTCATGTTAGCTCAAGTACAGTAAACGTACCAAGCCCAGCCTACAAAAAGCACCCTGCAGTTTCCCAGGTATTCAAAAGGCCAAAGCTGTGGTTTGTATTAAGTCAGGGTCAAAGTCAAAACCAGCTTCTGTGGCATTTAGAGCTGAGATGTGCTTCTCTCATGGCTGAATAGCCCAGGAGAAAAATTTGTGAGATGACATAAAAAGAACCAATGTACTCAACCTACACCAATACAGCTACTTAAAGACCTTACAGCATAATAAAACAGTAATAAATCAGTAACTTATCTCCTCCATCATGATTTCAAGCCTCAAAGGAGGATAATTTAGACAACATGCCTATTCAGCACACTTGTACACAATCAGCTTCCAAACCACACAGAAGCATGAAGTGGTTTCAGTCACTTCTGGCATCAGTCCAAAGGTCAAAGCCAAACCCACCTGCATTTCTCTGGGTGCTCGTCACGTTTGTTGTTGAAATCCAAAGAAATCTTTGCATCCAGTCCAATTCCAAAGTAATTATTCATGACACACTTCTCTGTGTAACATTCACTGCCCAAGAGAAGAACAAAACTACCATTCACAAGTCTATATACCATTTGGTGTGTATCGCACATACAATCCCAGAGTCACTTAGGTTGGAAAATACCATCAAGCCAAACTGTGGCAGATGTGTCACTGAATGTACAACTCTGTCAGCTGCCATTCCATGGCATGCAGCGTGTGAACACAATCATGGAACGCTGGGCTGGGGCAGTCTGTTACTCTGCTCTAGAAAGTAATCTGCTCCTCCTGAGCTCCCTTTGGAAATGCCCACTCCCTCCCTTCAGGCTCCTCCACATACTCACAGATTTTCAGGCTCAGAGTTAAAGGGATCAGCATGGATCAGCAATCGGCTGATGACAGAGCTCCCAGGCAAAGAACCAGACATGCCAGCACGGATATCTGCAGGAAAATTGACCACGGAGAAGAGCATGACTAACAATAAGCAGAAAATAGGTAACTTCAATCTCCATGACAAGATAATAAGTTAGTGTGTTCTGCCATCATTCATGGAGAAAGAAAATAGCATAAGTGCTTTCTTCCACTCCAGAGGCTTAGCTCTTTTGAAAAGGAGAAGGGTTTCTGGGGCTGCCTGCAGGATTTCTGCCTGACGGTGCATTACCTAAGGCCAGCAGCATAGTTGTAGAGGAACATGGAAAGGGGAAATAGGAATGCATTCTCTGCAGTAATGTTTTTGTTGCAGGGAAGACATGCAACATCCCTCCTCCAGTGAGTAAAGAGAAAGGAGTCAGAGTGAAGTTATTATCCAGGTTGCTTGAGAACTACTGTGTCCTGTTTCTTAAATTATTAACTGGTAACCCACAAACAGCAGGTCTGTCAGAGAGAAAGGAAATTACCTGCTTCTAGAAGAAGCAATTTGAACAAGTAATTTGGGGGGAGAGGTGCAAGGACACTGCCACAGCGACGGGGAGAAGTTGCTGCACAAGATGTGGGAGATGGGAATTCTGTTGGGTCTGTGCCCTTCCAGTGACTTCAGCCCCCAGATGAAGGGACTCTTACTCCCTGCCTATGGCTGCCACTCTTCATAAACCTTTCTCATATTCCCCTTCTCTAGGTTACTTCGAGATCAGTATCTCCTTGCAAATGGCACTTAAATTCTGCCACTTCATGGTGTTAACAATAATCTGTGCAGAGGTCCTAGTTACAAACTAGACACTAACACATTTCACTCCAAGCCTCCACTTGAATTTCCCTCCAAGTCAACCCTGCACAAAAGAGCATCTGGCAGGACAATTTCATGTTCTCATGTGGGGACTGCAGCCTGTGCTACTGTCACCCATGATCCAGTTGGCTGTCTCAGTGGGAAGAGGTGGGTGTGACACTTACTTGGGTAGAGAATTTTTGTGTTCAGCATTGGCAGGTTATCCCGGTTTCCTGTCTGGGGAGGAAGAGATGCAGAGCTGCCCAGCAACAAACTTCCTTTGTTTATTAGTCTTTCGCAAGGAGACTTGGACGCTGTAAAACACAACCCAAACACAGCTATTGACAAACATAATGCTGTGAAATCAACCAGCACACCACAGCAAGACTGGGCCAGGAATTACTCAACAGAAAAACACCTGAGGCACCAGAAGAGTTGACAGAACCAGTCATTAAGAGACAGAGATGTCACGTATGTGCTGCCAGAAAAACACACAGACTAGAAGCGCCAAAATGCCACATGAAAAATATTACAAATGGAGATGAGAAAAAGCTGGTGCCAGCAGCATAATCAGGGTATGTGGCTCCCAATCAATACTCAGGGAAGTTTCAACTATGTCTGCAGTGTTCAGGGATCTCTAACAAATTACTCATATAACACAGTTATTAAAGCAAACTGGCTACTGTTCTCTGTCATCTGCAAAGGATGGCAGGGAAATGTCACCAGGTAAATGACGTGAAAAATGCTCAAGACCATCCTTGTCCATGCACCAAAAGCCAAGAGAACGAAGACTACCGGCTAAGGCGCAAGAAAATTCCTGCCTCATAGGCTCTGTATACTATACACAGACCAGTCATCAGAGATGTAGCAAAAAGTGGGGTGTATAATGCACAGGCTAGAGCACAGAAACGTGCAGGGCCTGAAGAACAATCATGCAAAAATTAGAGAAAAACGCAACACAGCAGGGAATGCATGTAACACCCCTTCCCTTTTTTACAACTAGAAGAACTGGAACGCACAAGCAAGACCTGCCTGGTGGCAGCCCCAGAGCAGTACCTTTCCTCCTCCCCTTGGACACTCCATAGCTGCTGCTGTGTGATGACTGCAGGGACATTTTATCCTTGTTCCTCAGCTCCTTGCCCTCCTCAGAGGATGACAGACTAAGGAGGAAGCCCTCTTGCTCCTGGGTCTGGGCATTCTGCTCATCTACAGCTGTATGGAGAGATGAAGTAGGTGAGTACCTCACAGCTCTTTCAGCAAGGAATACCTCCCACTGATGTAAATAACAACAGGATGGGACTCCACATGTCCCAATTCTGTTACGGAAAGAACAAGGAAAAAAAAAAAGCTTTCCTTTATAATTTGTCTCAACTAAGCCCTGCTCTTGAGAGCTTTTGGAACCAGGCTGGCTTAACCTCCTTGTTTACTTTGCTGAGCCCTTTAGCAGTGAGGCTCTAAAAAGAAATGTCCATCTTTAATACCACAGGTACTCAGGCATCCTGAGATGTAAACTGTGCTACAGGTGATAGGCTTCCATCTATTTGCATTTAGATGTTGCTAGGAATTCTAACCAGACAGACATGAAGTGATTAATGAATTTTCTGTTTGCTTAATCTGCAGAGGTGCAATAACATAAGCCACTTGAAAAGGACACTTAGACCCATATAATGGAGGAGGAAGAAAATAGCAGTTGGTAGAAACCAATACAAACAGAGGGAAGATCAGATTACATACTTTGGAGGAGGAAAAACAGTTTGGAAAAGATGAACAAACACATTTGAAATGTAACTGGAGTTTGCTGGAGAGTTGATAAGATTTAAACACTAGCATGCTGCCTAAAGAAATCAAAACATCCCCTGCATGTAATCAACAGGCATTTTCCTCCCCAGGAGACCCTGCCAGGGCACAGCTCTAAAGTGACCTCAACTGCTCTACCAGCTCTCTGCCTCCACAGGTGGATGAGCCCCCCTTCTTTCAGTCTCTTCCCCTCCCTTGTGCTGACTCTGGAGTTCATCAAAACTACCCATGAGGCACTCCAACCCACTAGCCCAGCAGAAATAGAAACACTTCTGTCTGGATTAAGCAAATTGCTTGGGCTCCAAAAGAACTCCATAAACATCAAACTGGCCTAAGGTAAGCAGCAGCAAAGTGGGGTAGCAGTGAGGTCAAGGCCCCTATTTCACTAGAAGTATGCCGTTTGCTCCATTTTCATCATCCCACACCACTTCACTTTCAGAAGAGGTTGTATACAGTGTTGCAGTGCTGGAAATCCAAGCAATTTTGCAATGCTTTGTAACTTACTACAAAATTGTTCATAGTGCACATTTGGGTGTGCACGGATGTCACATCTGCAACTTTAATGCTTTTACCTCCAGTAACAATCTGTAAAGTACTTCCTTTGGTCTCAGCTAAACCCCTGTTTATGACTAACATCTGGGAGACTGACACCTTTCAAAGGAAAGGAAACTTTGAGCCATGGGGGGTGTGCCTGGAAAGAGACAAGGGTCAAGGTGTGGAGACGGGAGTCACCTGCCTCAGAAGCTAATATCAGAACAGAACTGACTGGTACCAAAGGTGCAGTATTGTAAGTTTTTCCCAGGGACAAAGCTCGTTTAAGAAGTTCTTGCGGGCTCTTGCAGTTGTGACACAGCAATGTTTTGCTGGGCTCTGCTCTAAAGAGATTTCTGAAACAATTCAAGCTAAAACAGTGAAAATATTTTCTTCCCAAGTGTTTTCAGATCTGTTTTACAGCAAGGCCACACAAACAGCTCCACTGACACAATTGTGGTATGGGTGGGGACAGACAGGAAATGCAAACTAACAGAGTGTGGGAGGGTAGGAACTTCCTAGACCAGCCCGATGGGAGAGAACACACCTTGATCTTCAGGCTTATTTAGATAGCAATGTTTCCAACAGGTGGGCTCGGTAGAGACGGCACTGAAACTAAACAGCCAGGCTTTCTGAGTATCTTCTCTATCTCAGGAGAGCTGGGCTCCATAAAGAACCCTACTGACCCCCAGAACAAAGGAAACTTATTCTCAAGAGTCTGCAGGACTCCTGACATGTCACCTTTCTCTGCATGCTCTATTATCTGGCGAATGGCCTTTTTCAGGCTATTGGCTCTCAGCATGAGCTGCTCCCGGGGCCGGAATATCTGGGGCCGTGCTGTGCAGGATGAGCCCATGGACCGCTCGCTCGAGGTGTCACAGGCACTGCCCGACCCATCCCCATCTTCAGTTTCCTCTGCAATGGTGGGAGGAGGGTTTGACAGAGACGAAGATGCTTGAGATTCATCATTCAGTGTCTTCAGCAATGAGTCCAGCTTCTCCTTCAGGACACAGCACTACAAGGAGAAGAACAACATTTGAGTAGAACTAGCAGTAGCCTGGGTAGCTCATTCTTTTAGTGCCTGATGAACTGCTACTGTCCTAGTTCTCTGAGAACAGAGCAGTTTTACACTTCAGAAGTAGAAACCCAAACAATTTTTCAAATTTTACCTTCCTGGCCATGACCTCTGATTCCTCTGAGCTTTCTGTTGCCTTCTCATAGGCCTTCCCTACTCGAGCCACAAAATCCTTCACTGTCTCACAAAGCACCCTGGACAAAGGAAGGAGTGAAAATGAAGTCATGCAAGGATTGTCACAGGATTTCCACAGTGCAGCTTTCACTTCGAGCAGTTGTCCTCTAAGTACTCACTTGGCTGAGGAGATGACCACTGAGTGTTGGTCAGAAGTCAAAATTTTGGACAAATGAGCAGCCACAGAGTCTTCATAGCAGAGAATCTTCTGCACCTGTTGACAGTCAGAAACAAGACACTGGGGTGCTGCTTCCCAACATTACAACATAAGCTGTGTAACCCTGGCGCCCCAGAGAGTACCTATCACTCTATAGGTTCTTTTTGCCCTGGCAAAGTTCCACAGTCCAGGGTTCTATTACTCACTGAAGACCTGAATCTCATGAATAAACTAATTCTAAACCTAGAAACCACGAGCAGTGCAGTTCTTAGAGTCTCTGATCAACTGCAGATCTAAAAGCACTTTTTTGTGACTGATATGCAGCTTGCCACTATTTCAACAACTTGATGTTATGACAGCAAATACAAGTCAGTCATTTCCTTTCTGTTCTGTTCCAAAGGATCTCCTCCTCATCCCTCATTCTGCTTGTTGACTCTGGTAAACCCAACCTCCATCCTTCTTGACAGTACTTCACTAACTTAAAGCATCAGATCTTTGCAGCTCTGGCAGTATCCAAGCCACAGCTCAGGTTTGCTCCACTGGAGCTCTACCACTGCCTCCCATCTCATTTGCTCCAAGGCTGGTGCTCCAGTCCCCTGCCCTCTGCATCCTGGGAGGTACCTCTGAATCCTCACTGAAATCCTCAGTGATCGTGGAAGTGGAGGACTGCCGAGGGAGTTTGGTTTCATACACCATGATGCTCCACCTGTTGAAAACCACACTAGACACTACAATGCAGACGTTTTCTTCCTTTATCCAAAGGACATATAACAGGTTAGAACCTCAAAGAAGAACTCATGCTTACACTATGGGGGGCCGTGACTGATATAAGGAACCCACAGAGTTGCAATGGAAATGCAGAGGGGCTGAAATGGGGAAGAAGGATGACAAGATGAACAAGTATTCTGCAGCACAGGGAACCTTTCTGTACTTCTTCCCTCTCCACAGAAATTCTATGGGCACTACTCAGTTCAACATAATAGATGCCAAAATGCAACTCTAAAGACAAGAAGCAATTTTACATGTACAAAGATAAATAGAAAGTATCAACACTAGGGGTAGACATCTATTTCTGCATTCAGCTTTAATTTCTAAGCCAAATTCAAGATAAATTTGTTCAAGTTTACCAAGAGAGAAAAATTGGTTAAAAAAGTAAGGCATGACTTTAAGGGTGAAAAATTCAATTGATGAGAACTCTGGAGCAGAAGAGAGGACACAGGACATCAGACAATTTCACTTGTTACTGTTCTGCAGCAGTGGCATGGAAAGCCAGACCACCTTTTGTTGCTAGATGGTGACAGTGGATTATCAAAGAAAAAATATTAACTGGCATTAGTAAGAGGTCCAGCAGCATGGCAGAATCAAGACTGCTCAGTTCTACCCTGGAAGGATATTTTCATACAATTCTTGACAGCAAAGGATGTTAGTGATGGTTACTCACCTGTCCAGCATTTTGGTACTGGCCCTCTCCAGCTTCTCCAGGATCTGTGGGAGCTGGGTATCATCATCACAAGCAGACCCCCAGCCTAACACGCGGGCAAGGTCATTCCCTGTTCCCAAGGGCAGCACTCCCAGCTGGCACTGCATTAAGAGAAAAGGAAAACAAAACTGATATTCAAATGGGAAAACACAAGCCAGGAGCAACCACAAGTAACCTGACTGATTCCTTAACACACCAATCACTGAGAAACAACTAATCCAAGGGTGGGGAGAAAGTAATTGGATGGGGAAAACAGCCAGGAGAGCATTCAAATAAAGAAAAAATTTCCTCTGCTCTTAGTTGTTCACTGGGAGAGGAGCATTTTACAGCTACCACCTGAAGCAGCACCTCGCTGAAGTAACCCCTCCTCCAGAGGTTTGTATGCAACCATCAGGTGGTGCTATTGTGTTTCTGTAAAATGAGCAGAGACAGCTCCCAGACAAAATGAAAACTAAAATGAAACACCCTATGATACCTCTACTGCAATGAAGTTTCTGCCTGTGCCAAGACCCAGAAATTACATCACGAGAATTAAAGGGAACAGGTGAGGAGCACAAGGCATGTGGAATTCCCAAGTTTTCTAACTGCAGCCCTTTCAGAATATGCCTCAGCTGGCAACAGAGCAGGAGTACACCAAAAGCTGGATCTTGTGGAGGAGCATTGGAGACAGGAATAATGAATTCATCCATTTCTGCTTCTTGCAGAAAACTCGTGAAGAGCACTGCTGTGGTAAGCTTCCAGCAGCTTCAGTCCTGGGGCAAAAAACAGCTGCATGACCAAGGAAAGCCTATTCAGCCCATGCTGTTGTTACTTCATTCCTTCACCCCACCAAGCTCCTGGGCAGGTACCTGCTTGTGAAGGTTGAGGCTATCAATTTCAGAGAGAACCCAGCCAACACTTCCATCCCCACCACAAACCAGGATCCGGAAAGTGTCAAATTTCTGGAATAAGCGTAAACTACAGAGGAGAGAAAGAAAAAAGCGAGAGGGAAAAACAATCAGCTGCTACAGAAAGAAACAATAAACAAATCCAATCTAGGTAATGAACATGGCAGCTTTGCTTATTGTAGGCTCTGATTTTGCAATGAATATGGGTCACTGTCAGACTACAGACAAATTAAAATTATTATAATTAAGGAATTATAAATACAGCTAAGCAACTTACAATGGCTATTCACTACAGAAATATCTTCCAGACATGCTCCTCTACGAAAGCAAGGCACTTTTGTCTGTACGGAAGAGGAAACAAGCATGTGATAGCTGATTAGCCATTGAATTAACTCCTTTTTGCAGCCTTGCTGCATTCAGCCTCACACTAGTTACTTGTCACTCTTGGAGTGCTTTGATGTCTCTGCCACCCAGTCAAAGCCAAGCTTCGAGCGGGGATCTTCATGCAGTGATTCAGTAAGGAGACAACTGTAAGAGGATGTAAAGCCTCACAAGCTCTAGTCCTTCTGGGAAAGCAATACCAATGTTCCGGCACCTTGTCTGTCCTGCAGGCAGGCAAACAGCTCCCCAGTGTGAGTTTTTCCATTCACTGTTTCCACAATAATAAAAACAACGTCTCCTTAAGCTGTTTGAAACTGTACTTTGGAGACCTACTACCTGCTTTTATTTTGGGTTTGTATGTAAGTTTTTTATTATTATTATTACCTAAACAGAATTTGCTGGAGTCCACGAAAATCCTTATTTTACCAAGCATTGTTGACACAAAAAATGGTTACCAAAAATGACAAGACCTTATGGTACAGTCTGACTGGCACAGCTGAAAATATTTAAATTATCAACAAGCGGCCTTTACCCCATACCACACTTCCTCTTTAAGAGAGCATAGAAGAGCAGCTGTTTTAGAAGCTGTGCACCACAGTTTGAGAAACTGATTCCCTCCCTTCCATTCTCTCCCGCTTAAAAGCAAAACTCCTCTCTCCAGTCAGTCCAACTGGGGAAGGGAAGAAGAAAAATACTTAATTTTACAAGTCTTCTCTAAGTTAGTTTTCAGCCAAACACATCCCCTGGACAGCATACTGCAGTTTTAAATGTCAATGTTTAATAATGTGGTATGGCAAAGAACACAGGAGTTCTTGGGACAGCAGAACCCAATGGTCACTCATCCAGGAATGGACATTCCCGGATTTAGCTCCCTGCATCCACAGACCTAGACTTGAAGCCACAGTCAGAAAAGGATGAGGGAAATTTATTTTGTGTTGGCTCTTATTATAAGGAGCACAAACTCACAATAACAGTTACTCAAATGTGATGCAACATAAAAACATTTGGAAGCAGGAAAACTAAAGACTAAACGTTGGGGTTTTTTTAAATAAGAGTTGCAGAAATACACTAGAGAAATTTATTCCACAGCTACCACTTTTTTTTTAATCCACAGATATTCTAGGTAAAAAGCTTGAAATGTCACCAAGATCCCAGGGTAGAACCAACTTTACCAAATGAACTCAAAAGAGATCTCACCATAAAATCTTCAAGGGATAAAAGTTTCACATACTTCCCAGGTAAGTTAGCTCTTGATAAATCTCATCTTGACAATATTAATTTTCTATCTATGACATCTGTCTGTTCACTTAAGTGAAATTAACTCTCCTTAGCAGTACATCAGGATGCCTATTACAAGTCTGTTTGCTGACACGTTTTCTTCTGGATGCAAGCTTTCTCTACTTGGGTCTTCTTCCAGGGGAGTGTTTCTGTAATTCCCCCAAAACACCTCAAGCTGTCCTGCTGTTACTGATGAATGAAAGTAATAACCTTTTTCAACAACATTTTTGGTTTTAGCTAATCAATAACACTAAAAACAGAGAGAGGAAAAACCCTCCAAATTTTGTATGTGTTCAGTTTTCTGTGAGGAATAGGTTATAACCCTTGTTATATTTGAGGATGAGCTTAACCAAATAAATCCCTTGTACTTCTCTAGTATTCACAAAGGATGCGTGTTTTCACAGAATATCTGCCTACCCAAGGTGAGGTCCTCCATTCATGAGGTCAAAGACCTGGGCTGGATTCAGAAGCTGTTTGAATCTTCGTAGAAATTTTACACCTTGGTTGTCTCCACTTTTTGAGTTGACAAAGACCAATAAAGGACTTGTGCAAGAAGGTGGACAAGTAGCTTTCCAGAAACCTGTTGGGGAAAGATGAAGGGAGAGGGAGAAAAAGCCAAGTGTGAAGCTGCCCATGGAGATGAAAAGACAAAAAAAACAATACCCCGTAGCCCAGTCTAGCTATGAAACATCTAATACTTTCCTTGTACTTATGGCACTCACTGGGCAAATGCCACATGTGCACAGCCTTGAACCCAGCATGAACCACACCTCATGCTGTCAAGTACCACACTTATCTCCTAGCAGTGTAACAAACTTTTCAGCTTCCCCAACCTACCCACACTGCTTCCGCAATATAGTTATTCTCAACAACCTTCACCAGCTGCAGCTCAGCAAACACTGACATTAAAGGGTGATAAACTGAGTACAAAAGCAAAGCAAACAGTTCACTCAGCAATGGCTTCCAGCAGAATTTTCAGCTGACAGAGCCTGGCATTAACAGTGTCAGCTGAAGGGACTGTGACTGAGAGAAACAAGAGCTACTTGCAGTACTTACCATCTGAATCAATGCTGTTCAGAGCAGTAGGAGGAATGACTGACACTTTGCACAGCCCAAGGGGGCACTTGCTTGGCAACAACTCTTTACATGCTGTGTGTACCTGGAAACATCCCCAAAAAAAGTAATTCAGATCTTTTGGGCACTGTGGTGTAACTCCCAAAGCCACCTATCAGGAGGCTGTAAGAGTAAGAAAGGTGGAGGGGGTGATATGACCAGGAAATGTCCATTGACAAATTTACTGATGAAGTTATTTTTAGAATGATCCAACCAGTCTTCTACTAATTCTCCTCTTACTATTAGTATGCACTTTGCCATTTGAAATTGTGAGACCAGCATTTTGAGTGCTGAGAGGACCAGATAACAGATTCCATGGCTTTAGGAGCCTTCAGGCATTCTGCTTTCAAAATCCCTGTCTCAGCTGAGAGATCCAGGGTAGAAAAAAAGAAAAAGTTGGGAACTCAAGAAAACAAGAAAGCAAAAAAACAAAGCAGGAATACATAAGGGACATAAGAGGTAAGAGAAGAAGGGATTAATGAGGCTAAGAAAGGAAATAAAAAGTAGATCAGGGGACTTCAGTAATTTCTGGTACAAGGAGGCTGCAAGACAGAGGGTTCGCTTAAGGTTTCAGCCCCTGCGTTCTAAACACGTATTTTGTGGTATTTCTCTGACAACTGGAAACGTATCAAGATCTGTATCACTGCAGTGGTTAGGCAAGACAAATCTATTGCAATGGAAGGGAAACTGCTATTATTACTAATTCATAATGTAGATATATATAAAATACACATATATATGTCCTTCATGGCAAATGCTGACAGCATAGTTGGAGGTTTTGTTTTCAGTCAATGTCGTTAAAAGAACACACCTCAGAGCTGATCAAAGACTGTCGTTTTACTGAAATAATGACTCAGCTCACCATGGCTTTGCACCACAAGCA
This sequence comes from Xenops minutus, assembly GCA_035221455.1. Taxonomy (NCBI): domain Eukaryota; kingdom Metazoa; phylum Chordata; class Aves; order Passeriformes; family Furnariidae; genus Xenops; species Xenops minutus. Next base: position 19,137,611 of record JAWWEE010000010.1, read on the forward strand.
GCGCCAGTCTTGCAAACGCAGAACACTTCCACAGGTTTTGTCACACATGGTGCATTTGGCACTCACGGGCAGGTTTCCCTCCAGCCACTGATGTGGCATCGAGATCTGCAAATGGCACAGAGGGACAGAAGCAATATGGACTGCAGGAGGCACATGGGTTCTGAGACAGACACAGAAGCAAGACTTCATATGCACCGTTTAAGGAAAGCAAAGGCAATTTCTAGAAAATACCTGAGGACCAATTCTGGCATTTTATATCATGCTCAAGCACAAAGAGTCCAGGTGACTCACTCCAGGCTACCTGGGAAACAGACTTGCATTATATGTTAAGGTGTTGTTCCAAACACTCATTTATTTTCCTTTTGCCAAAACTCAGATCAAGGTCCCTGTGCCTTCAATTATTTAATCTTAACTTCCCCTGTCCATAGCAGAAGTTTCTTCCTATTAAGGAGTCCTTGCTACATTGGTCAGACTTTTCACACAGAATCTCATGCTCTAGAGGCCCTTCCCTCATAAAGGCAGAATCTGCTATTTATAAAGTGAAAAAAAAATCTATAGAGCTTTTTATAGAGCCAGTGCTTCTACACCAAAGAGTCCAGGCTAACACCTACCCCATCTTCATCCTCAATTATATCCTTTCCAATAGAGGCCAGAGTAGTCCACTTGCAATTGTTGGTTGCCCGCACAGCACAGCGCTTGTGAGCTTTAAACTTGCACACTGCGGAGGAAGAGAAGGATTTATTAATCATACCTCAGAAGTCTAATGTGACAGTGTGTTTTTGGCTCCAGAAGAAAGCATGGGCATGCTTTACCCTTGTTAGCACCACCGAAACAAAAAACTCTGGGACTTCTGAGAACAAGGATCTAGCTACTAATTCCTGCCTTTACACTTTTGCCAGTTGCTTGTACAAAGCTTAGTTATGACCTTTTTAAATTTGATATGATTTACATAGTCTTACCCTCCGCTGTCCTTTTGCACAGTTGTGGGTGTCACCTCACCCACACTAGAAGCATGAGCTGTGCACAGCCAGGCCATGTCTGCTAAGCCAGAACTGAGAAAAAATAACTTCCTGGCACTCACACACTTAACAAGGATGCTCTTACAATTTTTGTTATGAACAGGAGTATTTTTATGAATATTCTATCTGATCTGAAGTGTGTATCTGCTCACTGCAGGCACATGACTTTAACAAGGGATGGCAGTACTTGGGCACACAGGGAACACTAGGAATAAAAGCAAGCAGGAGGAGGAGCACACCTACCCTCACAGGAGAGCCCATGCGAGGTGACTCCGGACAGTGCCTCCCGGCACACGTTGCAGTAGGTGGGCCGGGCGTGTGAGCAGGCGTACCAGTTGTGCATCCCTGAGAAATGGTCCATGCTGTACTGGGTAGACTAACAACACAAATGGGTTACAGCAAAGTCTAAAAAGAAGCAACAAGACTTTTTTCCTTGAAGACTTGCACAAAGTAGGCAGGAAAGGCAGAAACAGAACACTTTTTTACCAAGGAAGGGTAGGCCACATGCAGTTTATACACACTAGCAGTAACTCAAGAAGGTTTGTAAGCCAAAAGAAGAAGCCTGAAGAAGAAGCCACACCTTCATTTCTGCTCCTGTCCCACCTCTCATCCTTGTCTCATTAGACGTGTATGTAGGAAAAGGCACTGGAGAATTTATCTGCTGGAGAATTTATTCTCATTATTTTTGTTGGATTAAATTTTCAGTAAGATCAGTTCCCCAATGTGGCTTAATGTATAGCAGAGAGATGCTTGTGCCAGCACAAGGGAGGCAAGATCAGAGCGGGGAAAACACAAGACAGCTTCTCTTGGTGGCAGTGCTGGTCTCACTCCAACCTCAGGAAGCAGCTAGATGCAATGAAGCAGGAACAATACCAAACAGCCAAGATGTGAATTAGGACAGGGAGGATAATTGAAGAGTGAAAAAACAGTGGGAGGGGAACCGTGTTTCATAACCTACCCATACTCTGGAAAGTGCTCTTGAGGTTACCAAGGGAGCACATACAAAGCCACAAATATTCTTTGGAGAATCTCTTCTGTGTATTTGGGATCAGTTTTAGAGAAGACCTAATGCTATTACCCATTGTAGTCAAATGACTTCTACTAACTTCACTGTAAGCTGACTGCAGTCTCAAAACTAGCTGTGAATTAGCAGATGAGATGCAGAGTACAAAGCAACACATTTTCATATTACCTCAAAATGTTCACGGTTTTGTACAGTCTTCAGTACTGCAATCCAATCTTCCATCTCTTTTCTGTTATCAGCACAAAGGATGAGCTTCCGACAGGGAGTGATAATCTGAAGAGAGAGAAAATGAAGAGTGTGTATTCTGGGAACATCAGTGAGAGGCAGCAAGAGACACTTTGTCACTAATGCAGCTACTGAAGCTATTTTCAGGGGCACGGAGCTGCACAGCCAAAGTTATTTGCATTTTTCAACCGTGTGTCTCTTCCACCATAACATACCTTAATTCCTTCCCACATGTAAAGAAGGACAGAGATTTGAGCTGTCATTTCCAACACTAAACTGAGTAAAGAAATCTTTCATACCCAAATAACAGCCCAACACAAATCAAGCACAGAGAAGCAGCACTGCAGACCTTGCATAAATCTTTTTAAATTGGCAACAACATTAAAGCATTTTATTAATAGCATAATATACCAGTTTCTAGCTATTAATGAATCAAATAACATACTCTATATCATACTAAAAGTCTTCTATTTAGTAATTACAAGTGGGGAGGGAGGAGAAGAGAAATAAAACAACATAAGTAATCTAGAAGAGACATCACTGTATTTTGAACTCTCATGTTTCCTGAGGACTTGTTCTATCTAGGAAGGCAGCAGATGTCCCCTGCCACCAGCCCTTCTCCTTTAGTCACAGGGCGGCAGCAGAGAGAAATAAAGCTCTTCAGAGAAGCATGGCTGCTGTCCTCAGGGCTGTCCAGTCCCCTGGCCTCCAGCCCTGACTGGAAATCAACACTTATTCTTCCTGAGAGAAAAGCCTTTCTTCCCCACACGGTAGTTATCCCACTGTCACCTCTGGACTGATTGCCATCAAACTGACTTCTTAAGTTAGACCAATACTGAAATATTTGCAAGACTTGGTTCTAGGAAAAGCTGTGTTAAGGTTGAGCATCATTAGCAAAAATCAAAAGGCTCCCTTTTATGTCAACTCTAAAAAGTTTCCTTTTTAGCTTTTCTGAACTCCTCTACATTTTGTATATGAAAAGAATTGCCTACATAATCTGATTTTCCAGAAAATTGTACCCTAACATCTGAAAGAATGGATTAAAATAAACCTGGTTTGTGCCATTTGATAAGGCCCAACCATGCAGCTGAAGTTTTGTTAATGAACACTAAAAACACCCACACGCATCACCCCAATGCATGACCCCTGCTAATTACCATTTTCAAGTCTGTTTCTCACTTCTCTCATTATGATTTGTAAAACAGAACATCAAACTGAGAGTTGATGTTGAAGTGCCTCACAGCATCACCAAGACATGTGGATGTAATGTCAACAAAAAACACATATATGGAAATTTCTGCTTTATTTTAAGCTCTTCAACTTTCTGTATTTATTTTCATTGACAGACTGCAGCATTCACCTGCAATAACATCAACCTCACCCAGAGGCATGACCAATGCCTAGAAAAGGGTGCTACAGACACATTAAGTAGTCAATGAAAGAAGCTAAATCCCTTTTTAAAGAAGCGACTGGCCATACATATTAGAAACACAGTTTTGGCATTTGGGCCATTTTCTCCTGGACAAAATGACCTGATCTGTATCAACTTTAAGCAAACAGAAATAAATATTTATACTATTCTAAAAATAAAACTTTGAAGAACTTCTTCTCTCTTCCCTTACTTTCCTTTAAACAATTCCAGCTCTGATAAAATTTACTCTCAAAGAAGGTAATGACAAGAATGTTTCTTCTTACTTGGGAAAGCAGAGAAGTGAGTAGTTAAATGCACTTCCATCAAAAACTCTGCTGTGTAAGAATGGCTACCCTGAATAAAGTTTTCACAGAGTATGAAACACTAATGCAGAAATCAGTGTGACATTAGAGAACAGTGGGCATCTCTGAGTCCTGCGAAGAAGCAGCTTTTTCCCTTGAAGTAAAACCAAGTTCAACTAAGTTGTTCAGGCAGCACTGGGCCTCACTTTTTACTGGTACCAAAGCCAGAGACATCTGTAATTGCATACACGCAACAGTGCCATATGTAAAGTCCAAACATCCCAGGATGAAGCATCCAAGGGCCTCTCACCACTTTCAGAGGAGCCAGGTGCTGTGAGGAATGACCAGTTCATTCATCAAGCCACTGACTCTTGGACACTGGAGAAAAGCAACTTCACAACACTCCTAGTACGTGCTGTCCCCTTTTCTATTTCTCTGCCTTTTTAGGAAGGCAGGGGAAAAAGGAAAATGCAAGCTATAGCAGAGTTTTTAATCACATTGGAAGACATGGCATTTAAAATATTGGCATAAAATACAGAAATGCAGACACTTCGTTGATAAGAATTAATTTCTGAGGCTACTGACTTCCTGGATCACTGAAGAGACCGTCCAATACAGAAAACACTAATTCCTTCTTAAGTCGCCTACTACATCATCTTAAAAAAAAAACAACCAACACATTCAGTGTTAGACAATTCTCTGTTCAAAAAAAACCAAAACAACAAAACAGTGAAGTTTATAAGACAGGAGGATAAGTAAAGAGATTAAAAGATTTTCATAGATGAATCATCCAGACGAAGAGTTACAGAACTATAATAGAGTCTATTGTGTAACTAGAAAACTGCAAATAAAATGTAACTGTGCAGGATACATTCAGGAAGAGCATTCCCCATTAGTCAGTTCTAAGGCAATATTTGCACTGGGATTCACTGCTATCACCAGGGATGGGAAATAAAAGAATAAAATCTCAAACCTCACTCCTAACGAGGACAAACTGGGACAATCCAGGCTTCACTGTGAAGGACAGGTAAGATTTTAATGTAACTAGTGCAACAATTATTTGGGGAAATGAAGAAACCATACAAACTTGTTTTCCTGAATAACATGCAATGGCGTTACAGTTAAACATTTTAACAAGGATAATTAGGAATCCAGAAACATGTTAACATGGACACTTCCTTTGCAGAGTGGTTCAACAGCCCTTCACACAGCCTCACACACAGTCCAGACAACCCAGGTACCTTGGGAACACAGGACACTCCTGGCTTTCCCCACACCACAGCAACTGCCAGACACTCCCTTGTGCAGGCTGATGTGCAGTGGGAGAGCCACTGCACTGTCCTGAGCAACAGAAACACATTCTTACTCCCAGGGAAAGGAAAACACTCCTCCTACCACTTTTTACCTCCCTCTACTTGAGCCAGTAATTTCAGCTCCAGAAACCCACCTGCTGAAGGCCATTGACAGAGGCTGTTACGTACACTGTGCTGTCCAGACGAGAGCCAGGAGCCACCTAACACCTTGCACCAAAAAAAATAAAGTAATTCTTGTCATCTTAAAAGATGTCACGGCAACGCTCCCCCTGGAAAGCTGTCTTTTCCCAGGGAGTGCGGGGCGTTTGCTCCCAGCTCCAGCTGCGATGAGCCGGTGCTCTCCAACAAGAGGCTTCGTTATCCCTCTTGGCAAAGAAGGTTACAAACCAGCACAGTCCAGCTATTTTTCTGTGTTCTGGCTACAGCTCTTGACTAACATCCTGGAACAGTATATGCCACAGGATGACAATGCAGTAGGTGAAGTAGCATTTCCTTTTATTTGTTCTAAATTTACAAAGCTGTAATGTCATCCAGTGACCTCTTGTTCTCACATAAATGGAGAGCAGGAAAACAACGATCTGACTGCTTTTGAGTTAGGATGAAGACTGCCTTGCCAGGATTTTTAAAAACACAATAAAAAGTCTTAAGATTTATTTATAATCTCGTACATTTTTTTAGTCTGTTTGGGGATTGGCAGAACTCTGAGCATTCCTGCCCTGAAACAGCTCAGAATTTTATCTAAATATGAGCAATTACGCAAATTAAAAGTGCTTGTTCTTCCTAAAAAGGAAATATTAAAAACTAATCCACTTTTTTGATCCTAAATTCTACTGAACTTTTGGGTGTGGTTCTTTAGATTTCGCTCCTTAGTAGGAACTGGATGCCCAGAGCTTACCACATGGTGACATGATGCAGAGCTCATCCAGATGAGAAAAAAAATTCCAGTCATGAGGAAAAAGAATCTGCCAATCCCTCTAATCAGTCCTGGAGAGTCATAAGGAAGGATGGGAATGGCAGGAAGGCCTAAAGACAATTCAAATTTAGGGCACAGGTTAATTACAAACTTCTCACTAAATATGAAACCCCAGAAATATCTTTTGCAGAAACGAGGCTCACAATCAGCTCCCCAGCAGGTCACCCTTTTGCAGGCAGTTACATGTCCCCCTTGCAGATTAGTCAGGTCAAGTCTCCATTTTAAAGCTTGCTCACACTAAATCAAAAAAACCCTAATTGTGAAAACAACCATGCCTTCATTGGCTCTCTTGTGCAAATAACAATGCTCCCCTGACACTTCAAATTTAGCTTCATGTCATCTCTCTCTCCCTGACATGGCACAACCCTCTTACCAGCTGTTAACCCCCGCCACCTCTCATGTTTACCCACACTCATGTGTCCAAAACTAACATCATTTCACTGACATTTTAAATCTGGCAAGCTGGCAAACAACAGAGCCAACCAAGGAAAATTCTGCATTTCACATTCTAAAAATGGACTGATGCCCTTGGATGTCATTCCCCAATGAACAGTTGTGAATAATCAAATTAGAAAGGCAGTCTAAAATACTCCTATACTAGACCAAATTTTAAATAGAAATCTGTTACACTTCACCCGTTGCTATTTTGCTGTACTGAGCAACCTTCCCCCACACAACAGCTGGAGCACAAATTTCATTCTCTCGTCTTGAGGCCACCCAAGACAACTTTATCATCCCTGCTCTTGCAGCTTTTTCTGGTTGCCCAGAAACTTCTCAGCAATAAAGTGACAGTCTGGCCAAGCATGCCTTGGACTTGTTAGTTATCAGAGTCGATCTGCTGAGCTCAGTGACCACAAAAGATGGCAAAGCAAGTTAAGATCACACTGACCCAATCATGGAGCTGGCAAAGAAATGCTGTGGGGGGAGATGGGTGGAGGGACATTTAACCTTACTAAATGCAGTTTTCCTGATGTGATATATTTCTCAGTGTCCAAAAGGGGGTGTATGAGAACACCTGCTGATTGTGACTGCTTCCTTTTACTCATATCCTATGCAAATACAGTCTTATGTTCAAAGGTGCTAGCCCTAAGTTCCCCAAAGAGATTTGATCCTGCATTATTTCAAACAGTTGATGACCTGAGTACAGAGACAATAGGAATTTCTGGAGTTCAAAAGACCTAGTAAGTTGAAAAAAATTTAAAAGCTGCAAAACCTTCAGCTGTGGCAAAGGTGGAGAATCTGTCCACCCTCTGTAGCCAACTGCTATGTCTACTTTGTATAGTGGAGTCTGCTCTTGGTGTCCTAAAAGGCAAAAAATTCAGGAAGGAAAACTGGGTGAGACTGTAATGAGGACCCAGCCATTATTCCACTTCAGCTTGTGTTCCAGAGGCCACAGTAGTGAAATGAACACTGCAATACAGTAAAACACCCTGCCTGTGTTCATCAGCAAGATTCACAAATCATCAAATTCACTGTATGTTTCAAACACAATTGCTGAACTCATATAAGACAAAATGGATTAAGTGTGGGCTAAGCAAATGCTATTCCCTCAGCAAAAACACAAGGTTAAAAACAGGACTGTGAAAAAGGACGACAAAAATACAAGTTTCAGATTCAGAACAGTCCTTTACATTTAAAATCTTCAAAGTCTGTCTCACTGCTGTCAGCTTCTGAAACAGTGTGGAGCTCAGCATCAGGCCAGCAAAGTCTTAGTGGTATGACTTCAGTAGGTCTTCACAGATCGGAAGGGAGAAATAATATGAGTGTCAATGCTTAGACTCATGAGGGACCAAGTCTTGCCTTCCTCCACAGACAACATCCCTCTTCTACTTTGCAATTCAGCTTTCACCCAGTTTTGCCAACAAATCCAGTCCCATTAACTCACTATAGAAGTCAGTTACAGATCTCTAGAATTGCACTGATTCTCTCCCCCCAAAACTTAGATTCTACAGGAATGAAAAAACAGCTTTTTATAGTACGAGACCTTAATTTCCTGCTAAAATTACCATCTTCCACCTATGGAAATTCTCATTTCCACCAAATAAAACAATGTTCTTATAGTTGTGCCAAATTCCTTTTTTTTCTTTTTTCCTTTTTTTTTTTTAAATGGCAATAACAAGATTTTCCTCAAAGCCCAGAGTGCCCAAATCTTTGTTCACAATATACCGGGATGTTTAACTTAACTTTCAATCTGTAAAATCCAGCACAGCTCATTTCCATAGGAAAACAGGTACAGCGAGTGTTGTGGTCTCTTTAGGACCACTTTTACATTATTAGGCTCCTGAATCTGGCAATCTGCACCTCCTCTGCCAGAGTACCAGTGCATCTCTGATCACTGGCACTTACCCTGCTACGCTGTGCCTGCAGGTCAAGTTCAACTCATGCCGACCCTCCATCCGGGATTTCTCCCAGTCCCTATCTTCCCCCATGCTGCATTGGGAAATCAGACCAGACAGAAGACTCCCTGGGAAAATTGTCATCTCTCATACCAGGGTCACATTCCTACATGTTTCTGGAAACTGTTCCTAAACAAGGCACATTCCTGTTCTTGGCAATTGGCAAGAGAAGCACAGACAAGGAAAGGATTTTAGGACTTTTGCAACCACTTACCAGATGTCAAAACTAGAGCATGCAAGGTCTTTGCCACTGTCAGCAGCTAAGAAACGCAAACTATCCTGGTAATTCAGGCCTATCGATGGAGTAACATCCAATGCAAGCTGAAAGGGCTGCCATGCCAAGTGCCAGAGCAGCTTCATTATCTACTCCTCCCTCCATCTCATGCAGCAGATGCATCCCTTCACCTGTTTCCCAAAGGATGCAGTCCTTCCAGGAAGAGTTCCTAAACAGAAGCACCCTGTCCAGAAAGGGCAGCCCATCTGGGAGGGTAAAGGATATTTCAGAGAAACCTCCCTACTCACTCAAACAGAAGCAAACCCTTGAAGAACAGAGGGAAGGCCAGTGTGGCCCGGTGGTGGAGCTGCTGTCTCAGTGGGTTCTTAAATGGCAAGGCTTTCAGCTAATAAATCACAGCACTGGGCAATAAAAGATCTTGTCCACAGGAGGAAAATTACCTGTGACTGACAGTTTATTGTTAGGAACAGCTTCTAACAGCCCCCCTAAGCTCAGCTGTGTTGAAATGAGGCTGGTAGCTAGCACGAAAGGAAATTAATAGCTTTCAACAGCTTGATGAACCCAGGAGCTTTACACACTGGGTCACCAGGCAAAGACAAATCCTGTTTCACATACCATTACAAGAACCACAAGTAGGGAGGCTGCTTTTCTGCAAATAATGTTAGCAAGCCTCTCACTCCATAAAAAGGAGTCTTCCTTCTAGAGCAGCTACCATATAAAGCTAAACATGCTCTGAAATTACCTCCTTCTCACCACAGATTGTTCTGCCTTTATGTCTCACCTGGAAGGGGAGAAGATGCTGAAATGTGCAGTCTTGCTCAGGAAGGTAGATAAGCCCCAACACAGCATGGAGGTTACAAAGAGCAAACAGATTATCAAACAAAAGCTCACAGTGTTCAGGCACAAGGGCAGACAGTAATTTCAAAGCAGTAAACTTCCCTCTGAGGAAACAAAAGCTCTTCAAAAACAGTCATCTTCACTTTCCAACTCCCTGTCTGTCCTGTCCCACAGTAAAACACATAAAGCTCAGTCTGACTCCTTCCTCTTACAGTAGCTTCATCTTTCTCAAAACCTCATGTGTATTTTCAGGTCATTCTGTAACATATAGTAGCAGTCACCAGATATCTTCACCCACAGAAACTTTTTCCAGACTCTTTAACTCTCCTTCCATGTTTATCCTCTCTTCAATGTTTTTTTCCAGATTTTTTCCTTCTTTTGTGACAGCAGACTAATGACCAGCTCCTGCAGGAGGCTGGATTAAGAGTCTCAAAAATCCTTGACATGAAAGGATTTTAAATGACTGTTTTCACTGACTAACAGTGACTCAGAATGGTCTGTTTACCAAAGGGCCTTTTCTCAAGGAGAAAAACACTGTACTGAAGCCTGGATTACAAACTACTAAAATAGCAAAGTATTTTGAAACTGCAGTGGTTCTGACAGGAAATGGGGACTGAACTGCACTTAACGAAGGGAGGCGGGAAAACCAGCAGAGTGATTCTGGACATGGCAGTACACAGCTCTACTTGTATTTTCAGTTGCTTAAAAAGGAAATTCTAACAGCTGCCAATATAAACAGAGTGGGAACACTAGCAGAGAGTGTACAATTCCTGAATGTGTACACATATGGGTGTGGAAAAGACAACAACCTCCAGCAAAACCTGAATTTCCAGTGTGTGCTCTAATTTTGCTGTTTAGAGAAGAGAGTTTACAAACAAGGAAGAACCATCCCATTCACAAGTCCCTCTTTTCTAATCTTTCCCTTTTCCAAACCTTAAGAGAGCAACCCGTGACTGTGTGAGGATTCCGGACACCTCACAGGCGACTCCCCTGTGTCACTCTGTCCCCAGATTAGTCAGTCTTTGTACCCAGTCCAGAGAGCTGGTGCCTTCCCTTTGGGTCCCTCACCCCATGGTGGGGAAACAGGAGGAAGATCCTCTCCCTCATTAGGAAGCCCAGTGACTCCCTGCAGCATATGTTCAATCCCATGTTTTCAGAGGCCACATGGGGCAGTTCAGGGGATCTGTGCAAGTGTCAAAGCACACAGATTTCCCCAATCTTTATCAGCCCAAGCTCGAAGTCCACATCTGACCTTCTGCAAACAGCTTGTAACAAAAGTTCTTATATTCTTTCTCCTCATAAAAATAAGTCACATGCTCTTTCTTGAAGCCTGTATTTCAAACCAGCATAAATGACCTCTGATGTGGGTTCCTCTTGTTTCAGCAGTGCCTTACAGACATGCAGCTCCTGTGCTGGACATGAGCAACGAACTTTCTGTAGCTTCAACAACTCTAGTTACTCTTTCAAAACCAAACTCTTTGGAGAAGACTTCGCTGCCTTCTCTGCTAAAAAGGATGAATTTTCACTAATACAAATAATTCAACTTGACACAAAATCATGAAGAGGCAAAGGCATGTTCACGTCATTGTGAATGAATCTACAGACATCAGCAACATACTCTTCTCACCAGGAAGTACCCTCAGCACTTTGATCTTTTGTTGAAGTTCAAGCACTTTGCCCCCTGTTTTTAGGAACAGTTAATTCCTCAAAATGAAGATTCATGCTATTTATCCACAATGTCAATAAGCCCTGGGACAGTACAGCAAAAATACAGTCTGGAGGAGATCAGACAGTAATGTACAACTTCACCAGACAGAAACTGGCAACTTTGCTGCTAGAAAGTCAGGACCAAGTAACAAGGTTATAATATGATAAAATTATAGCACACCTCAGGCTTCTGCAGAGCTGAAGAATGGCATCCATACTGCTTTTCAGAGACGACAGCACACTCTCATTCAGGAGCACCAGCAACTCCCTGTTCCTCAATCTACCACAACCACTGTCGCCTCCAGTCATGCAAGTGCTCTGGAAGAGAAGTATTACTCTAATCTCAATACTTCCTCTCTCCTGGGACACTGGTCAGAGTGAATCATCAGTTAACAAGCAGGATTTCTTAACTGATGGGTGCAGCACTTCCAACAGCACTGCAGGCACATTTCCCTTTAGCCCTGTTCTGGAGAACTCATCTACATAAATCCCCTCAGGAGAGAACACCTGAACAGTAAGAGCTTGTAGCAAATGTTTTCCAAAGAAACTGAGCTCCTGATGATCTGTTATGGTGGCACAGGTGCCCCATTTCCCAGCACTCAGTCCAGAAAACTCAGTGTCCTGCTCTTACCTTTCACGTTCAATTGTCCTCTAAAACTAGTGTCCAGAGCAGCCCAGTCCCTCAGGAAAAAACCTAAAGAGAGTGCTTGACATGCGATTAACAGCATTAGTCTCGCCTGTGGTCAGTCTCTCGGAGCTGTGTTCCACTGGCCACAAGCTGATTAGCTGGCTGCTTAAGGAGGAGCTGGGATAAGTTTCCTTTTGACGGCAGTGCAGTGGAGAGGCAGGCGCTGACTGTAATAATATGCTGTTTCCTGTCTGCGCTGAGCTGAGAGGTACTTCCCAACAGAAGAGGGTTTACAGGAGCTCAGGAGCTCAAGCTCCACCTCTTCCAGTGAAGAGCCTTTAACTATGGAGGAGGTGTCACCAGCATGGCTCCTCATGCTCAAGAATGTGCTCTGACCCAGCTTCACTTCCACGAAAGCGTCAGACAGAAGAAACCAAACCACACACAACTCTCTCTCCATACAAAGGAGCTTTCTCCTATGGGATCTCAAAGCTCTGAATCAAATGGGACAAGAGTGAATGCTGTGATTCATTATGTGAATGAGGGTGAAAGTCCACACCACCATTTGGTAGCAATAATTGGAAAATATTTACAAAACTACCATGTGAGAACCATATTGGAACAAAAATATGTACCTGGAAAGATCTGATGTCCTTTCTGAGCCCTCTTGCAATGACGACAGGTGTTTTTTACTAGTATTAAAGAACACATATTTTATCTTTATACAAATTCTGCACAAGACAGAAAGGGGTCAATGAACTGATAAGGACTCACACCATCAACTCTACCAACTGCATTCAAGACAGCAGGCTTAACTCAGTTGGCACCTTCAAGAAAAGAGCAGATCTTCAGCCCATACACTGATCCAAGGCGGAAAAATTCATTCACCACATAAACATTTCCAAAACTGGGCCAAAAGAGATGACCCAAAGTCTTCTCAAAGACTCTTGAGGAGGCAGTTGTGGAGGCAAAGTGTTGACCTGAGCAACAGGCAATAGAGTGACTGGCATTCCCAAACCTCGCAAGTGTCCTAGGAAAGAAGGGGCATGCTCAATGGATCAGGTCCATGACACAAGTAGAGTCATTTTGAGAGAGATCAGTAAACGCCAGGCTTCCTGGCATGATCTAGAGAAAACACTATTGCAAGTTAAAGTATGGAACTCATTCTCACTGCATATTTTGTTTTGATGCTCCTAACACAGCTGCAGACTAGTCCATTAAGTGGGCATCTTAACATATCATGTTACTGCAACACTGCACGGTCCAAGAAAAAACATTCACGGAAAGAGATGAAGTCTCAGGGGGAAGACCCAATATACCCAGTGTGATCCCAAATCATCTGTTTTTTAGAAATCAGAAGAGGTTTTCAGGGTATGGCTGAGAAAAATCTGCTCAGAAATCAGGATCAGGCTTTGACCTCACCCATCCAATGCTGATGATTCTATTTTGTAAGGAGTACCAATGTAGCACACACTGGTGGCAAGAATCCAGGCTAAAAGTTGACCACTTAAAGAGTTCTCAACTACCAGGACAACACAGTTATCACTGTGTTTGTACCACAGCAGATCTTCTCTAAGGCCCTGTGCAAGACAGCAACCCTAGGAAAAGGCACTGGTGAGAGATCTGTGCACCATGTACTGAGGGATCATAGGTGGAAAGCACCTGTCACTTACAGCCCAAACATCCCAAAAGAATTTACCTTGTAGACAGCTGACTCTGAAGGACAAAGGTGGCAGAGATGTGACAGAACCAGCAAATACCACACCTAAAGGCCTAACATGAGAAGAGAGGTCTGGCATGGGGCTGCTGTAAGATTTGCTTCCAAAGGCTTCCTGCTAAATACTTCTGCAGCCACACTGCCTGACCTAAATGAACAATAGCTAAACATAAAGCTTTTCCTTACACCTCAGGGGACACAGCTGTACAACATCTTAAGTCAAAGATGCCCCAATCACACGCTCCCAGCCCATTCTGTAGTCAACCATCCATTAACTCTGAGAGTCCTGAAAACTCTCCCCACTGCAAACAGGATACACTTACTGAGCAAATTTATGCAAGAACAACTAAGTAAACAACAGTGGAATTCCTTATTACACACTTTGCTATTTAGAGGACGAGGCCCATGTCTTAAAACTCACTTCTCTCACTCTCCTGCCTGCTGATAGCAAACAAATTACTTGTCAGGCATGCCCTGTGCAGAAGGTTTACTGGCAGCTATTTTTTAACTTTATTCCTCCATGTTCATAGCACAACCTTTGCTGGCTCATGCTCTGGTTTTCTTCTGTCCTGATGTTGTCTCCCCATGGTCCTCACTGCCCTGTCACCAGTTTATCTTCTGACTGCTCAGGCCTTATTACCTCTTCATTTTGGATACACATTGCTTCTCTAAGTGCTTTATCTGGTGTTTTTATCTCCCATTTCCTCTGTCAGTACCTTAGGGCCATTACTCAGGCAACCTGACCTGCAGAATCTATACATTAAGCAGTAGAGATGCCTGGACAGAGGTCGAGTTTCCTCAGAAAGAAACTACTCTTTCATAAATCCAAAACTACCAGTCTTCAGTGAAGAAAACACAAAACCAAAAAGAAAACTCAGGGCATCTAAAACTCTGCTATACAACACCAAATGCTGCATGTTTTCAGTTTAGGAGAAAACCTCAAAAAATGTGTTCCACTAATTTGAAACGGGGAAAAAAATGCATCAAAGAACTCTGAATTTTAGAAAGGAACCAAGCTGGGGAGATACAGAAGGGAAACAGACTGCTCTCAAAGAAAACTGCATGACTGCAAGGAATCCAAAGCACTGACAGCAGTGAAGTGGCAAACACCACCAACACTAGGCAACCTTCTGATTTTATAAGTATTTTCAGAGCTCACAGTAAACCACAGTCAAGCCCCTTGGTAAGCCATGACAGAAAGAGTAGATAGAAATTAAGAGGAAACATGTTTTTTCTTCAAGCTTACCTGAGCCCCATGATACAGTGCTCAGCTGGAGCCAGTGCAGACTGTGTCTGCTCCTTGAGTTTCAAAGTAACCCTATATTTTCACCCAGAAGGGAAGGTAGAGACGGGCCAACCCTGACACCAGTCTTGGAAATAACTCTTCACTGTTGGACTTGGATGGGGCAATCTGAGAAAGCAAACACACTACTTGCTTCCATCCCTAAACACAGTGTTACTGAGGGAGATTAGATCTGTCCCAACAATAACAATAAGCAAAACAGTACACTTACCTGAAAAATCAGTCTTTATTTATATTTGAGAAAACTGAAGCAAGATCCAAGATAAAATGCTTCATTAACAGGTAGCAACTTCACATTCTTGAAATCACTGCAGAATCTTTCTCATGTGCTCACACGTTGACATCTGATATAAATATTTACTATCAGGCCACCTACCTGTCCAATTACAGCTATAGAAAGCGTTTTCAAGCTTTAGGAAGTGTCGGCGTTTTATCTCGACACAGGGTGAGTGCCACAGCTGCTTTGCACAAGCACTGCAAAGCCGAAAGCTACAGCTACACAACAGAAACATCCTTCCACAGATGTTTAAAGCAGCAGGTTCCCACTGCTGCAGCACAAAAGGCACACTGCCAGCCTCGGGCACCACCTGCAGGATCAGCTTCCTCCTTCCACCTGGACTGTTCCCCGCTTCATCTTCCTTAAAGCAGCACTACCTCCTTTCTCCACACCCTCCTCTCTCCTTAGCCCTTCAGGGGCTGCATGGAGGTTATTGCTGTTCAATTCCAAAGCTCACACCAAGACCTGACACTCAGCCTGCATGGCTGATGTTAATGGCTTTTTTCTGCACAACAGGGGCTCCCTGCAAAATGGAGCTTTCAGAATGCCTGTACCTCAGAAATACAATCATTTTTCCTCCTAGTTTCTGAGCACGGAGAAAATGAAGCAGGGACACCACCATGTCTCCGGACTGCAAACACTTAGCACACATTTCACATCTAACAAGTATCCTGAACCAATTCCACAGTTATTTCTGTGATATTTCTTTCTGTTCTTCCTTTAGATTTCCCACTATATATAGCATGCATATATAAACACACATACAGACACACACAAAGTCAGAGAAAGAAGATTACATATTTTAATGCATGAAGGGAAAACTAAATTCCTTTAGCAAAATCTGCAGCATTAAACACCAACATCACCCCTAACTCCCTCAGCAGAACAAATTTTACTGTCCCACTATGCGAATGGGTTCTATCAAACCCTCCCAGCTTATAGGTTAAGAAAATCTCTGAATGCCAAGTTTTAGCACAATACACAGTAACGCAAGGTACTTCCCATGAGCACAGAGATCAGTTATCCTGCTGTAAAAAAATGTGTTTATGATTTTTAAATTCTCAGTAAAAGATGCTGTGACGATTGTTCAGATGTTTTTAAAATCTGCAAAAGAGATAGGAGTGGGGAAAAGATGCAAGACGAATGGAAAATAATGCAAAAAGTCCTACCGTGAAGCTGTTGTTGACATTCTTTGTGCTGGATTCTGCCACACTGGCATCTGTCAGATCCACCTCATCAAAAATAATGGACTGGAAAGAAAAAATTCAAAATCCCAATAAATTATTGAATCTTATGTATAAACAGCAGACTCAAAAGGAGTCTGTCCAGCATGCTCCATCACAGCCTTCTGTGATCTGAAGGAAAGATCCAGTACCAACAACATAAAGGACTTGGAAGTTTAGTTCCATATACTGAGGCTCATTCTGGCCTGTCTTCAGTCAATGAACACAATGACTTTATTTCTACTAAAGGACTGTTTCAAAAACCAAGTAACTGTAGGCTTTGTTCCTGTCAAATAAAACAGTTTTATATCTGGTTGACTATCAACATACTAAACAGATGCATGACAGCTCTGATTTGATAAATTTAGCCTTGCTTGTCTCCTCCACTTTCTTTTTTCATTCATATTCTCTTCCTCCTATTGAAGGAATCCATTCCCTACTAAAATGCACCAAGGGGGGAAAATACGTGGAAAAATCAGTATGACAAATCCACAATGCTTTACTTCAAAACCGACGATTTCCAAATGTAAAGCAAAATACAGGGATCTTCTAGTAGCTACAAAGCCTGAAGACAGGTGCTTAAAGAGGACATGCACTTTTCTCTGCTGAGGGGTGCCTTCCCACTGACACCCACCCGCCTCCAAGCTCCACCACTGACTTCCTTTCTTGGACTCCCATTGGCAGGAGTATTGGCAGGACCTTACCTTAGCAGTTTTTGCATAGTAGAGTGTTCGTCCTCGCAGCTTAAAATATCGTCTCTTCCAGCGCTGGAAGGAGCTGGTCTGCTTCATCAGCATCCCCTCCTTTATGATAGTCTACAAAACCAGGAGAGAAGAGGGTGAAGCACAGGTTTTATGGACAGGCACCTTTCCTGCTCTCCCAGTCCAGATCCACAGGGGATCAACTGGAGCCGGAGAGTAATAACCCTAGTGCCCTCTGCTGGGAGCATTTCACAGAGTCGGCAAGCTGCACAAACTTAACAAGTCTAAGCCCTCACAAGCACGCAACCCACACTGCAGGGCAGTTTTACCTTTGTCTTCAGTGCTACCACAAAAAAAAAAAAGATAACTTACGACTGAATGAACATTTCAAAGTCTAACAGTGACTCGGGGAGTGTAACAGTTAAACTCACCAAGGTCAGATCTCAGTCATGGGTAATTGTGCCTTTCATTTCATTGCCATCCGATTATCAGCATGTAGACACCACGGGATATCTGTCTCTCTCACCAGCTCTGCCTTGTGAAATTATCAGCATCTACCCGGCACAGAGCTGGCAAGCTGCAAGCCCAGGGGGTGAAGAGTGAAACTAGAGCAGAGGAGCCATATCCAAGCTCAGCATTTGGTGTTCCTCAGATAGTCTTGGCCCTGTCTCAGCTCTCCCTGGCCAGCTGCCATTTCCCAGGGCTGCAGTGCCAAAGCTGTCTACGCACACTGCCTCTTTTCTTTAACTGCTTTAGAACTAGGCTGACATACTAGCACATACAGGCCCAGATGCCTGCTCACATACTGTGCATACACAGCTCCTTCGTCCAATATATTTGACTCCTTTGCTGAGGACAGATTTTGAATAACAACAGGAAGATAATCTTCAAAACTACAGCTCAGAAATACATGAGGCAGAAAAGCTAGTGCTTAATATCCAGCCCGAAATTCCTGATTGAAAGTACTGCCTAGGAGCTGCAAACAGTGCTATGCCATGCCTCAGTACCATAAGAAACCTACTTCTCTCCCCAGGAAACAGTCCCAGGAACCTACTTCTTGCTGAGAAAGCTGAATGTGATAAACACACAGTTAAAACACAGGAAACAAATGGTCTGACAATCTTGTAAGAAAGCTTATTCTGTATCTCAGTGCCAGGAAAATGACACGGTTCTAATGTACCAGAGGTCTCAGTGGAACTCAGGCTTTTAAGTCAGGTCACTGATGAGTATCAATTAACTCACAAACACAGCACCAAATGGACACTGCCAGGCTACTACAGAGCACAAAATAAATGCTCTTACTGATCCACAGGGTCTAGTTCATTTTAGAAATCCTTTCCAAGGCATTAAACTTGTTTTTGAAATGCTACATATATTTCTAGTGTGGGTCTTTCCTTTTTGAAACAGCTGCAGATTTTAATACTTTCCACACACACTAGCCCTTGCCAAGCTCAAAGTTTCCTCAAAAAGCACTTGGAAAAAATGTTGACAATAAAGAGAAACATCCATCTATGAACCCATGTTTCTCTCTTGCTAGACAGAACCATCCTCAAACTGGCCTGAGAGATCACAGGGTCTGGACCACCACAGTGAAGCCTCTACTCACAAATCAGCTGGGAAGGAGTGGGCTCCATATACCCCAGATCCTAAAGAGAGCTGTCATAGATAGAAGCCACTCTAATCTTCCTCCACTGTGCTGAGAAAGAGAAATGAGGGAGAGGTCCCCTATCTCCTAAAACAACCTCATCTACCTTGGATCCAGGGACCTGGTTAGTTCCAAGGTTAGCACAGCCCAAGCCTCCCCATTTCCCAGTGTTCTGTTTCACAAATGCACCCGCACACTGGCAGAAATACCTGCTCGTGCTCAGGCAAACACCAACTCAGCGTGCCTGCTTCACCTGGGAATTGCCGTGAGCCATGGTACTGCCGGCAGAGCGAAAACAGAAACTGAAAATGCACAATCCAGGCCTAAGCTCATATCAGCAAACAGCCAGCTCCTCATCAGCTCCCCACAACTCCAAAATGATCACTGAAAGGCATCTTGGCACTCATTTTCCATAGGCCAGAGTAGAGGACAAAGCAGTAGGAATACACTCTAAGAAGCCATAAGGCATCTGGGAGTGGCTTTAGGGTCCAGAACTTAAACACACTGTAACGATACCCAGAAACAAGATGTTAAACCACCTTAGAGCTGGCATTATATAAAGAATCCAAAATTCAGCCACGATCTTAATCTGAAGCTTCAGAGAAAACAAAGTGTAAAAAGATTAACAGAATCCAACAGCACCCCTTGCTGAAACAATCCTGAAGGCACTCACCTAGAACCAGGAAAGTGCATTCGTGCTCCTACTCTATCACAGACTTTTCATGAGTTATACAGCAATTTTCACTGCGTGTCTCTATCCCCTATATGTCAAGTGGAACAAACAGTACTTCCCAACTCTGTGGAGACCCACTAAAATATACATACATAAGTGTCTGTCTTATGAGGATGAGTTACTTCCAACCTCCAGCATCTGAGTGTCAAAGAGAAATGTTAAATCAACAACATAAAAAATACCATGCTAAACAAGTCACATATTTCTGCAGTCCATTTTTTACAGGGAAGAAAATGGGAAAGTGGCAGGTGATTTTCCAGATTAAAACAGAAACACGGAGTGATCTTTTGCATTCCTTGGAAAAAAACACATATAATTAAAAAAATTAGACAGAGAAAGTAGCTACTGAACTCTGCAAAGCCCTGAACAAAAGGCAAAGAGGAACTAATAATCCCGGGGAAGATTTCCAGGATGCAAAGTCTGAAAATATCAAGTTAGCCAAGAGTCTGATGATAAAACAGTAACTCGTAGGTGGAGGTTTCACAGCTCTGCTGCTATGCTTATTTACAGCTATGATTAAATGGGGTCAGCCAGACCCCACACTCCCTGGGCTCAGGCAGCTGCACTGTGGCTGCTCCCAGTCCTGCCCAGCCCACGAGCAGAGTAACTCTCCGCAAAACAAGGTCTCTCTTTTCCCTAAGCTCCCACCACTCTTGCTCAGCTCCGAAGACTCCCTCACGTCGGCTGGGCTCACTCACCTCTGCATAAGACCTGCATTCCTCCATTCCTCTTTTAAACTCTCTCTTTTTTTTTTTTTTTTTTTTTTTTTAGAGAAAGGAAACAATCCCAGAGGACACCTTGCCCTGCCCTAAGCAGCATTTATGTCATTGCCAGGCTCTATCTATAGAAAACCTCAGTTCCCCAGCTCAGACATGAAAGGCCAGAGCAGCAGCGCGGCAGTGCTCAGAGCAAGCACGGCTCTGGCTCAGCGCTGCCCATACCTGCACCAGAGCAGCGGCGCTATTTATAGGCACCCACTCCGCACACAGCTCGGTGGGTTTGGGCAGAAAGGGCTGGAGATAGTACCAAGATGGCTTTATAAAATGATGCAGACAGCGCTGCCTTTCTCCTCCTCTCTTCTCATTTTACAGCCAAAGGACTTGCTACTTGCAGAGGAATCCAGCTGGAGCTAATGAACTGGGGAAAGAACCTGACTGCATAGTGACACCAAATGAAAGAACAGGGGAGAGCTGAACAGTTCCTTCTGCTCACCAACCTCTACGCAGCTTTATAATTGAAGATCCACTCTGATCAGATTATTTATTAGGAATGCACTTCATCAAGATAAAAGTGAAATTGCTTCTCCCATAATAAAAAGAGAGGGTTAAATCTATTTTTAGGGTCATATATTGGATCCTACAGGAAAAACTACTGTCCTGAAACATTATAAGGTTTGATTATGTGCATACTATCCAGGATAAATATTAAAATTTTTTGCAATGCAACTATCCAGACTGCTTTCTATCCAGCAGAGTCCCTCTCCAGTGGTGTCCCATGGCATGGAAATCCATGGGCAGACAACAGTGTGAAAAACTGAATTCTCTTCTTGGATCTAGCTTAAAATGATGTGCTACTGGTTTCAAGAGTGAACCCCTTCTACCATATTACAAACCACTGTAAAAAAACCCTGCCAATTTAAAGCAACACCACACATAGCAGAGAGTCTTAAGAAGCCTGGAAAGAGCAGGGTTAAACAGCTGAAAGGCAGGGCCTAGGAAATTTCTAGCATTTTACTATTTATCTCTGGCCTTGAAGAAAAGCAGCTTCCTGCAGAAAAAAATTCATTTCATGGCAAGCAACACACAACCCTCCCCCCAACTCATCCCCTAAAGTTGACATTTAGAAAGAGAAATAATATGTTCTCACATTTCTCCTGTCAAAATGGATGCAGGGTTCAGACCTAATCCTGAATGGACTAAAGAAAAGTTTTGCCACTGACTTCAACAGGAATGGTTTCAAACAACTCAGAGGATGTAAATCAAGGACTTAATAGAGAGCCTTGTGCTTCACTGCTTCCTCTTCCCACAGTCCCACTCATAAGAACAAGAAGCCAAAAGATTAACAGAAGCCATTCACAAAACCAGCAAGACGTAGCTGTGTTTCTTGCAGCACTGCTCATCTGAGGTGTCTCTGCATCCAGTAACCCACATCAGGAGGTCAGAGACACCCTATGCAGATTAAATGCTTTCTATATTGATAACATGAACGATTCTACTAAAAGTCAGCAACGACCATGTCAGACTTCAGCCACTTTCAGATTACATCCCTTGTTCTCTTGCACGCAGCACTGCTCACTATGTGAAACACAGGAGCAGAAAATCCTTTCCTGAAGCTTAAGCCTATTACCCCATTTGGAAGTAGGGTTCTTGATAAAACATTTCCTAATCTGGACAAGCCCCTACCAGCCCGACTGAGGGTGACTATCAGGCATGCCCAGCTGTCAGGCTGGCAAGTGTCCCTTGGCACAGGGAGGCTCCAAACTGTGTTCAGTACAGACACGGGAAGAACAATGCACCCTATTTTACTGCTGAAATCATGACATATTCTTACGGGCAGTTATTCAGTGAGCATATCTAAAACAAGAATTTTGCTCCAATGGTATTTTTTTCCAATGCAGAAAAAGAATTATGTAAAACTAAGAGAAAAATCATTCAAAACTAATGAAATAGCAACTAAAGAATCCCAAACCCAAAGTCCTCAGCATTTGTGTTTCTCTGTTTTCCATGTGTCTTCAGAATGTAAAAACTACAGGGAACACACTGTTTTTATTTGTATGTACCATAAAACACTGAGTAGGGTGTTGATGCCAAATTGACTAAAGAAAGCACCAGATGCACAGAGGAGAAAACAAAATGCAAAAGCATGTGCGGAACTGACAGGCTATCTTTGTATGTGCTTACGAGGGTATTTTACAGTCAGCTGATCCCCAGGCACCAAACTAACTCATCCAGTTGCTGACTTGGGGTAACCTATGGCAAGAAAGATGGGAGTAGATCTGCAGTTGCTTAAACATGGCCAGACAGCCTTGCCCCACTAAGGCAGGTACAAATCTGGACTGCTGTACCTTGCTGTGGGTGAAACAGTTTTAGTACCTGGTTTCATAAAAGCTCTTTGTGGTCATAAACATGGAACTAATAAATATTTAGAAATCAAATGAAACACAGTAAATCCAACACAGAAACTACAAGAATAAATCTAACAAACCCCATAGAATAAGACATGAAAGGTCAAAAGGGTAGGGGTTAACAAGCTAATCCAAGAGCAACATCCTTCCACCAGACAGTGGTCACACCCTGGAAATTAACTCCAGGAAGCTTGAAAGGGGGAAATCTGGATCAGTACAGCAATTCTAAGTATGGCACACAGAGAAAGCTATACAGATCTATAGGGGAGCACAAGGAATTTACAGACTGTGTAGCCCTGTTTGGAAATTCTACATTAAATGCACCTGGCTCCTCAAGAAGTGAAAATGGCATTTAGATTTCTTTCACTGGTATCAAAAGGACAAGATATTATGTGAACTCACTGTAACAAGAGGACTCCAGAAGAGGGAGAAAGAAAAGAAAATCAGAGGTCAGCTGCAGGAATCAAACGTCAAAACAGAAACTGGTGCAGTAAGTTGGCAATCCAGCACCAGCAGCCCAGTGATGAAGGGGGCACTGGCCAGGCCCTCAGTGTACACTACTTCATTCCATTTTGGTTTAGTAACCTATGCCTCATAAACTGGGAAGCACCCATGAGAGATTACAGCACAGACCTCTATACAACCACATGGAGAAGCCTGCAAAAACTCGCCTAACAACCATCCTGCCAATCCTCCTCTTTTGTAACCTCCGGTTCTGCTGACTGAGCTGCACTCTGCACACAGCGAGTGTGACAGCTCTCCTCCAGCCTCCCTACAACTCCGGAGACCAGAGTCCAGAGCAGAGAGCAGCAACCCAGCAATCCCAGTGAGCTGGGATGGCACTGAAACAGGAAATGCAAGCTCATTCTCTGGATCAGCACTGAAAAACAGGAGTTTGTATCAAATAAATACTGAAAAGGCTTGAATGTGCCTTGGAACAGAAAAATGCCCAAACACTTCATTCTTCGTCAGTTAATGCTGCAGCCAGTAAACAAAGAACAGGTCTCTGAACTACAATCCTTTTCAATACCACATTCAGCTGCTACTATTCTGAATGACTGTTCAAAAAGGGATGTACACTCACAGCCCTAAAGTGAACAACTTAACAAAGGAAAACAAATTTGAAAGCACACAGAAACATATATGGGAAAGGAAACACAATATACAGGATATCATCACACAGCATTCTGAAAAAATCAAGTTCAGTCACCGAGCTCCAAGCAAAGTACTTAGAATAGATAACACTCTGGTCAGCTACTGAGAAGAGAGAATGAAAAACACACCAATACATGGATTCAGGATGAGTTATTAACTGGACAACTCCTGGCATGCTAACTGCTTAAGCCTCCAATATGCTTTCCATAGGCTCCAGGTATCCTGCCCAGACACAAGAAGGGAACTGAGTACAGAGTACAAAGCTCCAGACAACCTATAGTAAAGCTGGAAGATAAGGGCTCGAACCCATCCACAGAGATAACCAAAGGCAAAAAGGCAACAGTTAAAAAGCTACTTGAAAACTTCAGAATTAAATAAACTTTTAAAGGGTACTAATTAGATGTGAGCTTTATACACATAAGGACAAACACAACAAATTTGACAGCTATTTTTTCTATCATCTAAAATTACACACACACAGCCATGTCCCTTCCTTAGGCATTTTCCCCACACACAAAATACGTCAAAACAGATTACCTGATGTGACACCTTCAGCTGAGACATGCCTGTCACAAGCCACACAGCAACATCACAGAACCCCCTGTCTGAACTCAGAAGCATGTTATGCCAAGACGCACCACGAGAACCTCATTTGGAATCACAGCTTGTACGAAGAACTCTCTAATGCTGCACCCAGTACCACTACAGCTTAAGTCACACTCCTATTCATTCAGAGAGACAAGTTATTACCAACAAGACACCTGTCTAAGCCCACCCATTCACTTCAGCAGCAGGCAGAAGGAGCCAGGCACTCACCATAGCGGGCTGTCAGAGCCATCTGACAGGAGAGTGTCAGGCTGGAGAGGCGCGATGGGTGCAAGCACAGGAACAGCCAGTGTAAGGGAAAGCACAGTCAGAATCATAACCACCCCATCCCTCCCACACCGCTAAACATCATGGAGATCTTGGCCAAGGAGGAAGGAAAAGTCAGCAGCGAGTACTGATACGATGACTTCAGGACACAGGAAAGCGAAAGTTATACCTTGAAAAAAAAACTGAATCCTTTGCCCTTGTGTTGAGGAGGCTGAGAGAAAGACAGCTTCCTCCCACTGTGTCTGGATTCCCATCAACTCTGCTACTGAATTCTCCAAGGAGCCTTATTTGGTAGTGACTGGTAGAGGCAAGGACAAATCCTCATCCCTTTACTCCAACTGGTATTCCAATGGGTTGAGAGTGGAAAGCAGCTTTTATCCCTTGGCCATTTAATTAATATCTAGGTATCTTAGAATTTATTTTTATCTCATCTGTAACAACTGTTGCTATCAGATTTTCCATATTTATGTATTAAACAACCTACGCTTTTAAGGTTTTTTTTCCTCATCTATTTAACATAGTTTTCAAAGGATACTCCAAAGCTTTTAATTTGTTTTTCCACTTTCCCTGTTTTAATGTCCTGCAAATACCTTTGACCATGCCAAAACATCTTAACCAGCACCAGCAAAAACAAGGAAGATGAGCACAGCCCTGGAAACACCAATTTGTTAACTTTCAGCTGAACAGAACAGCGTGAGTTCCCAGAATACTGATTTCTAATAAAATCTCAGTGATAGATCTACACATTTTCAAAAGAGTGCTCTGCCCTGTCTCAGCAGACAGCAGTCTGAAGAGCAGGCAGCTCACTCTCCACATTCTTTCAGCCACATCTCTGTTGCTGAAGGACCAGTGATGGCAGCTGTCCCACAGATCAAGATATGACCCTAGAGCCTGCAGCACCTGCCTCAGTTCCCAGGTGTGGGGATGCCCAGTGTGCTTTTGTGCATTTGATACAAGAAATGTGTGTCTCCATTCCCTCTATGGGAAACGGGTGGTTTACCTCTCCTCACTAGTAAATTACATGGATAAATTCATTAAAACTTACAAGACCCCAGTACAATGTGCTCAGTGCAAACACTATGTGATCTATAGGGCACTTCCTTTCTTGAAAAAGGCAAAACGAAACAGGTATCAGGTGTAAAACTGTTCAACTTGGCAATGAGACAGTGAGGAAACAAAAAGATCTCCTCTGAACCCAAATGGAGTAAGCCTGTGTTAATCAATTATCTAACTTGCATATGGCCATGTTGTAGCCAGCAAGTCATTTTTTCCTCTCTGGATGACAGAAGGGGAGATGGCTTTAGACCTCCTCCTCAGTGGAACTGCTCTCCTGCCCACGTGTGGGCCCAGGAGTGCAGACAGCAAGCTCCATACCCTGGGGAAGCACTGGGCTGTGCTGCAGAGGTGCAGCACCACTGAACGGGGCACGCACAACAAGCTCTGCTTTCTGGAGTGTTCTCTAGAAAATGGGTGAGAAGGGACCCAAACAATGGCAGCTGCTGGGGGTCACTGCTGCTGCCCCAGCTGTTCACCTGCTCCTTCATAAGCACCCCATGGAGCTGCAGAACCAAACAGAAGCGTCTTCTTTCTCTAAGAGACACATAAGTTCTTAGTGAAACAAGAAGCAAATTAGTGGAGAAAACTCAGAAAACTTTATCTCTAACTTAGTGGAGAAAAAGCAGGGAACAAACAGTTTCAGTGGAGAGTTAATAAAAAATCCTTTAAATAATGGTTTGCACATTTGAAACCTTGAAAAAATACATTCCAAAAAGAAGGTGCTTTTCACTTGGGACAGTATTTTGCCATGAAATTTCCAATGCTGCTGTGTCAATATCTAGGGTAAACCTTAAGCTTTCCAAGAAGTAGGGAATACAAATCCCTGTCTATTTCACTTGTGCTTTCTCTGACATATGCAGGTATATCTGCTATTTTAGAAAGAATCACACTAGATTTGTAATTAAAAAAGGTAACGTTATGCAGTGTCTTACATGGTACACTGGATTTTCTAATCAGGTAATCTGGAGATAGACATTTCACAGTTTTCATTCATAATCCGTACTCTTCCAAAGTAAAATAACAATGGGGTTTTTGTAACAATAGGTTTTGGGTATGGGGAAATACTCTAAATATTTGACTTAGTTTTATTTAAAAAACAAACAACCAAAACAAAACATTTATTACCTACTTTACTTTGTCAGTAATTTTATTTAAGAGAATAATTAGTAGCCTGGCAATGTACTTTTTAGCAATGTGGTCTAAGTAAATCCATGCTCTCAAAACATGCAAATATTTAATGTTAGCTCTTTAGTTCCTGGAACCTGATCTATAGTTAGAAGGAATGAGAAATGCTACAAGTGCATGTGGTTTTGTGCTTTGTTTTGCTGTGTGGTGGAGTTTTTTTTAGTCTGGGTTGTTTTTTTTAAGAAGGAAGTAACAGCTGTTGCTTTTATACAGCATCCAAAATGCTCCAGCAGCGAGGCAAGCTTGCAGTACAGCAGTGGAAACACAGTGCTGGGAAGCTTCCCAATTTTGTCAGAGCAGATGAGCCTGAAGAGCACATGAAACAGACTGGAGATTGAGTTAAGGTTCAGCCTAAAATCCTACCTCTGTCCTTAGTCCTCACAGAACAAACTGGTCTGTTCATGCAATTATTCCAAGAAAATTCATGTCCTTAAAACCTGTGCTCAAGATGTTTGTTCGGTTTCTGTTCAATCAGAAAAACTTTGCTTTTGCAACGGTTCTCTCTCTTTAAGTGAAAAGTTCACATTATCTACCTGGATCAAAGCATGAGCCACCACCACTTATGATACACGAAGCTCCTGAAATGTCCTCTTTAAGACACTGATAGAAGGTAGCAAAACAAAACCAGACAGACATTTTAATATGTTTTAGTGGAAGATGCCAGACAGAATATGAATTAAGCAATAAATTCCAGAAAATTCCTTCCTCATTTGTTGCATATTTCTTTTATAAAGTCTCTTTACTGAAATACTTTGCTTCTTATCATAATACTTCTTTCAATAATTGTATTTCAAACTAATGAACTCCTCCATTTCCTCAGTCTAATCTCATCTCAGAAAACCTTAAAACATTTGCCCTCCAGAAATAACACTTCTTTACCTACAGAACAGGCATTTTATCTAACAGGCAATACAAGAACAAACAAAATGAGCTTTCTTCAGCTGCCCATGCTGTCCACCATATGTTTGAGAACTCAGCTTAGTGTGCTCTGGAAAGCTGCACAAAACCAAGGAGAAACATTTTGCTCCCTCCCCTTTTTTTTTTTTTTTCCTTTTTACTGCAGGGTAGCTCCAAGACCTCAAAGCTGCTGATCAGAAAGGGAATCACAACTTCCCATAGCACAAAAGGCATCATCTGTATCTGGTACAGAGCACAGAGATCAGAATCATGCTAGTTCAAATACTGAGCAGTTTGTTCACCACAGCATAAAGCTCAGCACCAGTTAATTTATTCTGCTTTTCGTAGTACAAATTAACCTGACATATCTCTGCTACTGGAGCTAGACAACTTCCAATATCCCAGATAGTTTGGAGAGCTGCTCACTCTGTTAGCAGCTCTGGTGAAATACCTACTGCAAACTTGTCTTAAAAAGTTCAAGGTAACGATAAATGGTTATAAAAATGAAAATATTACAGAGAAACTGCCTGTGAAAGTAAACAGAACTTAGTTTGAACTAGTCTAAACAAGAAATCCTCCTGATGCCACCCAAGGATGCTGCTGAAATCCTGTCTGGCAAACAAACTGAGAGTTCAGCATACCGAAGCTGGCAGGCTGGAAATCCCACGGAACTGATGAATGAAACAGGAAGGTGGCCTGTCCATCCACCCTCCTGCTTTCTGAGGGCTGGAATGTGACACTGGCAGTGAAAGGTCAGGCTCAAAGGAAGAAGCACCTTTCACTATCAGAGCTCAAACAGGGTGCTGTGCTCCTCCATTTCACACCCTCAGCTCCCACAACCACTTTGGATATTCCTGTGCCTTCCTCCATGCCAAGTGACAATGAGATGGCATTACCACTCCAGCTGGTTCCAGCTGAGGCCTCAGCACTTCTCACAAGGCAGGAGCGATGTCCTGCTGTTGCCTCTCCTCACACCCATCTTCCTTCTCTCAGTTTATTTAATCTCCATCCCAATTACCATCCATTCAAAGACACTTCACCTTAGCCCACCAACAGTTTCTGCAGCTGCACTAACAGAGAGGGGCCAAAAGCAGCACACTCTCAAGCTGGATATTGGTACAAGCCTGACAGGTCTCAAAATGGCTGGTCAAACAAGTTACACAGCGTCTGCTTCTTTGCCAGCTGAGAAAAGAGCAGTCACACCACCTGCTATACCTGATCATATGAAGTTTTCTTCTTTCCCCAGAATAATAATCATTAAAAGACTGCCAAACATGCCTTCCTTATACCTTCTTCTACGCCTCAAAACTTCTTCCCAGTTAAAAGCAAACAAGCACACTAAAACAAAGCACTTTCCAAACTTAGCCTTCCACTCCTCCTTCCCCTGCCCTCTGCCTTACACAGGACAAATTTTTCAGCTAAAGAGATATAGCTATGATTTGCATTAAGACACTGCACATCAAGCTCTCAGTCCCTAAACATCCAAACAATTCTATTTGCCCCACTATTACCACACCAACCTACTTCAGTCAAACACAGATGAGCAACCCATGGGCTCTGAAACAAGTTCACGGACATTTTATGGCCTTGCAAGCAAGCAGCTTTATTTCATAGTATTCTTATGAAAACAGATGGCAGGACCGGTGGAAGGCAAATATACCTTCAAAGTGTATGCGACTGTGACAAGCAAGTAAATTCTCAGGAATCCCATGGCCACAGCAGACTTTGCACTCAAACTGTGATAACAGTAAGCTTCCATGGTGATTTAGCTGTACTTACAGGCACAATACTAAACTAACTGCAGCAAAAGATGTGGTCAGAAGAGATTTGTATCCTCAGGCTGCAGTAAAAGTCTGCCTGCATCTCTCACTGTCAATGATGGACCTGTCCAACAGCTTCTACAGCTTACAGTAGTCTGTCATTCATCAGACAAATTCAGAATTAGGTCTGCCTTTATGCAGGAAGCAAGCTCCTTAAAGTCTCATCAAAACTACAATTATTCACAAAGTCATCTTTGCTCCTTGCCCTGAGGGCAAGGAAAATGTATACATGCAGCAGCATGCAGAAAAGACGATGACAAAACAAAAAGACACCGACAAGCAACAGAACAAATCAATCCTTGATACCATAATACCTGGGCTTACTTGGAAAATTTGACACTGTTTAGTCAAAGCTTTTCTGCAGATTAAAACACAGGAGGCTTAATAGCTGTAGACAATATCTGTTTATAATCCTTGTTCTTACCATGTTTATGTTTGCATATACAAGTGGCCGGTTTTGACTTTTTTCAGCCATGCTGACGCAGGAAGTGATGTAAAGCAGAGAAAATGATTAAGGAGAGACAGGAGGATTGTGTTCTGCTATATTGAAACAAAATACAAGCCAGTGCACCTTTCATCTTAGCATCTCTAACATCCTGCTCTAAGCAAAAGTTCCCACTCTAGCACTGACAAAGTCTTTGTGTCTCATCACGAACACCACCATGTAGACAGACTAGACCATCCTTCCTCCCATTCCACATGAGACCCCTTCCATATCTGGTGTTAAGAATCACAATATTCAGCACTCTGTATGCAGGAAAAGAACTCAAAAGACTTATTTGTTTTCTCAGCAGAATAACAGACTAGCTCAGGTCACCTGGTGCTACAGCACAGCTAAAATCTGTTTGATACAGAACATCCACCAGTTTAGAGGGCTCCAGGGTTTCCTGGTGTGGCCAAAAGAACCATTGCACAGCCCAGCCCTGCAGTGCCTCAACCCAAGGAGCCAGTGGCAGTGCCAGCAGCATGCTGCAGATGGGGACGCAGCTCTGCTGTGGTCCCCACGTATGACCACACTGTGTCACGGGGGCTTCAGGACCAGGACCCACGCAGCAAAACAACAATGCACAGCAGAATGATGAAAGGCTTTGTGTCTGAAAGCAGGGCCAACCAGCCAGCAGGAAAAAGATCCCTCCGAATAATGCTTCGGACACTGCATCATGCAGAGACTTTTCCCTCTCCTTTGCCACCAATACCAGAGAAGCAACACTGAGCTGCAGTACCAGCACTGAGTGAGCCTTTGTATCCCCACAGCTGCACCGTGCTCGCCCATGCTGCAGGAACAAGGTTATCACAAGGCATGTGATGGCACAATAACTAACCTGGTATTTCTAAGCAGAAACACATTGCACAACAGTCCAAGAGTTACACAGGAGCTTAATGGCTAAAAAGAACTATCATGCTGCTATAATAAAAATAGTACAGAAAAGGGAAACTCCCTATGGGTGGTTCCCAGCCCACGGCTGACGGAAATCTTCGCATCTTCTCTTACAGTAACAATACAGAGGAACTACAGATGTGGTTGTAGTTGCATAATGTTATTACTGCCCCTAAAAATGGTCTTATTGTTTCAGAATGAGCCACAGAGGGGTAAAATATGACTGGGCCAAGGGAATATGGGTGGAAAGGACTGTTAACTTAATAGGAAGGCAAAGCAGGATAGAAAAAGTTGGGAACAAAGATTAACCATCTGTAAGACCAGTTTTACCAGACAGAAATCTAAACATCGCTATATGGCTAGAGAAAGGTAAAACAGCACAGTGTAAGATGGGGAAAATGGTGATGCAACCACAAAAAGGATGGGAAGATGTCGAGGGAAGAACATAATGACTGTGAGTAATAACAGCAAGGGCTGCATCTTCCAGAGCAGAGCTCTGACTATGAGACAGTGCCTTGTGCCAAGGCCAACGGGACCACAGGAGTGGGTGTTGGAAAGTGATAGTGGTACGATGTGACAGGAAGCTATGGCTGGGATGTGCAGGTTCTCAGGGAAGGCACTGGGAGGTGAGGATGGAGCCCCTGGCTACTGCAATATGGCGAGAAAAGGGGAGATTGCAGCCTCATGGGGCAGGAAGGGACAGGGTGTCCTTAAGAGTTCAAATACAAAAGAGTGGGGGGGCAGCACTAGGGAGCAGGAGCCCAAATCCAATTTCCATGACTCCAAGAAGATATTTCAGGGGAAGAGAGTAAGGAAAGAAAGAGGTAAGACAAGGTCCTGTTGAGCCGGGGCAGCCTCATCACTGTTGGTTTAGAAAAGCTCCCTGGCCGGTCTGAACCTGGGACCTGGAAAGAGGGCGGCCTAGGCTGGGCTACTGGGCAGGGTCTGAGAGGCAGGGGAGGGGGCGGCATCTGAAGGGTGGTCGGGGGTAATTCCAGGAGCCCCTGAGGGCAGTCTCGAGGACACCGGCACATGATGAAGGGCATTTAGGGGGCAGTTGTTAACGAGCGCCTGAGAAACATTTCGTTATGGAGATCCCTATGAGGCTTTTCGGGGTTCCCGAGGCCATGGAAAGATGTTGGGGAGTGTTGTCAGGGGGTCTCTGAGGGGTGGTTTGGGGTCGCGGGCAGGTCCCTGCGGGGTCGCTGAGGGGGAGAGGGGCGGACTCGGCAGCAAGGGGCAGAGGAGCGGGGTGTGTGGGGCACCGCCGGCACTCCCTGAGGGCCGGGCTGGGGGGGCTCCATGCGGGGCTCCGGGGGAGGCCTGCGGGGCCCTTCTGGCAACTCGCAGAGCGGCGCCCGGGGCAGCGGCGGTGCGGACCGTGCCGGCGGGAGGGGGAGGCGGCGGCTCCAGCCGCAGCGCGGCCGGGAGCCCGAGGCCCTGCCCGCGGTCCCCGCCCGCCGCACGCACCTTCTGGCGGATCTGCCCGGACGTCGAGACTTTGCGGATGAGCTTCTGCGGGGAGCCGGGCTCCTGCTCCGGCTCGCTGTCCGACGACTCCTCGGGCGCGGCGCTGGCGGCGGCGCCCGCCCCGGGCTGGGGCTGCGCT